>CM021110.1:176689154-177289154 GCA_007115665.2 Sequoiadendron giganteum | reverse complement strand
GCAATATTCCAAAAACACCATAAAATCCAACAGATTCCTTCACAACAACTATCACCTGAAGAACATACTCATCCCATACACCTAGTTAACCTTCCACATACTGCAACACCTAAATCCAACCTTGTAGAGCACCAACACACAAAAAACTAAAAATGAAGATACATATGAGAAATATAAGCACAACTCTAGATCTACAAGACCAAAAACCAAACTACGAAAAAATGCATAGCAAAACCATTTCTCCTAGACAACACAACTTTATTTGCACAATGATCCAACACCAGAGATTCTGGATATAACACCTGTGAACACCTCTAATCAACATATCTAAATCACACAACAGATCTTCAACCATGAAGAAATGTGAAGCAAAACACTGAACACCACTCTATCGTACTGGACACTCTTCACCACACTGTTTCCTTTTGTATTTAAATTTTCTCAAAAGTACTTGGAAACCAAGCACCATAAAATCATACTAATCATCTAGAACACCTTCTCAATAACTCAACCACATAAGAAGCTAAACATCACCAACACATGCTCATCAAAGCAACACTAGAGTTTGACATCGGTGATACTACTAATGACAACATAATGCAACCAATCAAAGCATCATTACTAACTTCCAACAATCTCTCCATAGACTTGTTGACATCATAGCAACAACCTAGAACTATTGACATCAATGCCAACACACAGGCTACTTGTACTTCCAACAATCTCCCCCTTTTTCATTTATGGCAACACATAGAAAATCTATCAACAACAAAAATAACAACTTTGATCACCAACTCGTATACTGCACCATCATGCACATTGCTCCCCCTTACACAAGAATCAACTCTTTATCTCCTCCTTACTTCATAAGGTTTTTTAGTTAACTCTCTCTCTCCATGTCTCTCCCCCTTTGACATCAATTTCAAAGGTTGGTACACTTGTATCTCTCTCCCTTTGACATATATAATTTCTCTCCCTCAAAGGAAATACCTATAAGGGACAACAACTGCTCTGCAACTACCTTTCCTTTTATTGCACTCTATTTCCTTCACACCTTTTCTAAACACTAAACAACATAATTCATCAACTAAAAACCATTACGCATATCCATACAATGACAACACTTACTCCCCCTGACTGCAACAACCAATAATGCTACTACCTACTCCCCCTAAGAGGTAGCCATCAACATTAGTCCATAACAAGGAATGGATCTTGAGATATACTAGACTTATGCATGTCCTTATGCATCTAGTTGAAAGGAGGGGAAATTAACCACAACTTATCCTGGAGATACTCAAAATTATCCTTAGGAAGAGCCTTCATGAAGATATCTGCAACCCGATCCTTAGTAGGCATATACTCCAACTTCACCTCATTCTCTGCAACCTTCTCTCTTAAAAAGTGATATCAGATTGAAATATGTTTGTCCTTGAATGCATTATTGGATTCTTTGAAATGTTGATAGCACTTGTATTATCACATAAGATATAAATATGTTCATCATATATCACTCTAATATCCTTCACAGTTTGCTTCATCCATAACACATGTGTGCAACATGATGTTGCAACAATGTATTTTTCCTTTGTAGTAGATAATGACATTGAATCCTGCTTCTTGCTTAGCCAAGACACCAACCTTCTTCTAAGAAAGAAAGAACCAACACTTGTACTTTTTTTTCCATCCACACAACCTACCCAATCTACATCTATAAAAGCATTCAGAGAGAAATCAATATCCTTTGGATACCACAAGCCGTGTTTTGGAGTGCCCTTCAAATATCTAAATATTCTCTTCACTCCTACAACATGTGACTCTTTAGGATCTTCTTGAAATCTAGCCACAAGAAAAACTACATGCATGATATCTAGTCTAGTATTAGTTAGATATAGCAATCTGAGCCAATCATTAATCTATACTTGCTCTAATAAGCCTTAGGAGATTCATCATTCTTTCTTTGTTTGCAACTAGTAACCATAGGAGTACATACTGGTTTGGAGTCTTCCATACCAGACTTCTTCAACATTTTCTTGTCATACTTGGATTGTGAAATAAATATCCATTTCTTTGTTTGATTGATTTGAATTCTAAGGAATAAATTCATCTCCCTAAGCATAGACATCTCAAACTCTTTATGCATCTCTTTTGAAAATCTCTTGCATATACTTTCATTACCTCCAAATATTATGTCATCAACATACACAACCATAATCAAGATTTGATATTTTTCAAACTTAAAGTAAATATTACTATCCACGATACCTTTATTGAATCCTTCCTACAACAAGTACCTATCCAGTCTTGCATACCAAGCTCTAGGAGCTTGCTTGAGTCCATATAAATCCCTCTTCAATCTACAGACCATATTAGGATTATCTGATAACTAAAAGCCTTCTGGTTGTTAAATATAAACTTCTTCTTCCAACTCACCATTCAAGAATGCAGACTTCACATCCATTTGATAGACTTTGAAATCCTTATGTGTTGTAAAAGCCAAAAAAATCCTAATTGCTTCCATTCTTGCCACTAGAGAAAATGTCTATTCAAAATATATCCCTTCTACTTACGAGTAGCCTTTACACACAAGTCTTTCCTTGTTTCTTACCACTTCTCCACTCTCATTCAACTTGTTTCGGAACACCCACTTAGTTCCAATCACATTCATGTTTATTGGTCTTGGGACAAGTTCCCAAGTTTGATTCTTCTCAATCTGCATCAATTTTTCTTCCATATCCTTGATCCAATATTCATCTTCACATGCTTCAATCATTGTTTTAGGTTCGACTTTGGAAAGTAAACATAAGTTTACTTGTTCTTCTATCATAGCAGCATTTCTTCTTGTCAACACACCTTTTTTTTTTCGTCAATGATATGATCTTCTGAATGATTCTTTTGAACATACTTATGGGTTTTAGGGATCCTTTCTGGAGCTTCTTCCTCTGCAACCTGCACTTCTTTTTCCTTACCTTCATCTTTATCTTCTTCTCTACAAGAGGACTCATCTGATTCATATCCATCTATTATTACTAATTTTTTATGTAATTCTTCATCCATTTTGACACTTGCACTTCCAATAATTCTTTTCAACCTCTTGTTGTAGCATCGGTAAGCCTTGCTTCTAGTAGAATATCCAAGGAAGATTCCTTCATCAAATCTTGCATAAAAATTTCCTAAGCTTTATTCATCTCTTCTAAAATAGAATTTTCTTCCTAACACTATGAAATATTTCACAGTAGGGGTTCTTCCATACCACAACTCATAGGGATCCTTTACAATGTTTGTCCTTTCTTGTGCTCCATTAAGTATGTATACTATAGTATGAATCACTTCTCTCCAATAGACATCCAGTAGATTTGATTCCTTCATCATTGTCCTTGCTACTTCTTGAATAGTCCTATTCTTCCTTTCCACAAATCCATTATGTTGAGGAGTCTTAGGGGCTAAAAAATTCCTCTTTATTTCATGATCTTCACAAAAAGTGTTAAACTAATTGGAGGTGAACTCTCCACCTCTATCAGATCTCAAACATTTGATATTCATATCCATTTCATTCTCAACCATAGTTTTGAATGCCTTAAGCTTATCTAAAGCTTCTTATTTTTCTTTGAGAAAAGTAATCCATGTCATTCTAGAATAACCATCAATTAATAGCATGCAATACTTGTCACCTTGAAAACTTATGATTCTTGTAGGTTCACAAAGATCTATATGCACCAACTCTAAAGGACCGATAGTAGATTGTTATGTGACTTTGAAACTCTTTCTATCTTGCTTCCCAATCTGACATTTCTTGCAAACAACATTGATAGGCTTTGTGATCTTTGGAAAATATCTCACAACTTGATTTGAACCAATTCTCACTAGGTTATCAAAATTGATGTGACATATTCTTCTATGCTATAGCCAACTTTCATTAATCTGAGTCATAAAGAATTGACCATTTCCACCCTTAAATTGATAAATATTTCCATCTTTCCTTCTTCTTGCTGCAACCACAATTTTAGAGCCTTTTCTGATCTCACAACCATTGTCCTAAAACACAAGATTATATACTTTGCTACACATTTTTCCTACACTCAAAAAGTTATGTCGTAGACCCTTAACATAAAGAACATCATCTATATTATTCTTTCCATCAAAATTGATTGAACCTTTTCCACATATCTTAGCAGATGTATCATCACCAAACTTAACTAAACTACCTTCAAACTTCTCAAGCTTAAAAAAATTACTCTTATCACTTGTCATGTGATTTGGGCATCCACTATCAATGATACAGTTCTTCTTCTCTTCTCTAGCATGAATAACAGTCATCAGAACTAATTATAGAGAACTTTCCTTCATACATCTCTCAAAGTTAGTAGAATTAGTTCCAAAATTTAGAACCATGAACAAGCATTCGTCATCTTCATCATCAGGTTAATCATATTCATCATCAGATATACTAGTTGTGTAGTAGTGAATTTGCACCCCCTTGCAAATTCCCCTTTTACATCCCTCTACCTTAGAATAATCAAATCTGACCATGTAAATCCATGTCCTCATTTTGAATTCCATCCACTTGGTGCTTGTTTTTAGTGTTGGTGGGGGGATTTGTGTTGGGGACGTGCGCGTGGTGCACAAACATCTGCATGGTGCACTGTCATCTTGACAAGATTCCTTCCTCTGGAATTTGTAGAGGCGTTACATTCTCCATTGGCGACAAAACATAATGCCCCTACACCTTCCTGTCGACCTTTGAATGGATCTTTTCCCTCCCAATTCATCTTTAAATGATCATTCTTCACTTTCATTCCTCCTTGAGATCTTCTTCATGCCTCTACACACTCATTCAATCTTTCTTGACATTCTTGACATTCTCACAATTTTAGGCTACTAGTTGCACTATCAACTCTTTCAAAAATCATAACATTCTTCAAATCTACCATAAAAGCTACAACTTGGTGTCTTGTGAGACTACTTTTGGTATTGTTGCGGCCACGTTGACTTTGCCACAGTTGTAGAATTACATTCCTCTCTCATTGGCCTTGAGTTCCTTTGGTCGAGGGTGGTATTGCTTTCTTACTATTACTTTATTGTTGGATTTGAGTAGCATAGTGTTTCTTGTAGTGTTCGGTAATTTACTTTGTAGTATTGTTTCTTTATCATATTTCAATCTCTCTATCTATCTAGTTGTCCATAGAGGTGAAAACACGAAAACGGGTGTTTGACTACAAAAAGCCCTGCAACAGTCCCAACATTTTCCCCTTCTTTATTGTGTGTAGGCACTCGCTCGCGTGGATCTTGCTAGCGAACTAGAATATTTGTTAGTTGAACTCTCTCCTTTCTTGTCCTTATCATTGTCATAGTATTTATCTAGATATTCTAGTTATTCTATCATTTAGTGTCTTGGTTATCATTTAAAACATATTCAACTAAGTTGTCAGTAGATTTTAGTACCCTTCATTTCCTTTTACACTTTATGTTCATATAGATTCCAACACACCTTTGAGACACTAGAGTGTCACGTTGTCGTCAAGGAAAACTTTAGTGGCGAATCTTCACCAATTGCTGAATTCTAGAAATCGGCCAAGTCAAAATTGGCAAATTAATCGCACCCAACAGAGTGTCCAAATAGCTCAAATTTTATGAACTATCGATCCAATGCATGTCCATTCACCAACGATTTTTTTTATGAGTCATATTTAAGCAATAAATTCTCCATAACATACTACACGTTTCAAATGGACCAATTAATATTTTCACTTGGAATCCCGAGAGCATGTAATAAAACACCTACATATTCACCAATACTATTAAAACAACATTAAATGAGGACCCATTTCACCAATTAAAATTTATAAATAGTTCCTTGTGAAGACCCATTTTTTCAATTAAAATTTATAAATAGTTGCTTATGAGGACCTATTTCACCAATAACATTTAAAAATAATTACATTTGAGGACACATTTCACCTTGAAAATTACAACGTATCATTGTATAAGCACGTGAGATTTTCCAAAATTTTAATATACCATTTAAAAATCTCGTGGAATTCACCAAATATGGATTGATATAAATACAATCAAAACTTTCATTTATTCTTACACATTTTGTTCAGTTATGAGGTTCTACTTCTCGATTCGGAAGTCAGCGAAAGCTGAAAACGTAGACTTAAAGGTGAGTGATCATTTCTTCATAGTATTATTAGTTATAATAATAATATTTCTTTATCTCTTTTCCATTCTTGCTTCAGTCTTAAAGATGATTTTGAGTAGGGAATGGGATCTATATTCTGTGTCCTTAAACAAGAATACAATTTTTTTCAGCTTTTATTCGAAGTGAGAGATCAATATGTCGAGCAGCAAGGGTAAGAATCCTCAAGGTAATGAAGAGACTGGGAGGCCATCAAAACACCCAAAACGTAGAGGAACTAGATACAGTCTTACTTTGGAATTGGAAAATCTTCTAATCCATCAAATCAAGATCGAGCTACATCATCAACTCTTCCACCAAATATTAATGAAGAAGGCATTCACAATACCTCACCGCCATAGGAAGGTCAAAGTGAGATTGTCATTGAGTTAAATCAAAATGTATCAAATGAGGATGGAAATACTGCAAAAGATGTTCCAAGGGATACCTTGGTTAGCCAGAATGAGATAATTGACTTGGATGAGGATGATGTTGGTAGCAAGAAAAGAAAAGGCAAATCTTAATTGGGGTGTGAGTGGGAAATGACAAGGAATTTTCAACTTGGTTGGTTGTCGAAGTACCCATTCATTGTACGAGTGGGGGTAGAAAATGGAAATGATATTGAAAAAGAAACACTATGCAAGTGTATGATTTGTAGTTGGAAATATGGAAGAGCAAAGATGTTGCAGCTAAAGCTTGACACTATAGAAAATCATATCAGTAAAGTTTACGAAAAACAAATCATAGATGAAAAGGAACAATCAGTCGTACGATGGAAATCAAAGGAAGAATTTCTTCATGTTAAGTATGCCATGGAATATGAAGAGCATAACCATAGAATGTCGAAGCTTGATGAATGTCAAGGTACACTTGAGGCTCATTTTGGAAAAGCAATGGAAGCAAAAAATCTGTCAAAAATTGTTCAGATGAGTGTTGTTTTTCATATTTTGTCCAGAGGGCATCCTATGACAAACTACCCAAAATATTCTAGTTTATTATCTTATTTGAGTGTTCCTCACTTTCCCTTCTCACATTGGTCAGTGAATGCTGGATGGGAATGGGAAAACTATCTTGTTGCATTGGAAAAGGAATATTTAAAGGAGAAAGTAAAAGAGTCAAATTTCATTACATTATCTTTAGATGAATTTACTAGGGTAGACAATACTTCTTGGGTCTGTATGCATTTGTATACTATAGAACAACTTATTCGCCAAGCTCATCTTCTTTGTGTTCATAAAATGAAGGATAGTTCAACATCACAAAATCTATTTGAACTAGTCAAGAAATCTTTGAATGAAATTGTAGGTATGGATGAGTTGACAATTGCCAAAAATTTGGTATGTGTAGGAGCTGATGGAGATGCAGTGCTGCAAGGTCAAAGGAGCGGTGTTTGCACAAAGTTACAAACTAATTGTACATGATACATGCTTGGGATTCATTGCATGGCCCATAGAATGAATTTAGCATTCAAAATTGTAAGCAAGTTTCCTACAGTATCAAAATTTGAAAATCTAGTCCTCGAGATCCACACATACTTTTGTCAAAGTCCCAAACGTTTCGTAGAATTTCAACATTTTGTTGAGGGAATAACACCAAGAAACAAGATTCTCAAGGATGTCGATACCAGATGGATCTCCCTACATGGACCAATGCAACGAGTTCTTTCAGAATATCAATCCTTGATTGGAGTGATGTACGAGCATCGCAACACACTAGACAAAGCTCCTGGCCTCTTACATAGGTTAAGCGATATAAAGGCACTCATGACTTTAGCTAGTCTTCTCCCCATGCTAGATGTGATGAACAATCTTGTGAAGAAATCCCAAGATAGAACTATGTATATTTATGAATATGCCAATCTATGTAAACATACATGCTTGGCCCTCGATCATCTATATCTAGATCTAACACAAGAAGGCACAAATTATTTCATGTGGCAGAAAATTATTGATTGAATAATCTTGATAATTATTTTATAGTTTAATGCAAGTGGGCACTTATGTATCTATGTATGTGGATATGAGATACCAATGTACCATTGTAAGATAGCCATGAGATCTAGCAGAGAAGTAGTTGTTAATGAGGAAGATTTTAACGACATTGTTAAATTTGTTAGTGAATTTGAAGGAAATTGCAAAATCTCTTTCCTCAAAGATTCATGAAAGATTCCCTCGACATGAAATACTTGAAGCCATGGGTATTGTGTATCCTCAATTTTGGGTAAACCAAGATAACCCAAAATATTTTCATGATAAAGTAAAAATTTTGATCGAACAATTTTTGAAAAGGGTAACATACAATGAGCAGACAATAGAAGGAATTTTGAATGAAAATAAACATAGAAAACAATGTAGGAGTTTTGCAACAGCTATGAAGGACCAGTATAAATCCATGGGCATGGAGAAATCCTTTGAACTGGGATCAATAAAAAAGGTTTGGACAAACTTAGGTCAGAGTGAAATATTGCGTGATTCGATATCAAAATATTTCAAACTTTTTGATTTATGTCAAACAATGATATTGGGGTCGGTGGAGGATGAGATATTTTTTAGTACATTGGGGTTTTTGAAATCAAAGTTAAGAAACAAACTAGACAAGAATTTGGAAAATTGCTTGAGGATGAAAGGAACTACGTATAAAGTCAAAAAAATTCCTTTTGAAAGGGCTCTCACAATCTGGAGGTCCCCATGTGAAAGAAGAGGGACCGGGTTGTGCAACACACACACTCCAATTCCAAACATTAGTACTAGTGGTAGTGACAGTGGCAGTCAGACTGGGATAGACGACATTGACAAAAATGACACAATGAATTTTTAATTTGAGACATAGGCCGAAGAAAATGAAGAGCAAACTCAAAATCAAGATGAACCTTACTTTATCAAGATGAGCGTCAGTTTGAGGACCCTGACTCCATTTGGGAAATGGAAGAGAATTAACAACTTTTAGGTATTTATTGTTGAGCTTCTCTTTTAATATTTGTCCTTGATAACAATATTATGTTTCAGATTGACATCTTTGTGGTTGATTATCAGTTGCACTGTTTATATTTTGTCTTGGTTTTGATGGTACTAATCTCTTGACTCCTTGTGCAGATTATAAGGAATCTTGTTTAAAGGATAATGTTTCCATGTTCAGGTAGTATAATTCCGGTTTGACATTTTGTGCTACTAGGCTACAATGATCTACAGGTTTATGTGGTATTGGCATGTTCAGATTTCTAACATCATGACTTTGATAATGTTTTTGAACTACATCAAAGTTGCATTTTTCTATTCAGCCTCATTCTGGTAATGCTTTCAGTTAACTTGGTTTTTGGATTCGGTACAATTGATATTTGCATGGGAAAATGACTTTAAAGGGAGTCATATGTTTATGGTATTAATATGGTTATCATGGGTATTAGACTTTATTATATTTCTAAAGGCATTGGATATATCGAGATTTATGTCATAGAAAATGGCTTTGAATAAAGGTCAATAAATTGAACCTTACATTTGCATAGAATCGGGTCTTATGTTTGATAATTCACTAGGCCTTAAGGACGACAACGGGTTTGAGAAATTTACTTGTCAAGTCACATGGAAAGTGACTAACATTGACTATTGCAATAATGCCTAGATGTCTAAGGTATTCGACATGTTGATAAGACAAGGAAATCATGGTAATATTTTCAATTATTGTGTCGGTTTACTGCATGGATGAAGTTGATTTAGTCAAATATTTGATGTCGTGGACTTGAAATAATATCATGAATTAAAAAGTCATCAGTTGCATTGCAAAGGAAAGTTTAGGGAAATCATGTTATGTTTCACAAGCTCGAGGGTTTGGAACCCTAACTTGGCCGCCACCATAGAGATATTCTCATAGTCGTTACTCAGTTTTTGGTTGGCTTACTACAATTCTTTGACAATGAATGGGACTCTCTACAATATTCTCTCCATGGTTGATATCTCTGTCAGTCTTTTGTCTCTGGGTGAAGGCTCAAACCTCGAAGAAGTATTTGCTGCTTTGCTACTCTATCGATCTGGTAAATATCTCCATGACAGATTCTCTATTGTTTTCTTCAAGTATTCACCTTATCATCTGCTTTTTGAGGAACCGTTACTTTTAGTGGAACAAAAATTGAAGACAAGTGTTTGCTTCTTTATGAAAAAATGCTCAAATGGGTTTATTTTTTCGTGGTAAAAAATAATGCATGTCGGTTACTAATAATCTGAAATGCATATCCAAACATTTTAGCATATCATTTATGCTCTTGCCTTAAGGGATGGTGTTTTCATTGGAGGGTAATCATGATACTTCAGTCTTTCATTTGGAATTTGTGGTTGTTGTTCTTGGTTGCACTATAATGGGTGTTTCAGTTACATTTTTTGTTGCAACAGTATTCGAGGGTATTTTGTGCATGGTATATATTGTTTAATTTTGTTTCAGTTAGTATTGCCTATGAAGGCTCCTTGTGTGGATAGGGTTCAGTCTTCTTTCTAAAAATGCACTTTCCTTGACCATTCTGTTAGAAAAAAACCTCCATGATGAGCACTTCTCAGAATCACTGAAATTCCTGGAAACATGGTTTGACAAAAGTTGGGTACATAAAATTTACCTATGTTGTTTTTGAAATATGAGAAAGAAGTTACTGTGTTGTAAATTCTTGAGATGTAATGATGAAATATATTTAAGATGAAAAAAAAAGTGAGATTAGTTTTTAAGATTTAAGATAGTGTTAACTGTTTTTTAGAACTATGAGAAATGACTGTGAAATATAGTGAAAACTAGTGTGAGTACATCACAACCATTGTATTGAAGAAATGTTGAGTTTTGAGATTGAAAATCTGGAATATATGTTCAATATCAAGTTGTCTTAAGACTTGATAATGGCTGGAATTCTGAAGGTTCATTCCTGAACCTTGAGGATTTTAGGCATTGTCCGTCAAGAGGCTCTTGAGAGAAAAGAGAGAAACAAAGAGATCCTCTAAATCATTGTATGTCTTACTGAAAATAGAAAAGGGGTTGGTGCTCCTTGAGTTGGTGCTCAGAAATTAGCCTATAAGGCATTGTTAAAAGTGGTTATTAAAATAAAAGCCTAGAAAGGCAGCAGTTTAGGAGTAGTTTTTTCTACCCCAAGAGGGTTTTCCACTCAACATATCTTGTGTCTTTTTGCTTATCCGTGGTTCATCTGATTCATTGCAATGATTTATTATGCTATGTTTCACTATCATACTTCTTATTTTAGTTATATGTGATTGCATTCAATACATGAATGATTTTATCATTGATAAATGAGAGCATAAATCTGTTTTATTTTAGTTTTAGTAAAATTTGTCAAAACAGTTAATGACACTGATTCACCCCCCCCCCGCTCTGTGTATTTTTCACTCCAACAATCAGTATTAGAGCATAGGGTCCTCTGATAAGTCTATCCAACCCAAGATTGATTTTGGTCTTAGAGTCTGTTCAAAATGTCTCAAGCTCATGAAGGCACATCCATGACTAGAGCTCCATTATTTGATGGAATTGATTATGTATTCTAGAAAATCAGAATGGAGACTTATTTAACTTCTATTGACCTCGATGTGTGGATCATAGTGTTAACCAGGTACACTGTACCAACTACATTGCCCACAACTTCTGATGAAAAGAAAAGATATGAAACTAATGCAAGAGAAAAACATGCTCTCCTATGTGCTCTGACTAAAGATGTCTTTATAAAAGTCATGCACTACAGCTCTGCTAGGGATATCTGGATTAAACTTGAAACTATCTATCAAGGAAATGAAAAAGTTAAACAGTCAAAAGTCCTCACTCTAAAACACCAGTTTGAAGAAATAAAAATGAGGGACGATGAAAAAGTATCTGATTACTTCATGAGAGTTGATGAAATTATCAATGCTATGAAGGGTCTGGGAGAAGAAGTAAAAGAATTTGATGTTGTAACTAAGGTCATGAGAACCTTACCGACTAAATTTGAAGCTAAGGTCTCTACTCTAGAAGAGAAGAAACACTTTGACCAACTTACTCTAGACAACCTACAAGGCACTCTGACTACCTATGAAATGCGAATCAATAAAAACAATTCTTCTGCAAAAGAAACTACATTTAATACTAAAAGGAAAGAAAAAGATGAGGCTACTAAATCAAAATTTTCTGATTCCAAAGAATCCCATTTTGTTAGGAAGCTCAAAAAGGGGTCTGGAAAATATAAGGGAAAAATTCCCTTCAAATATTTTAACTATGAAAAAATAGGCCACTTTGTTGCAAAGTGCCCCTATGGTGATCTGAATAGTGACAATTGTTAGGAATAAGGTGTCTCAACCTTGGATAATTCCTATTCTTATTATTTGTTTTGTAAAATGTATTTCTTGCAAATAATGTAATTAAGTGTGAGTGTACATGTCTAGTTTGCATGTTGATGTGTCACTCCACTTAATGTGTCGGCATCTTGAATTGTGTGTAAGGAGATCATGGCTGAAATGGTTATGACGGATTCCTATGACACGTAAGAGCTATGTCTGGAAGATTCAATGACAGGTGAAGACATGTGGCAACTGATAAAGTTGAGTACTGTACACTCTTCCACGATAGTGGGGAAAAAATTCGGGTTCCTATTTTCTCGGAGAATGGTAAAACCCTAATACAGTTATCTTCGGAAGTTGCCCTAAAAAGGGAAGCGCATGATATAAGCGTTTTTTAGGGTTGCGAAGATTTGTGATGTGAGTGTATTGTTGGAACGTTTTTTCATGCTGCCGCATTTTGTCTTCAAGAGTTGGAAATCTCCTGAAAGAACTTGCATTGCAAGTGTGTTGTAACCGTTGTGTTGAAGATAATACATTGTGCAGGTTTTGGAGTGCTGGGGTTTTTTACCGAAAGGTTTTCCCCAGGGTAAATCATTGTGTCATTCTTCATTTTCTGTATGTATGGTATATTGCTGCAATATCTTTGTTATGTAGATTAACGAATCTGAAATTGTAAGGGTTTAAAACGAATTTGCACCATACTTTCCTTAAGAGATTAGTGTAGGAAGCTATTTCCGCACCTGAGTTTCCTTACAACAATAAGAAATCTAAAAATTTGCCTAAGAAAAAGGCCTATAGACCTAAACAAAAATTCAACTTCAAAAAGAAGAAGAGTTTGTTCAGCAAAAATGAAATATACACTGAATCTGAAGATTATTTAGATGAAGAAGATGAAAACCTATTCATGGATGAAATCATTCAGCATGAAGATACCAATAGCAATGATGTTGAAGATGGTGAAGTGGATCTTGAAGGTGAACTGAAATGTGCATTAAAAGAGCTAAGAAAACTTTTTTAAAAATGTGTGCTCAAGAACAAAATTCTGCTCAAAATCTTGCACAAGAGCAACTCACAAATCAAGAGACAATCTCCTTGAAGACTCAATTGAAGAAGCCAAGAGAGTTGAGGATTGTCTTCATATTGGCTTAAATCATAAAGATCAAGAAATTCAAAAACTTGAACATGAAATTTTTGATCTTAGGAAGACCATTGAGATGTATGAGAGTACTCTAAAACTGAATGACATGCTCAGTAAGCAAAAATTGAACAAGGACAAAACATGTATTGGATTCATGAAGGGTGAATGTTCAAATGATAGTGCAAAGGATAATATTGTTACTGGAAACAAATTTTTTGAATCTAATCATCCTGATTCTGATAAGGATCATGTTCATCCTTTTAAGAATAACAAAATATCATATAATTCTCACCCTTTTTTTATGGGTACTGTTATTTCTGCAATAGATTTGGCCACAAAGTGAGCTCTTGCAGGTTTATGAATCCTAGAACATCTAGATTTGGTCATAGGAAAAATATTGGCTTTGCTAGATAGGTTAGATGCTTCAAATGCAATTCCATGGGTCATTCTGCCAAGCAATGCAAAGCTGATATGCAAAATAAACAACAGAAAACCAAAACGATTTGGAAACCTAAAACTGTCAAGAACATAGAACAAACTATGTTAGTTCAAACAACTTTCCATTCCAAGAAAAAGGACTTATGGGTCCTGGATAGTGGTTGTTCAAGCCATATGACTGGTGACAAAGAAAAATTCACTAATCTTGAAGATTATGTAGGTGGATATGTGAAGTTTGGAGATAATTCAGGTATACAAATCAAAGGTAGAGGGTCACTTCTTCTGAATGAGGACACTCCTATATACAATGTGTATTATGTAGAAGGTTTAAAGCACAATCTTCTAAGTGTCAGTCAAATCTATGACAGTGGCTATAATGTTTTGTTCACTTCACAAGGATGTGAGATTAAAAATAAGCTTGGAAAGGCTATTGCTGCTGGAAGGACTAAGGGAAATGTTTACAATCTTCTTGAAACATCTGGAAATGAAAACAATCAAGGTATGTGCTTAATGAGTCAAGTTGAAGAAAGTTGGTTGTGGCACAAGAGACTAGGTCATATTAACTTGACAATATGGTTAGGATCAACAAAAATCAGAATGTAAGAGGTCTGCCTGTTTTAAGAAAACCTGAAAATGCAATTTGTAAAGAATGTTTCAAAGGCAAGCAAACAAAGGTAAGCTTTAAATCTAAAGAAAATTCTTCTACTAGGCCTCTGCAGCTTGTTCATACAGACTTATGTGGTCCTACAAGGACTAGATCTATCAATGGTGAGAAATATTTCATGCTATTTGTTGATGACTACTCACGTATGGTATGGGTTACTTTTCTCAAGCATAAATTTGAAGCTTTTGAATGCTTTAAAGTCTTTAGAAAAATGGTTGAAAGGGAGTCAGATTTAAAATTGAAATGTCTAAGATCTGACAAAGGTGGTGAATTCACCTCATAGGAATTCATTGACTACTGTGAAATACATGGCATAAAAAGACAATATGTTGTTGCCGGAACACCTCAACAGATTGGGGTTGTTGAGAGAAAGAACATAACTATAAAAGAGATGGCAAGGAATATGTTGGATGAAGCAAAACTGCCAAACATGTACTGGAAAGAAGTTGTTCATACGGCTGTCTATATCTTGAATAGAGTACAAATCAGAGTGAAATCCAATTTCACTCCATATGAACTATGGTATGGTAAATCTGCCTCAATTAAATATTTCAGAATATTTGGTTGTAAATGTTTTATCAAGAGAGATGATGATAACTTAGGAAAATTTCAATCTAAGTCTGGTGAAGGTATATTTTTATGATACTCTACTCATAGCAAAGCCTATAAATTCTTTAATAATAGGCTGAATAAGATTATTGAATCTGTCAATGTCAAATTTGATGAAAATCTTCTTTTAGATGTTGAACCTATGCCGGATGATGAGGAAGAAGAATTTGAACTTGAAATAAATTCAGAAGGATTTGAAATAGCAAAGCTTGAAGTAGAATCATCAAGTCCTAAACTAGCTGAAGAAAATTCTAAGAATGCTGAAATAAGTCCTGAAAAATGTGTAACAAAAACCCCTTCAAAATGTCTTACTAGAAACCATCCTAAAAATATGATTATCGGAGATAAATCTATAGGAGTTCAAACAAGGAGAAGAACTGTTAACTTTGATGAAAAAGATCACATAGCTGAGCTTACTGCTTTCTGTTCGATTACACAGTTTGAGCCAAAGAAAATTGATGAAGCTCTAATTGATGAATGCTGACTTAATGCAATGCAGGAAGAAATAGATCAAATTGAGAAAAATCATACTTGGGAGTTAGTCCCAAGACCAAATGACAAAAATGTAATAGGAGGAAAATGGATATTCAGAAACAAACATGATGAAAATGACCATTTTGTTCGCAAAAAGGCTAGATATGTCTGCAAAGGATATGCTCAACAAGAAGGTATTGACTTTGGTGAAACCTTTGCACCTGTAGCTAGACTTGAATCTATTAGAATATTCTTGGCTTATTCTGTTTTCAAGAACTTTACTGTATATCAAATGGATGTCAAAACTGATTTTCTGAATGGTTATTTGGATGAGGAATTTTATATAGAACAACCTGAAGGGTTCATTTGAAAAAACAAGCCTAATCATGTTTACAGGCTGAAAAAGGCTTTATATGGCCTAAAACAAGCTCCTAGAGCTTGGTACTCTAGATTGGATAGTCATTTAATTTCAAAAGGTTTTATTAGAGGAGGTGTAGACAACAATCTTTATGTTAATATTGAAGGACTGATATTCTGGTTCTTTAAATCTATGTTGATGATACTATCTTTGGCTACAACAATATTGCTTTGAGTAAAACATTCACACAGATTATGGAATCTGAGTTTGAAATGTCAATGTTGGGAGAACTAACCTTCTTCTTAGGTCTTCAAATCTCTCAACTTGAAATTGGTATTTTTCTCTCTCAAACAAAATATGCAAGAGAGATGCTAAAGAAATTTCAAATGGATGAATGTCATCCAGTTAGCACTCCAATGGTTACCGACTGCAAACTTAGCAAGGTTGATGATTCTCCTGCTGTAAATCAAACTAAGTATAGGTCAATAATAGGTAGCCTGTTATATCTAACAACCTCTAGACCTGACATAATGCAGACAGTTTGCATGGTTGCAAGATTTTAGTCATCTCCTAAAGAATCTCATATTAATGTTGTTAGAAGGATTCTTAAATATGTGCAGGGCACTCTTGATTATGGACTCTGGTATCCTAGAAGCAATGATTTTTCATTAATTGCATATACTGATGTTGACTGGGCTGGTTGTCTGGATGATAGGAAAAGCACTAGTGGTGTTGCTTTCTTTCTTGGTGATCGTTTAATGGCATGGCACAACAAAAAACAAGAATATTTTTAACTCTCCATTGCTGAAGCAGAATTTATAGCTTCCACCTCTTGTTGTACTCAAGTAATTTGGATGTCACAAACTCTATCTCACATGGGTATTGAAATTCCTAAACCTGTTTCTATTCTGTGTGATAATACTAGTGTGATTAAGATCTCAAAAAATCATGTTATGCACTCTCGCACTAAACACATTGCTATTAAATTTCACTTTCTTCATGAAAAGGTGTTGGCTAATGAGGTTTATGTGCAATATGTTCCTACACAAGCACATGTAGCTGACATCTTTACTAAGCCTTTGGCTAAAGAGGTATTTGAAATACTTCGGTCTAGATTGGGAGTTGTCTCTCAATCCTTGCTATCTTAATACTCTATCTTGGTGATAGGGGGAGCTGGTTAGCTCTCTTTGCAACTTATACTTTGCTGCTCCATTGCTATATCTACAGCTTCTTGGTATTTCACTATTGTCTTCACTTTATCCTTATGACAAAAGGGGGAGAATTATGAGCTCTTGGTTATGGTTTAGTATTTTGGTTTGGTGGCTCAGTTTTTTCCATCAAGGACAAAGGGGGAGTTGTTGAGCTTCTCTTTTGGTATTTGTCTTTGATGACAATATTGTGTTTCAGATTGACATCTTTGTGGTTGATTATCAGTTGCACTGTTTATATTTTGTCTTGGTTTTGACTTCGGCATTATGATGTTGGTTTTGATGGTACTGATCTCTTGACTCCTTCTGCAGATTATAAGGAATCTTGTTTACAGGATAATGTTTCCATGTTCAGGTGGTATAATTTTGGTTTGACATTTTGTGCTACTAGGCTACAGTGATCTATAGGTTTATGTGGTATTGGCATGTTCATATTTCTAACATCATGGCTTTGATAATGTTTTTGAACTACATCAAAGTTGCATTTTTCTATTCAGCCTCATTCTGGTAATGCTTTCAGTTAACTTGGGTTTTGGATTCTTCAAGTGCAGTTGGTTTTTAGTTTTAAGAAAACCCTATCAGGTTTCGTTAAACATTTGATATTGTCATGGGTATATGGTACAATTAATATTTGCATGGGAAAATGACTTTAAAGGGAGTCATATGTTTATGGTATTAATATGGTTATCATGGGTATTAGACTTTATTATATTTCTAAAGGCATTGGATATATCGGGCTTTATGTCATGGAAAATGGCTTTGAATAAAGGTCAATAAATTGAACCTTACATTTGCATAGAATCAAGTCTTATGTTTGATAATTCACTAGGCCTTAAGGCCGACAACAGGTTTGTGAAATTTACTTGTCAAGTCACTTGGAAAGTGACTGACATCGACTCTTGCAATAATGCCTAGATGTCTAAGGTATTCAGCATGTTGATAAGACAAGGAAATCATGGTAATATTTTCAATTATGGTATCAGTTTACTGCATGGATGAAGTTGATTTAATCAAATTATTTGATGTCGTGGACTTGAAAAGTCATCGGTTGCATTGCAAAGTAAATTTTAGGGCAATCGTGTTATGTTTCACAAGCTCGAGGGTTTGGAACCCTAACTTGGCCGCCACCATAGAGATCTTCTCACAACCGTTACTCAGTTTTTTGTTGGCTTACTGCAATTCTTTGACAACAAATGAGACTCTCTACAAGATCCTCTCCATGGTCGATATCTCTGTTAGTCTTTTGTCTCTGGGTGAAGGCTCGAACCTAGAAGAAGTCTTTGTTGTTTTGCTACTTTTTCAGTCTGGTAAATATCTCCATGACATATTCCCTATCATTTTCTTCAGGTATTCACCTTATCATCTTCTTTTTGAGGAACCGTTACTTCTATTGGCACAAAAATTGAAGACAAGTGTTTGCTTCTTTTTGAAAAAATGCTCAAATGGGTTTATTTTTTCATGGTTAGAAATAATGCATACCCAAACATTTTATCATATCATTTCTGCTCCTGACTTAAGGGATGGTGTTTTCATTGGAGGGTAATCATGATACTTCAATCTTTCATTTAGAATGTGTGGTTGTTGTTCTTGGGTGCACTATAATGGGTGTTTCAGTTACATTTTCTATTGCAGCAGTATTCGAGGGTATTTTTGTGCATGGTATATATTGTTTAATTTTGTTCCAGTTAGTATTGCCTATGCAAGCTCCTTGTGTGGACAGGGTTCAATCTTCTTTCTAAAAATGCACTTTCATTGACCATTCTATTAGAAACAAACCTCCATGATGAGCACTTCTCAGAATCACTGAAATTCCTGGCAACATGGTTCGATAGAAGTTGGGTACATAAAATTTACCTCTGTTATTTTTTAAATATGAGAAAGAAGTTACTATGTTGTAATTTCTTGAGATGTAATGATGAAATATATGTAAGAAGAAAAACAAAGTGAGATTAGTTTTTGAGATTTATGAAAAACAGAGAGATAGTGTTAATTGTTTTTCAGAACTATGAGAAATGACTATGAAATATAGTGAAAACCAGTGTGAGTACATCACAACCATTGTATTGAAGAAATGTTGAGTTTTGAGATTGAAAATCTGGAATATATGTTCAATATCAAGTTGTCTTAAGACTTGATAATGGCTGGAATTCTGAAGGTTCATTCTTGGACCTAGAGGATTTTAGGCATTATTCGTCAAGAGGCTCTTGAGAGAAAATAGAGAAACAAAGAGATCCTTTGTATCATTGTATGTCTTACTGAAAATAGAAAATGGGTTGGTGCTCCTTGAAATTGGTGTTTCAAATTGAGGGGTTGGTGCTCCTTGAGTTGGTGCGCAGAAATCAGCCTATAAGGCATTGTTAAAAGTGGTTATTAAAATAAAAGCCTAGAAAGGCAGCAGTTTAGGAGTGGTTTTTTCTACCCTAGGAGGTTTTTCCACTTGGCATATCTTGTGTCTTTTTTCTTATCTGTGGTTCATTTGATTCATTGCATGAATGATTTATTATGCTATGTTTCACTATCATACTTCTCATTTCAGTTAGATGTGATTGCATTCAATACATGAATGAGTTTATCATTGATAAATGAGAGCATAAATCTATTTTATTTTAGTTTTAGTAAAATTTGTCAAAATAGTTAATGACATTGATTCACCCGCCCCTCTTAGTGTATTTTTCACTCCAACATTTATACTGCACTTCATGAATCAGTTTCAATTGTTCTAAAGTCCAAACTATAGTTGATGATATTTTATTTTGTATTCAATGAAATTGTGAATCATTGTACTTCATGATATTTTATTTTATATTGTACTTCATGAATCATATTCCAAACTATAGTTGATGATATTTTATATTGTATTCAATGAAATTGTGATATTTTATATTGTATTCCATGAAATTGTGGTATTTTATATTTTATATTGTATTCCATGGTATTGAATTTGATATGTGATTCTGCATCATTTTTAAAGAACAACACTTATCACACTACTTATAAATTCTTATTGCATTTCCACTCACACAATCTTTGATAAATAACTGAAAGGAATATTAATCCATTCCTTGAACATAATCTAAAAGTTCAACATCCATAACTTAGAAGTTAGAATCTCTACCAAATTGATTATAAAAAGAGTTTCTGATACTCCAACATTAGAAGCAACTGACATGACCATAAACATTGCTAAGCTCACAAAATCAACAGTTGAGAGCCTTACTAAAGATAGAGACATGCATAGAAGTGTTGGTTAACAGATTTGTCACCTAACTCTATATCCTTACGCCCACGGAGGTGACAAACGTAACAATAGTTGAATCAACCATAATAGTATTTCAGATTGATTCTCTGCTTATTTTAAAAGGTGGCAGCTACCTTCTTCAGATATTCAATTTATGATTTTTAACTACTGCCACTTTTAACCAAAAAAAAAATGAAAGGAAATACTTTTAACCAGAAATTTTCAAAAGGCATCCACACAACTTAAACAATAAAATCTTAAACTACCAAATCACCTAAATCATACTGAGAAATCCTTACACATCCATCACCATAAATCTTTATTCACAGATAAGCATTCCACAACAATGAAACTAACCAAACATCTATCATTCCAATAATAGATAATCCATTGGAAAACTACTTAGAAAAAGTAGAATAAATACACACACCATAACTCAAAGATTATGCATGCATGAACTTTGCCATTTTATTTCTATATTGAAATAACAAAAAAGCAGTAAAAATAGTAGAGTTTTTTTTCTGTTTTAATGAGTAAAACAAAGTTTGCCTAAAAGGTCCCCTGGCCAAGCATCAACCCCCATATTTAAAGCTTACAAGTTGTCTTGATAATGGTTTAAGAAAATTTAGAAATTAAAATAAAAAGTATTTGAAGTATCAAAAGAGCCAAATGAAATAAAATAACATAAAAACTAAAACTAATTAGGTCCTAGCACTGACTCCTTCACTTCCAACTATTTCCACCTCCTGTTACTCCAGTAACGCCTCCTGTGCCTTTACTCTTTTCCTGTATTCCTGATACTTGGTGACATTTGCGGTAATGTTTTTGCTTCCTGGAGTCGTGGTGATTTGCAGTCTTGTCCTCCATTTTGAAAGTGCACGATCTGAATCAGCTAGCATTTCATAGATGTTGTCACTTTTTGCCTTAAATGAACTCATATAGGTCTGCAAGTTACTCAATTTTCTGAATGAGTCTCTAGTGGTTGTCTCAGGTTCACCTACTTTTTTATGATACACCTCTTTAAATTTCCTCGTTACGCCTACAACATCTAGTACCTTTTCATAGAATTCATCTATGAACTCCACTTCAAGAGCATTGAAGTTCTCCTTGATCTTCACCAATATGTCAAAGTATTTTTCTAACACTTTATTGATTTCCTTGATATAATCTTCATATAATGAAAATTTCCAATCCAAGGAATCAAACCAACTAGGATCAATTTCTCTAGGGTCATCCACCAATTTTTCTTTTATTAACAAAGTGTGCTCCATGGAGAGTAATTATGCAATTTCCCTTGAAAGAAAAAATGTGCTACCATGTTCTCTCCTGATCTCTTGGAGCTCAGCAATGAAATCCTTTCTTTTATCAGACACATTAACATAGAATTGCATAAATTTATGAATGTAGAAAAGGACATCCTGATAAATCCCTTCTATCCATTCATTGGCACCTTTAGAATAACCTAAAATTTTCCTAACCCATTGCACAGTGTCAGAATCAATACCTTCAACATTTGAGCTTGAGGCTTCCATAGTGGCCGGAGTCACAATTGATGAAATAAAATTTCTTAAAGAAATAATATTAGATTTCAATTGAAGGTTCTTTTTTTGTTCTTTTGCTCTTTTGATCAATGCATTAACAGAGTAATCAACATGATATAAATCACCTTCTAAAGTAGATGGCCCCACATCAACATGAGTAACCTTGTAGTCAATTTTCGTTATCATATTTTTTTTAGGTCCTTTTCTGGATCAACAATCTCCAACAATTGATGCCCAAAAGTGGAATCGGTGACAATTCGTGACATCCTCTTAGCCTTTTTGGGCTTTTGGTGACCCTGTAGCAGCATGGCAACTATATCTACTTCAATTTTCATTGCAGGAATATTCTTTCTTTTCCTCTTGACTACTTTCTTTAACCATACTGGGGAAGATGCCACTAATCCAGTGTCTCTACTTTCAACACTTACATTTTCTTTCTTTTCAGTTGATTGAATAGAAGCAAAAGTATCTCATACTGGAGAAGAGTGATCTTCAAAGAATGTGGGAAAATAATTATCATCAATTATTTATTGAAAAATGCCCTCAGAGTCTATGACTAGCCTTTTTCCTAGGTACAGAGGGTACACTACCTTGTTCACAAATTGATTTATCTTGGCCCCAATGTCTTCTGGCTTCTCACCATCTCCTCCTGACTATGAACCAGTGATAGACAACCTAATTGACTACTTTCCAACTAATATATTTATGTCGAAGTCTTGTACAGTCCCTTTCTCTTTTCTCTATGAAACTCTTTGCTCATGGGGAGAACCCGCACTTTGGCACCATTTTATGTTCAACCAGTCTGAATTTCTTCTCAAAATAGGGGCAGAAAGGACCATTAATTCTAAAAATTCATCCTCTAACCAATTACTTATGTGCAAGGGCTTAGCAGTAGGGGCCTGATATTCGGGATCAAAGATCACCGAGTCTTCTTGTGCATCTTTAGGAATATTGAAAGAAATACCAAAATCTTTTATTTTCCTTAGGGTCAATCTCATGAAATTTCTTCTATGCACATTTCCTTCATCTATACAGTCTTCCCAAAAATATTCAATATGAGGGCGATGTTCATAGCTACTAGCTCCATACAAATTTTTCTTAACATAACCCTTGCTATCAAAATTAGTTCTCATGGGAAAACACTGAAAATTGAATTCATTCAGGGCTTTCTACACACCCCTAGCAATATTATTACTTTTGCAAGAAAATGAGGGCATGGAAAATGGAAAAGCATACCCCTTCTTTCCCATGTTTGAATATTTAACATTTGCAATGACCATCTGCCAACAAACTTCAAGAAAAACTAGGAAATCACTTGGGTAATGGGGCAATTTCATTGGAGCCTTCTCAAAACCTCTAATTCTAAGATAAGTGAATTTGTTGAACTAAATGTAGAAACTTCCAAACCTCAATACCAGAGCATCCGCTTCAAGTGAAACCCAAAGCTCAGGTTTTCCATCAATTCTTCATACAATTTCCATTAAAAATGCATCATTGACACAACACAAATTCCTCATTCCAACCTCCTTACTGAGTTGTGGAAACCTTCTATACACAGGCATGTATGACGTCAGAGACCTTTGCAGTTCAAACCTTGCCCAGACAAACTCTTGACTGGCTAGAATGTAAACCAGGTATGAGAACATGTGGAAGGAAACAATTTGTCAGAAATTTATCAATTGCTCATTTAAATGATAACTAATAATCTCAACCCAATCAATGAATTTATTTTCACTACAAATCACCAGAATAAAATGGTACATCCAAAATTCAAAATATTATGAACATAAATTACCAACCACACGATGTAGCAACATGATAGCATCTGAAATTTCATCCTTAAAATGAACCCTTTTAAGCTTTGAGGGCAACTGAGACTTATCCTTTTTCTCAGACTTCAACCAATTCTTCGCAATGGAAGTTTTGCACCATTCCTCATTCATTTTGAAAAACTCATCACCAACAGCTACATACATTTCCTTTATAGTTTCCCTCTTTGGAATGCTTAATGTGCAGGAAATGACTTCAGGAGTAATTCTTGCAATGACTGACCCGTCCACAACTCTAATTTCTCGAGTCTCTGGAATGTTGCCCCTTCGGCATGCAATCACCAGGTCGATGCTTTGTATAGCCTCAGGAAAACCTCCCATGTGCGCCAAACCACTCTGCATAACTTTATCTTCTAGTGGCATTCTATTCCTTTGTTCCAAGCGCACCAAAAACTCCTCCAAGTTGAGGTGCCCAATTTCAGTGTCCCTCACGCCAGACCAGTGATTTTGAATTCCACTCTACATGAGCACAAAATTCAGGGAGATAAAATGTTTTCTATTGAGAAGTACTAGCATTGGAAAAGAATAACAATGTAGGCTAAATGACTTAGTAAAACTTCGCCACCCACTAGCTCTTATGCCATTAATTTTGATAGGACGTGCATTAAATGCAACACTCAATTTCATTCCTTGAAAAGATAGCCTTTAAACCTGGATGCTTTTTGAAATTCTTGAAAAGATAACTCAAGGTTAGTCTATACATAGCATTCAATGAGATGATGATGCCTTTGAAAGCCAAGATAAGTCCATAATGTCATGTGGTCGTGAAAACTTGAAACCTTAGAACCAAAGTCAGAAGTTTCAAAGTTTTGGAAACCTTCGACTTACCGATTAAAAAGATGTCTTTGAACAACAAAGACTTGCAACTCAACAAAATGAACCAAGTCGGGGAATCTAGAAGTTATGAAAATTTAGAACTCCGCGACAAGGTTATAAAACTCAGAGGACTAGCGACTAAGGTTAGGAAAAGCACAAAAACCATGACTTTGAGCATTTTCCAAGAGAAATAAATAGCAAGGCATTGAAAATGAATGAGGTAAAAGACCCGAAAGACCAAAGGAGGGGAAGTTTAAAATTGTTGAAACTAGTTTAGAAGTTATTGATCACAAGAAGTATAATGAGCTTATTGATGAATATAATAAGAGTCAGCAAAAGGTTGTGGAACTTGAAACATAGATAGCATTATGGAAACAACAAGTGGAAATATTAAGGTCTCAAGGACCAGCTAGTTCAAGTCATGTTGTAACCAAGGAGTGGATGATTGCTCATGAGAATATATTTTGGTTTATTGTAACCATTTCTTAAGGAAATGATCGGTATAATCTATCAAATGAAAATGTGACATGTGTACATCGCGGCCTGAAGCTTTTTTTTTTCTCCCTTATTTTGAGTCTATCGTCTCTCCAGCTATAACATTCTACATAATTATTAATGAAATTTTATCAATGAACTTTCATTAATCTTCTTTGTCATTATGCATTGATGTATGTTTTAATTTTGGCTCTGGTTTAATGAACTAGTTAAAGTACCTTGATTAAAGCATGGATTTATATAAATGTTTAGTGGATATGATAAGTTATTAAGTAGTCATGGAGTTTGAGTATTCATGTGTGAATTGTAATGCAATTTCACTAAGATTATGGATGTCTGGAATTAAAATCACCTTATAGTTCATATTTTAATTGTGTTAAAAGTAAAACTTGAACATGTACTTAGTAATTCATCACTCAACTCAATGCTTAATAACATATTAACAATAGTATTAGTAGCATATACAACAATGGACATCAACAATCATTTAATGTGTATCTAGTAGTTGAAACCACATAATTTTTCTTCAAATGATCAAATAAATAATACAGATAATTGAACATCAACACATTACTAAAGTCTGAATTTGAGCCTTTTTATTGATTTTCACATGGAGTACATAGAGGTATTGGCAATTTGGCAATGCAAAATATTTCCCAAAGACAACTTTGCATAGAGCTGAGTTGGAACTTGGAAACTCATATTATCAAAAATCAAATCACTGTATCACCTTTTCTAGAAACTTCCACTCTTAAGGTGGTGGAATTGTCATTTGGTCTAACTAATGTTGTTTGACTTCAAGTTTTGTTAACATTTCATCATTGTAATTGGAACCTGTCTTGAATTCTGCAGTCAATTTTGCATTCAAGGTTATCAGTGTTCTGATGGAATCCAAATAGTTCACCACATCTGGGTTCTAAGGAAACTAGTCCAAATCAATCTTCCATGCACCCTCCATCTTCTTTCTAAAATCATCCTTTCTAATGAATCGCTTGTTTGTGTCAAAAGCCTCTGGAAAACCAAGCTCTGTGAAGTTCCTTACCTTTTCATCCACCTTATTCATCGTGTCTGCAGTGAAATGCAAATATTCCTTTGTTTCACGCATTCTCAAACACTTTTCAATCATAGATGACAACTTCATTAAGGTATCAATCTGATTAGTGATCCCTTTTGATTTCAAATCATTTTCACTGGCTTTGTAGACTATTTGTAGAACTTGATTTGCATATTTCTCTAATGCCAACACCGTTTTGTTGTCCACTAAATATTTTTTGAGCTTCTTATAATGTTGTCTAATAGAATCAATCAATTGAAACATGTCACACAAATGATCAATCCTCTGCATTATTTCATCCCATGTCTTTTGTTTCATATGCCTCATTGTATCTCTACAAAATGCAAATAACTTATTTTGAAAAGAGTTAATTTATTTTTTTGCTTCCATCAACTCTTCCTCCAATCTTTCATTTATTTTTCTCTCTTTCTCCAATTTTTGTTCCCACTGTGCATTTTCATTCGCAATGCTTATTCTTAATTTTTCTGAAGTGGATTTTTCCTCATCATATTTCTTGTTTCTATCATCTAGCCTTTGCTTCAGGTCAGTCACTTCTCTCTCATTTTGTTTATCATCTTTGCTTGTTGATGTAGAGACGGATTTTTTTATTCTTTTTTCTAATTCATTGTTCTTGTTATCTGTCATTTTCCTCTTTTCTTTCTCATTTTCTAGGTCTACCTGTAACTTTTCAATTTGAGTATGCAATTTTTTTTTCTCTTTATTTTGCTTTAGCAATGATGTGCACACCAATTCATTTTTCTTCTTTGATACATTAATTTTTTCTGTATTTTTGAGTCCAAAAAATTCCAATTGAAAATTGGTCACCTGGTATTCACATCGATCCATCTGATTTGTTGGTTTGTTTTGAACTGTGGGAACAACAATTTTGTACTCCATGATTTCTTTATTTGTATCAAATGTGGGTAATACCATGGTTGTTTTAGGCTCTGAAGTTATAGTAGACACACTCTCCATCAGTTGCTTCTTTTCTTTTTTATACAAGTCTGATTTCTTTCTGAACTCTTCAATGAAATCAAAACCTAGGGACACAGGAACAATGGAATGCTTGAATGGCGAAGGAATAGGAGTACTTGTAGTTGCTAGTGATGTCACAGCCACACTAACTGGCAGTGGGAATGCTTGGAAATAAATCCTTTGTGGTGGATCTACTAATAGTGTGACTTGGACTTGTCAAAATCCTTTGCCTCTTTTGTATGCCTTGGTCACCTAGTGTTTGTGTGATATCTTGTATTGTTGTCCTCTTTGTGTGTAATTTTTTGTTGTAGCACATGTTGACCACTACTAGTACTACTACCCATACCATCACCACTAGTGGAAGTTCCAATTGCACTAGGGTCTCCACCATGGGCATGTCCTAGTTGTGATTGTATCTGACCATGAGGATTAGGATTTTAAGCTCTAACAAATTGAATTATTTCGGTTGTACTTGTATGCCCTTGGTCTACTTTTTCAACTCCAAACCCAAGGCCAGAGTTATCAACTGGTTTTTTGTGCTCTACATCTGTTACCATCCAAGGGCCTTATCTTTGGGACCCCAAAGGACCACCTTCATAACCCATTTTTTTCAAATGGTTGCTCCTGAAGTATATGCTTCTTTTGTGGCCTCACTTAAACTAGGTTTGTAATTGACATGGATTTTTTCTTCCCTATCATCATCAGATTCTTTATCTTCCTGTTCATCAAGATGCTCTATATTCCATAATTTTCTAAACTCACAATCTTCTTTGTTATATCCATACTCTACAAGAGCTCTTGGATCACCTAGATCCTTCCTCATAGACCAAAAGGCAACAATTTTTGATCGTGACCATTTTTTATCGGTAACTTCCTTCTCTAGAGAACCTGGTATTTTTACTAAACCATTTATCACTTTTTTCATAAAAATTGTTGTATGTCCTGATTTTCTTTCGGTGCAATGCCATAATTTCAGCTGATAATTGTTCAAAAGAAATACCATTCTCAGCATCACTTTTCTCCATTGCTATTTTGACCTTATCCCAAGAATCCTTGTTTCTCAAGATTTCAAGCAAGGGTTTACTTTGATGTTGAATTCTACTTGTAGCATTCTTATTGGCCACAATCATTGATTTAATGGTGTCACATGGCTCATACTACTAGTGAAAAATAGCATCAAAATAAAAAAAATAAAAAAATGATGTGCCATACTAAATTCTTTTCTCTCGAATGTGAACCCTCCACATGAAAAAGGTAAAGAAGGAAATAAGGTCTTCTTTTGATGACTAAGAAAGTGTAATTCGTCAGCACTTTGCATCTTCCTTACATATTCCAATGCAAAAACCCTTTATGTCACGTGTATTGGAAGTTTGTATGGTTGTACTCTCGATCCATAAAATCTTAGCACAATATATTCTTCCATTAAGTATCAATCAGCCAATTGTATTTCTTTTCCTAGTTGAATGCAATTTCTACATGACATAAGCAATCTAGGCATTGGAGTATTTGTAATTGCTTGATGCAATGGAGCCAAAAAGTAGTCTACAAAATTATTGTAGTTCCTTAGAGAATCATGCATCCTTATCTCAATGGTCCATTCATATACTGGAGCCATTTTATTTTCCTCAGCATTACTATAGGGTTGAATCTGAAGCTTGTTGGTCTAAAACATTCCTCTAAATTTGAATAGAAAAAGATAGCACAAGTAGGTTGTGAACCTAAATGTCTTGGTGGAACCTCCTTTAATCATTAAAAAATATTTATGTGTGGATTCTACAATGTGTTGAATAAAATTATATTTGACATGTGGAACACCATAACGGATATTATATACCATTTCAAGGAGGCTTGCACCCACTTCCAAATTTCTATCTAGACCAAGGAAAAATGCTAGCATGGAAATAGTATCATGAACCCATGGTTTTAAAATATCCAAATCATAAGGAGGCTTATGATCACCTTTCAATTTTTTTCTATCCTGAACTACTTTATTTAAGAAAGCATTTTTCTCCCTTTCTTCCACTGCTTCATAATCACTAGAAAGCTTTCTAAGTCAATGCGGGCATTTCCAAATTCTTCAATTGTAAACCCCAAAACTTTTCCAAGTTCTTATGCATTAATGGATAACAATTCTTCTTTTCTATCTTTATTAACAATTGCTCTTTTGTTATCATCATAATTTTAGGCACAGACCATGATAAATTTTGGGCAAGGGAAAACCTCATGTAATATCATGCACCCTAATCCAGTTACCCACGGTGCACTGATACTATTAACTTGCATTTTCTTTGCATCCTTATTCTAAGATTAAAATCTAAGTTATGAGGTATGCCTACCATAGATTTCAGGATCATAAATATCATGATACCCATCAGTGAAACCTGGGGTTTTAAGCAATTCTACATAATGTATTTTTTATCGAACATTGCTTTAGTGGTACCGATGGTAGACATGCTTATACAATGTGAAATTGTGAATTCCCTAATACCTATTAGTCCTCTTTAATTTTTATTAATTCTTAAGTCTCTCAACCCTAAACCCAAACATCAAAGTTTGACAAAATAAGATTTTAAGAAATGTGAAACGATGAAACATAGCTGCAGGAATTCTTTCACGTACCCAGATTCTGAATCTTGAAAAGATTAATGCTGACAATCATGGGAACTGGAATGACTTTGTTAGAAGTGGAATTTTGGAACCCAAAACAAGGTGGTGCACTGCAATGAGTAATTTGAAGACTGAAATCTCCCTGTGTGTTGACCCTCTCACTCAAAAAACTATCACTTGACACTTAGCAGAACAAAGTGCCTTTTTTCTCAAAATTGAAACATTAAAGTGAATGAAACGTCTTAGGTCTACATGTTGCAAATTATAGATTTTTAATCTTTATAAATCTAATGGTTATAGGGTGATTTCGGAGGTTTAAGTTTGCAAGCCTATCGCTATGTGCATTTCATTCTAGAATGCAAATACAACCATACATCAAATTTTCATTGAACGGTTGAAACTTGAGTAATTTATGATATGAACTTAAAACAATAAACGTGTGTTTTAAAGTTGTTTTAAACTTTAGTGTGCTAGGATTGACATCAAGGCCAAGGGGTCGATAACTTAACATTGCAACGGACTTAAAAAAATGAATAATGATATCAAGAATCGAGGGAGAAGGTCAACGACAAATTAGAAATCAATAAAATTTTGATAAACCCTAACAAGAGTGACAACTTTTAGTGTTTATAATGTTTTTTTATCAATTTGATGATAAATTTCTTTTTTCATTTGTATTTCTTTATGTTTTACTTTTAAATCTACATGCAATTATTTCATAAATAGATATCTTAAAGGAAAAAAAACTGATTTGAATAGATTCATAGACACTGAACTCAAAAAATAAATCTTTACTATAAGTGTAAATGAATAACGAAGAATAACACAACACAACCGTTTATTTTATTACAACTGAATTACAATGTCACATTATTACATATCTTTTTAAAGACGAGTAGTTGTAGAGTAGGCAAGCTCCTGTTTTGTATAAATAGCATATGTCTAATGTCACTTTACATACACAATTTATTCCAAGTTGTTTCTTGTGACAATGGATTACAAATTGATTCCAATTTCTAATCTTTTTTGGTGACAACTTAATACAAACGCAACTCTAAAAATAAATGCACGATTCCAAGCTTCTGTTGGTGACAACACAATACAAATGTGGCATTGAAAATAAATGCAAGGAATTTTCCAACCATGCTTGGGAAAAGGAGGCTCCAATCATGCTAGGGAAAGGGAGTTGTGAAGATACAAAATGTACTTATCCCCTTTGAGAACCAGAGTCATACAGAAGATGAGGGGTTGTAAAACTACTCCCATATTTTACCTGCAACCTCAATGCATTGAGATAGCACTTATCTCCATCAAAGCTCCTCATCTTGGTTTAAAACTTGTCTGAGAAGTCAGGTCAACCAAATCAACTTCTTTCCAATTCCACCCATTATGAACTTGAAGGAAATTGGTCTTTTACTCTATAACTACATAACTGGAGGCAAGAGAATTTAGAGTATCCCCAATAATACCACATCATCTTATTCATGAATCCTTATTAACGCTAGAAAATGAAAACCCTTATGACACTATCCACTATCACTATCCCTATTTATGGGCCACCAGTGCCGCTACCAGCCTGATCCTTGTTTACTTGTGACTCATGCATGTGAGGTTGGGTTAGGGTATAATGATAATCATGATTTGCACAAACCAAAAAACTAACTTAATCGATTCGTGTAAGTTAAGCCTTACATGTACAATTAAAATGCTTAATTTGATTGACGCTTGGCTACATGCAAACTGTACCTATAACATTCAGAAATCTCACTTACCAATTATAACCCTTAATTTCCAAATTAATTTAATAGAATATTCCTATGGGACCACATACATCAAAGAATTAGAGATTATCAAAACAAGGTTATGCCATTATTAGATTTAGCCATATTGGCTTACACATGAATGATCATCTCATCAATATGTGTAAATTCAAACAATGTAAAGAAAAATTTAAGGTAAAAGCAAGATCATAAATGCGGCCACAAAGAAACCATAACACAAAGATTTCATGAGTGGAAAACCCTCGTGGGGATGAAAAACCACTCGTAAAAGTGCCTTATTGGCTTAATAAAATGCTTTTCTAGTAGTGCCTTACTGGCTACAAATTCTCAAAGGTCTTAAGATGCCTCTTTGGCAATGATCATATGGTCTCACAGACCATTTATAACTTCAATACATGTCTGACAAGTAAAATCATTAGTTGCAGAGGTTTACTCTGTCCCTTTACATAACATTTATCTAGAATTGCCATTCTTAGGATATAAGCATGTCAAGTAATAACCCAACTTTTTTACATACGGTTTACAAAATCTCACGTATTTCCCAATTTCTCTATAAGCAATCAACTCTTAAAGAGTTAAATGATCTTGAGCTAAATGATATTCATAATTTATAATTCCTCTCCATATAACTAACTCATGAGAACACACATTTTCCAAGATACTCTATAGATGATGATACATTATGGATCTACCAAGACTCTAATGAAAGTAACTTCAATACACATAATAGATAACACCATTAAATAAGAATTTATAATAAATAAATAGGATTCCTTAATTATCATTCAAGGAATGTACTGTAAAATGCTTATGTCTTAACACAAATTTGTAACTTTCCAAAGTTTACCATTTCACCAATAGAACATCACATTATTCACAGTTTTACCACAATCTTATTCATAGCCTTACATACATTCTGAAGGTAAAATACTTTCCATAGAAAAACAATCACATTTAAAGGGAATAAAATTGTCATTCAGTAAAAACATACTTGTAGGAGTAATTCAGAAAATTATTTATTACAAGAAAATTGAGAGTAACTCCAGTTACTAAATTAAAAATCAAATATTTACAATCACAGTAAAATAAACAATTTTTAATTACAAAATATACATTACAATAAAATAAGCAATTGTCAAATGGAATTAACGTTGGTAATTGTACACTCGTGTATCTCTTTATATAATCAGTTATTTTTATTCATAAGTTCTTAGTAATGTAATTCAGAAATAAATCATTCTAGATAGCATGGTTAAATAAATTTGAAATAAAGGGGTGGGGGCCCTAGTTCGGTTGGCTAAATCTTTCCTGTTGCAGGAGGTTGGTCACGAGGTCTAGTCTCCCCCACCCCCGTGGTACCAGAGGGCGTGTCGCGCCAGCTCTGCCGGTCATGTTAAAAAATTTACTAGGCGCACTGCAGTTTATAGGGGGTCGTGCTACCCAATTCCTGCAGTCTAATAAAAAATAATAATAATAAATAAATAAATTTGAAATAAAGAATCATCTCTATCAGCATTATATGTTAGAAACCAAGATCATACATGCAAATCAAAAGGCCTTCCATAGAAGAGAAAAACAGTAAAAAAGAAGAGTTTTGCATGAAGATGTGCAAATTGATATTATTCAGAATTAAGAAATTACAATGAGATGAATTGCTTTATAAAAGAAATGTATGCATAACCCTAATGTTGACCTAAAAACAACTCAACTAAATAAAACTTAATTATCAATTAAGTAAACTAATTATTATCTAAGTAAAACCTAAGTAAACTTAATCAATTGTAACTAAATAATTAATTACACAAACACCCTCTCTTAAGTGCAACTTAGGGAGACTAAAAAAACATGCACCTAAAACTAAGATGAATGCAAGAAAGCATGAATGGGTCCCAACAACAAGGCATGATCAGGTACCCATGTACAAATGCAATGAAAGAGTAAGAGAAAGAGGAGAAAACCTAGTGGGACAAACCCCCCCTCAATGAGATGACCTGCTGCAAAGAAGCACTGGAAGAACATTGTGGAGTAACACTGGAACCTGAATCCAACAAACAAGGAAAGATACTTATGTTTACAAGAAACCATATCGGAATCATAATAATGCAACAACAGACCCGATACCACAGAACACTAGAAAACTCACAAATTGGAACAACCCTGGAATCTGTGAAGCAACAGTAGATGAAAAAAGATGCCCCCCATAAAAAGGAATGATATGATGAAAGAATCTGGAAGCTCTGTGTATCTCGATGCCGATGCCAAACTGTGACTAAAACTGATCCATAGGAGTAAGTACCATGAAGATTTTGGAACATTAACCATAAATTTAATGGCCCTCAAACTGAGATGTGACCCGATGTAAATCTGATGCGATTCAAGATCATTTACCATAGGCTCTCAATCTAAGATGTGAACCGATGTGAATCTGCTATTTGTCAAGCTATGAGCAAGATGTGGCCAAAAGAAACTAAAAAACCAGATACAACCCATACGAGTTGTCATCAAAATCAAGATGAGATCAAAGTGCAACTACACTCTAATCAGATTATTATGCAAGAAACCCCATGATGAAACTTTATATCAGTTCATTTATTACAATAACCCATGATTGTAAAAGGAGAGAATACAAAACATGCATAAATTAAAGACAAAATGCAAACCTACTGCATGAAAACAAAAAAGAGTGCATGCACAAACCAATGTTCACATTTGTCTCCATGATAAAATAAAGACCTCAGATTTGTGTAGAGGACTGGACCATCTTTTCGATGCTGCGAGAATGGCGAAAAATGGATAACCGAGACAAAAGATATGCCCTCTGAAGCGAAAACAACTTCATCTGACTTCAAAGGCTTGCAAAATAAATCTGGAATAAAATCTACAAAAAAAACCCACACCACTAGATTGGGCTCAGAATCAACTTTCCAATGGTATCTCGTTTTCAAAAAATAAACTTTGTATGCTCAAGATATGACCATTTTACTAAAAGAGCTCATTTTTCCTTCAAATGAAATATTTTATTAATTTAAAGATTAAAAAAATAATAAAATATTCAACTGTACCTTCATGGTATAAAAATCGATGCAGCACGAAAATCGAGAGGGCATGGAAATCGAAGCAAAATGACACGAAAATTGAGGGAACTCAAAAATATCCTAGACATCAAAAAAATATGGCACAAAAATTGATGCAAAATGATACGAAAATCGAGGCGTCCGTATGGATCTATACAGTCGTACGGATTTTTCTGGCTGCATTTTTTAAAATCCTCAAAAAACATAAAAAAATCAGTTTTCAGAAAACCATATCATATTTTATATGAAATAGGGGTTTTTGGACCTTTTGAGTGCAACCATGAGGTCCGTTTTGCACCAGCATGCACTGTTTCAGAGATACAAGTCAAAATTTCTTAAAAAAACATGGAAAAACCCTCTGATCTGGCAAAATCTACTGAAATAAGCTCAAGGTATGAAACCCTCGAGGAACTCTGAATGTGCTCTGCAATGAATTCCTCCAAAAACTGAGAAGGGGTTGCAAATCAAGGCTCTGATACCATGTTAGAAACCAAGATCATACATGCAAACCAAAAGGCCTTCCACAGAAGAGAAAAACAGTAAAAAAATAGAGTTTTGCATGAAGATGTGCAAATTGATATTATTCAGGACTAAGAAATTACAATGAGATTAATTACTTTATAAAAGCAATGTATGGATAACCTTAATGTTGACCTAAAAATAACTCAACTAAATAAAACTTACTTATCAATTAAGTAAACTAATTATTACCTAAGTAAAACCTAAGTAAACTTAATAAAGTGTAATTAAATAATTAATTACACCAACATTGTATGCACTTTCAACAATTATATTTTTCACTTATATTATTTTAGTCTACAAACATTTAATAAAGAATCCTCTCTATCAACATTATATGCATTTTCAACAATTATATTTTGCACTTATGTTATTTTAGTATACAAACATTTAATAAAAGATCCTCTCTATCAACATTATATGCATTTTCAGCAATTATATTTTGCACTTATGTTATTTTAGTATACAAACATTTAATAAAGAATCCTCTCTATCAACATTATATGCATTTTCAGCAATTATATTTTGCACTTATGTTATTTTAGTATACAAATATTTAATAAAAAATCCTCTCTATCAGCATTATATGCATTTTCAGCAATTATATTTTGCATTTATGTTATTTTAGTATACAAACATTTAATAAGGAATCCTCTCTATCAGCATTATATGCATTTTCAACAATTATATTTTGCACTTCTGTTATTTTAATATACAAACATTTAATAAATAATCCTCTCTATTAACATTATATGCTTTTTCAGCAATTATATTTTGCACTTAGGTTATTTTAGTATACAAACATTTAATAAAGAATCCTCTCTATCAGCATTATATGCATTTTCAACAATTATATTTTGCACTTATGTTATTTTAGTATACAAACATTTAATAAAGAATCCTCTCTATCAGCATTATATGCATTTTCAGCAATTATATTTTGCACTTATGTTATTTTAGTATACAAACATTTAATAAAGAATCCTCTCTATCAGCATTATATGCATTTTCAGCAATTATATTTTGCACTTATGTTACTTTGGTATACAAACATTTAATAATATATCCATATATATATAAATATTTATCTATAGTTAAAAGTAGCTTACTCCCAATTTCAGAATGAAATCAACGCTTACATAAAAATTTATCAGCCTAACATGGAACTTTTGGTGTTTCGTAGCCAGATTCAAATCTACTCTTTTCCGGTTTGATAGTTTATTTATTCTCCAATAAAAGTATATAGATATTTATATCTAGTTTTATATAAACTTATATATATTTATTTATGTACATACCTAGAAATTATCAATCCAAGACAAAATATAGTTTCAGCATGGTTATCATTTTAAAAGAAAGAAAAAAATAGAATAACATGTTGTGGGTGAAATACTATATACAAATAGATACATCTACTAACTTCATTTAAATATGTAAACATTATGTTGTAGATAAGTATACACAGATATATCATAAAAGATTTAATACAGAGGAATTGCAAAATCTAAATGCAAATATATAAAGAATTTGGAAAAATTGTACAAGTTTCACTAATGAATTTTACACAGCACACACTTCATGTACAAAGATTTTTGCACAATGGTTTTCAAAAGATTTAAATTCTTGAACAACATCAAAATTCTTTTATCAGATTATGGAATTTAAAAAGCAATAGTAGAGATTTTAAATACCTAGATAGTTTACCTCCAACTGAAAATGTCCTTCTTTTACTTCTTCTCCTATTGCTTTCCTTGCAATTTGTTTTCTGAATTATCTTCCCTTCTTTCTTTCCCTGTACTTCTCCTCTTATTTCCTTATTTCTATTCTACTGAAAGTTAAAACATCTAATGGTAGCCATTCTATTACAATTGCAAAGCAAAAATAAACAAGAAAATTACCGAACGGTTGTGTTTCCGTTATCAGTTTTCACCTTTTAAAGATTTATCCTCCCAATCCAAAATACCTAATCTTGAAAATCTTAATAATAAAATTTATTTTCATTCACAATATTTATTCTCGGTAAATAAAGAAATCTTATTTTTAATTACAAACAAAGTGCTTAACCTTAGTTATTAATATTATATCATTTTAATCGCAAAAAAAGAAATTGAATATCTATTTTGAGTAAATACCGGAATATCTCTTATTTATGATTTAAATATTTATTCAAAATAGTTAACAAAGAGGTAACTTTTAATTGCAATTATAAAATAATTATTTTAAATTACATCACATTATCATTTATTTGAAAGATAAAATCTTAAATTATAATGAATTTTTTTTATTTCTTTGTACTTTTATTTCTTTGTACTTTTATTTCATCATCAATTAATTTAATTTAACATTATAAAAATACGAACGATAGAAATAGGGGTCGTGACAGTACCTCAAGCTGACAAGCTGTCAAAATCACCAGTGTCACTCAAGTCTCAAACGATATGAAATCATTACAAATATTGTTTCATTAAATCTATGATTCGTCCAACAAATTGCTTTGGATGTTCATATGGTAGTAATCATCGCCCGTAGTACAACTACCACACTTTCTTCAAAAAGATTAAGAAATTCAATTAAATGAAATGTAGTACGTCGAGGCATTGAAAAGAGAGAATGAGCAATGAGCCTTGATCTCGCCACATGTTTGCATCTAACGGTTCTAGTGTTATTCAGGAGGTTTCAATTCACAAGTTTAGTGCTTTAGAGATTTACTTCTAGAATGCAACTACAACTGTCCATCAAAAATTCATCGAACGGTCGTGGTTATATTGATTTGCGTTGGCATCTGGCTATAGATATGGAATATCCTTCGCACTATTATAAATTATTTTATAAGGTTGATATTCAGCCTTGTTTTTCCTTTACATCCTTTCTGTCAAACGTTCTTAAGTTTTTAAGCCCTGGTCCTACGTTCTTCCTAGGTAGTCCCTCTTTTAAAACAAACATTTAATTTACCACTTGAATCTTGGTACAGTCTCCATAAGGTTGTGGGAGGTTTTTCTACAAGTAGGGGTTGTTGTAATCATTTTTCTCAAATTGGCATAACGCTCTCAACAAACACTAAGGGGCAATGGAGACTCCTCTTGTTTTGAATTCCACAAAGTACTAGAATGCTTTCCATGGTGAAATCACTAAGAAACTATTGAAAGGGATAATGGTGTCCAAGCACCCACTAGTGCTCCAGGCAATGAAAGGTATTTTGGGCCCAAAATTTATGCTGGATACCCACAAGCCAGGGGGAATTCAAAAATACCCACCATGTTTCTAGCAATGCTCATGTACATGGGTGTCTTGAAAGCTCGGGGGAAGAAGCTATGTCAAATGATTTTTCCACACTCTATGTTGGAAAATATCGATGTGACACTCGACAACATCGACGAAAATTTCATGACCCCTCTACCGTTGCACTACTATAGGGCTCATGGGAATGAATGGTCAGTACCAAAGTTTCCCCTGGTGCACTCATTGGACCATGCAGCTCTCAAAAACTAGTGGGGAGAGATGGATAGGTGTATAGAATTTCTTCTGTGTGCGGCTGACATTCTCAAAGACCGGCCAAAGGGTTGGGTGAAGGCATTTGTGGTGGCGGAAGCTCTTGATGAGGAAAGGTGGTCTTTGAATGAGGAGGATTGGGAGGTGGGCACTGGTGAAGAATGGGTAGCGAATGACACCAAGAGCTGGGAGGAACGATAAAACCATCTTGCCCATAGTGTCTGTGATGGTGATTGTTCGATGATTCTGAATACAATCAGAGCCAAGAAGACCAGTGAGGTTGGCTGCAGCAATGCATAATTTGGTGTCTATGGAAGGTCATTTTGGTTTGTGATGGTATATTTGTAGTCCATGTAATTTTCCATGTCAGTCCATTCAATATTTGGGTTTGTAATGCTTTTTGGAAATGAAGGAATGTAAGAACTCTTTTTGATTAATACAGGGTGTTGCCCCATATAACAACTATTTAACTATAAAAAAAACATATGCTTCAAAGGATCCTTTAGTAGAGCAAGATTTAACACTAGTTCCTTAATATTTCCTTAATATTTTGCACCTTGTTATAGTTCCTTTGACGGTTCTGATCATTCCTTAATATTATTTTGGTTGTTATGACTTTAAGTGATCTAATAAGTAATAAAATCTCAACCATTGATTTCTAGAAATCTAACGGTTCTAGTGTTATTCCAAAGGTTTCAATTTGCAAGTCTAGTGCTTCAGAGATTTACTTCTGAAATGCAACTATAGTCATCCATCAAAAATTCATTGAACGGTCATGGATTATATTAATTTGCACTGACATCTAGCTTCAGAAATAATAAATATGTTGACACTTGTCCGCATTTCAGACTCTTTATGAAGGAATTTGAATGTGCAGAAAATTTGTCCCGGAATTTCATATTTTCGCCAACCACACTGATTTTTTATTGGCATATCCGTTTATTTCACAACTTAATTTTTTTATTAGTTTAAGATTATGTTTAATTCACCAATGAAAATATTTTTTTTTAATTTTAAAAAAGGTTTTAATCGCCAACAATTTTTTTTCTGTTTTGAAAATAGGATTAATTCACCAATGGAAAAAAAAATGGTTTTAAAAAAAGTTTTAATCGCCAATGAAAAATATTTTATTGGTTTAAAAAAAATTGCAATTCGCCAAAATTTTCCACAGACTTCTAGCGATTATAAAAAGATTGACCAATTAGGATTTTTTTTCTCGAAAAACAAAAAAAATCGTCAATAAAATTAATATTTTTATCGGGAAGTATACAAGATTCACCAGGATTTTATAACTTCGCCGAGTGGGGGGTTACTTAGAGTTTTCCCTGGTTGTCATCCCTTTCCTACACTATTGTCCTCTAGCAGATAGCTATCTGAGGCATGGTTTGGGTCCTTAAAATTTGCTTGCTTAGTCTGAACCTAGTTCTCGGGTTAGTAGAGTGACAAAAGCATTGAGAGTGCTCTTCATTCTTTATCCTTGACATCAAACAATTTTCCAACTTGAGGTAGATTAGGGCAGCCTTCTACTCTTGGCTCTCCGTGACCTGGAGCCTTGGTGTGGTTGGCCCCCCTCCTCTACATTTTGGTGATTCCAAAGTGAACAATGTCTATCTGTTTCTTTGTGTCTAAGAATTTTTTCCTTGCACTTGGTGACTATTGTAGACTTAGGTATTGTGAGGTTTTATGAGCATCACAACCCAATCTATGACCTTCGATTATGTGGTTAGAAGAAGTGTGCAACACTTTCAAATGAAAAAGACGAAGGTCACTTCCGATTTTACTACTGGTTTTACCACAGGATTTACTACTAGTCATCTTTCTCAAGAGGAGGTCTCAACAAACAAGATGGGTTTCATTGACGAAACCACTCATGCACCCACTCCTCCAGCATCCCCTACAACTTTGTCTATAAATGAGGATGATGTTGTACACATTCCCGCAGAAAACCTTTTGGCACTAGATAGGAGGTTGTTAGACCTCGTGAATCATTTGGAGAAAGCACCAACTATGGTGAGAGCCGCTAGGCTTGTTAAAAAGGTGAGATACATGTTAGGAAAGGATCAGATGGGTGTAGAGTTCCTATGTGGCCTCACCAATCTAACGAAGCATACATCCCTTCATATAACACTAGATCAGGTACTACTCGAGGAGCGATGTTTCACTCCTATGAGAGACAAATAGGTGTCTTGATGCCTATCATGTCTATATGCATGGCTGAAATGGGCCCTTCGAACAAAATTTCCTCTACTCCTCAAACATACTACATATTCAAGGTGAGTAGAATACCCCTTGGCTTCATCTTCACCCCTCCTGCTACCCTTGGTGGTGGGGGATTCGGTGGAATGATTGGTGGTGGTTTCAATAGCGATGGCAGTGCTAGTGGTGGTGGCTCTAGCAGAGGCCATGGTGGTGGCTCTAGTTGAGGCCATGCTAGTGGCCCCAATGGTGGTTTCGGTGGTGTGCAAGGCGATGGCTCCGGCGGTGGCTCTGAAGGTGGTTCTAGAGGAGGTTCAGGTGGCGGTGGTTCTGGGGGACGTTCCACTAGACCTTTGTCATCCTTAGACCCTATTTTGAATGCTCTCCTTCAGAATATGAGTTAAATGCAAAACCAGTTGGCGAACCTGTCTCAAGCCTCCTCCCAGCCTATCTTTCAGCCCTTCTCCCGATATAGTCTATTGTTGCTAATAATTTTGAGCGCTCCCTTCCCTTAGAGAATAGAAATTCCTAAGTTTGAAAAGTATGGTGGTAAAGGAGATCTACAAACACATGTATTAGCTTTTAATACCATGTGCATGAATTTATTCCACCATGATGCCCTGATGGAAAACATTTTCTCCCACTCTCTCAAGGATACATCACTCGAGTGGCACTATTCCTTAACTGACAATTCTATATTCTCATTCGACCAACTTGTAAATCAGTTTCTTCAGCAATTCTAGGCTAACATCAATCCAAATATGACCTTCTCAGATCTCATTCAATGTAAGCAGGGAGAGCACGAGAAGATAATTGATTTCATTGTATGATACCAAGTGCTCTTTTCACAAATCTCATACCCACTGCTCGACTTGGATGTGCAAAAGGTATTCATAGGCAACCTGCAATGAGCTTGGCTGGAGAAATTTTCCTTAATGAAATACCCTTCTTTCGCTCTTCTATGTAATGCGTTGTGGGAGTACCAACAAATGGTGGTTCAGTTCAAGGGATCCTCCTCACGCTCCCATTCTGAAGGAAAATCTACAGTGTCCATTTCAAGAAAAGGAAAGTTTGTTGCAAATGTAGTTGTCATGACTAATGATCAAGGCCTCAGGTGCAAAAAAAAAATTACAAAATTATTTTAATCTTATTCTTCTATTCTGCAAAAGTTATTGAAGGATAAGATTATAACATTAGAAAATCCTCAACCTTTGAAGGAGCCTTATCCTGACTGGTTTGATGGAAATTCTTTCTTATAGTACAATCGTGTTCACGGGCATGATACTGAATGTTGCATGCGCCTGCATCATGTTGGGTGAAAATTTTGTAATCTCTTTTACAGATTACAAAACTTACTTTCAGCCACATTTATGTGAGATAGAATCTCTCCTCTCGGAAATGGGAAGCGCCCTTCTTACTGCTTATGAAACTAAAAGTAAACTATTCTAATATATATATGTTATACTAATCATATGGGGGTGTGTTACATTCATGATTCTCTCTTTTTTTAGAGAATATGTTTACAATGTTCCATGATTTTATATTTTTGGATGCAATATAACTCTAAATAAAATCTAAGCAATAATTCCAATACTTCTAACTTGTCAAAGCATATTCTAGGAGTACCAATGTGATAAAAGATAAGTAACAAGAAGGCTCATGGAGGCACAAAGTCATTCTATAGTATTCAATGATGAATTACACAATAAAGTAACCAACAAAGTAAATGAAGCACAAAGTCTTCAATATACTTCACAATCAGATCCATGAACAATGTGAACAATTATAAGCACAAAGTCTTATAGATCATTCACCAATATTATCAATAATTTTATAGTTCCAAGCAAAAGGGTGCAACACAAAATCTACACAAAATCCCTCCAATCTCAATAAATATAATACTGCCATTTCAATCCAATAATAAGATAAACTCATGTAAATAGCATAATAACATTTACATTCATTGAAATTGATCCAACACAAAGTTTAGTATGCAATTTAGCCTTCTTTATTGATTGAAAAATAGTTTCACAACAATGAACTCAAAGTTTCAATATTGTTTCACAAATGAGCAACACTTCGTTGCATAAGATAAAAGGTCCATAATACAATAGAATCCTCTCATATTTATAGATGAGAGAAGAGAGCTAATCTAGGAAAAACCCTAACTAACTATTAACTTATTCAAAGGTGATGTCCATGAATGTAGGAGGACATCTTTGTTTTTACATGTAATTACATTTTTCAAAATGACATGTGAAAATGTCAAGACCTATTTACATAGAGCATAGAGAAAGCATAAAAAATCTATCTATCTCTAGAAATGCAAGAAGATTTATGGTTCATTGCTCTTGGCTCAGAATTCTTCATATTTCTTCATGATCTCCTGCATTGTTGTCTCATCTAGTCCAGTGGTATAATCAATGATTGTGTGAACCTTTGTAATGGACTTCTTCGCAGCAGAAAAAATCTTCTTACACCTATCCAAATGAGTTTGGAGGTTTTCCAAGGTCAACTGTATATTAATAAAATTATCTATTGAAGCCAATGAGAACACTTCATCTTCCACCTATATTTGGAAAGCTTCTTTGAAAACCTAGACAATCTCACTTGCCGAAAGAAACGTGTGATCTTCGTGAAGAAGTCTCCCCGATAACTCTTCAATTCTATTCACCATGATAACCTGATGCTCTTCAAAATATTCTTGTATTTTTTGAACATCCTCGATGAGAGTTTTGATGAATTGTACGTAGTTCTTGATGGACTCTTTGATCTCCACATACTTTTCCTTGTTGGGAATAACCCCAAATTCCACTAACTTGCTCAGTTTTATTTCCTTCAATTTCAACCAGGACTCAAAACTGCGCTCCATCTCCCTTTGCTCGACAGATAGTGTATACACTATCTTTTCTAGCTCTAGCTTCATCTTGGATATTTGAGCAATCCTTTCTATATTATTCTATCAACCATTTCATATACAATTTTTCCATTAGAATAATAGTTTTCCACCATTTGAACCATTGGTTCCTCAATACTCACCATTGCCATTGGTTGCACATTCTTTGAGGCCCCTATAATTTTCTTCAAAACTAATGTATAATATTCAACCTTTTCTTTATACATGTTCTTAGCTTCCTCTGATTTATCTAACCTTTCCATTAAATAAGTTAGAGTTACTTGAGCATCTTCTTTGGTTCTTGCATTGGTGATCTTCCCAATTTGAATCCTCGTCATTGTATAATCCTCCATGCTAACTTCACTCTTGCCTTGTGGGGGTGTTGCAATATCCACATACTTATATCCTGATTTATCCACATGCAACCTAGAGTGAATCTTTGGATTTTTCCTTCCATTAGGTTTTGGAAGAGTTATTTCCTCAAGATCTAATTCTTTGGAAGAAACCATCTACTTATTATGTTTAAACACGTGTGATGCTAACTATGGAGGAAGGGAGAAAACACCACCTTCTTGACCTGTTGCCAATTCTTGTGTAGTTGTTGTATCTATAGAAACAAGTATTGCAATCACAATCAGTGTTGTCTCGGTCATCACTGCCCCAGGAGTTGGCACACTTGATGCATTTGGAAATGATTCTCTCATAAATTTATCAAAATTGGCTTGAGAATAAATGTCAAATGATGGTGAAGAGAGAATTGGAATTGATGATGGAGACCCTATGGAGACATCAATAATCTACAATATTGACCCTATAGAAGAAATAGAAAGAATTGAATGCACTGATGGGGGAATTGATACTTTTAGTGCATGCAATCCTGTTGTAGGTGGAGGTGAAGTGGGAAGAGGTGGTGGAGGAGAAGAGGGAATAGTAGGTGTGTGAGGTGTGGTGGCAATGATGGGTGATGATGTATGATGGGGGTCTTCAGTGATGTTCTCTTGTGGAGACAATTGTATTTCCTCATCATTCTTTTCCTCTTCTCATTACCTTCCTCCTCCTCTTGATCTTCCTTTGATTGTTCATCTTCTCCAATTTTTTCACTGTCACCTTCTTCTCCTTCAGAATGCTTTGATTCAGGTTCCTGTGCTTTTCTAGATGGTTGTTCTTCTTCAATATCTTGATCCTCTTGTGTTGTACTCTTCCCACAGGTAAATATGATTTTGGGCCCTTTGCATGAGGAAGAAGGAGCAACACTTTCTTTTTGCTTGGTTCTGAGCTCTTGTTTTCGACTAGCTTCACCGTCTGACACTTCACCCTCAGACTCTATCTTGAAAGATTTCAACTAAAAACCTCACCTTTGAAACCATTCACTTGTATTATGCAAAATGAGAGCAAGCCTCTGTCGAATGGAAGTATTCTCTTTTTTGGACCATTGGATAAGTGGCAAAGTCTTACTTGCAATCTCTTTTTCATCATATGCAGCATCCAAGATGTCACCGGGATCTTCAAAGTCTTTTGGAAGATATGCCAAACCTAGAGCATTGATTTGTTCCACAATAAGTCTACAAGAAACTATTTTCCTGATATCTTCCTCATCTCTGCATTCTTCCCATATGTCCTCAAAGCGGTAAAAATGACTATGACTCTTCTTGATTTTTGTTTTCACACCTATAGAATCAAAATCAGTTATACATTTTTATGCCCTTATAGTCATAATTTGCATTTATGAGGCAACTGATTTTGGATTTTTGTACACTTTGAATTGAGTACCTTCCAATAGCAATTGGAAACCTAAAGCCTGGATTATGAATAGCTCAACATTCCTTGTGCACTATGATGATTTGCCTACATAATTCCATTAAGACCCACTTGTCAGATGGATATCTCAGCAACATATAAGGGAATAATGTATAGCATCCTAATCTCAATTATGTGAAGGTGGGAAAATACAAGAAAATACATCCATATTTGTTTACAACCTTCCATGCCTCATCAGATACTCTTTTATTTTCCAATGTTGGGTCAAACATGAAAATCAATGGTGCGAAGAATGCATCATTCACTCTTCTGAAATGCTTAATGTTGCCTCTCAAAGTGATTTGAGGATAGAACTTATGTACTGGCACAAGACTCCTATTTCCTTTTGTTAACAAACCTGGATATTGCTTCATCGTAGCCACAACATACACTAGGTATGAGGTCATATATAATTTCAGGATAGACTAAACATTGATTAGTTTTTCATGAATCTTATCATTGATCTATGCACACTAATCAATATGTGCCTTCTTTCTTTTGATGGCTCTGATGTATTCATATACCCATTCCTAAAAATTTGATGAGGTTGGTAATATTTTCACTCTACTTAGTAGAGTAATCATATCTTGGACATCCTCTTTGAAGTCACTACATGGAAGACCTTTAGGCCATCTAGAAATGGTGGGCCTTGGAGTTTTCAACCATTTTGTGTTGATCAACTACTTGCCTTCATTTTGATCCTATTTGTAAGCCTCCTGAGCATGTTGAATAGACATATTTATATACTTATCCATGGTTGGAACCTTGAAGACTACATCAAATAAATCTACATCTAATCTCATCATTATTTTCCCAGAAGAGTTTGTAACACTCCTGCCATCTCTGACATAGTGTGAGGCAACTTGTAGAACGAATTATGGACAGTGAGCCACTACTGTAAATGAGGCTACTCAATGAATATTTTTATGAACAATGGCTCACAAATACTCTTCCAAGGGCTACTTTTGTGTTCTCTTAACAAAGTCCTTCATATCAAGGTGCTCGATCTCAGTATCCTTGATCTTGTTGATCTTGGAGGTGACAAGTGTGTGTGGATAGACACCTTGATACTTGTAATTCATCTTGTTTTTATTAGATGATGAAGGAAATTTCTCTGTAGTCATTAAGTGTACAAGAGACCACCTGAAAACCTCTAAAGAATGATTTGAAGAACACCTCTTTGAAGATTGTAGATAACTACAAGAAACATGGATTTATCCAATGTTAGGAGAACATGCATTATGGAAGCATGGGAACATGAAAAGATAGGTGAGCACTTTGGGGTGAGCGAACATGAGCAATGGAGTGTGGAAAATTGGGAAAATGTGGAAGGAACAGAGTTCAGAATGCGTTTGTGAAGGATTTTGAGTGTTAGTGCAATTTTTTGGTTTTTTGTGCAAGGGCACTAAAAATCAGCGCCCTTACACCTTGAGGATTTTAAATTTGTGTAATAGGGATGAAAAATAACACTTTTGCATCTTGGAATGACTTGAGCAAATTTCAATGCATGGGCGGTATTTTTTACCGCCTGGGCATTTCTTAAGAAGATTGTTTTGTGCAATGACAGTGAAAAATGATGCCTCAACATGTAGAAAGTGACTTGTGTTTGTAGGAGCGGTGTTTTTTTCCACTCCTACATATGGGATTTGGAAAAAAACCTTTATGCTTGTCAAAGTGGCAAAAAACACTGCTTTAACACCTGGGAACTATCCAACAATGTAAAAGCACCAAAAGTTACCGCTAGAGCATAAAGAAGTTTGAAAGGAAAACTGGGTCTTTGAAAAAGCGATGAAAATCGATGCCTCAACATTTTTGTTTTGGGGAAAAATAATAGTAACAACATCAAATTTCATCGCCTCAACACTTAGGATAAATTTCTCTAATGTCAAGGTAGTAAATTGTCCTAACACTTCATCATGGTGTTGGGAATTAAAAATTCAAAGTGATTTGCTATGAACAATGCAAATCATCGAAATGGAAACAAGTGACAAGGAAAAATGCCTCAATTGAAAATAAGGGTGCAAGATCGTTTGGGAAACAATGATGCCCTAAAAAGAACCCTAGGGCAAGAAAAAGTTTGAAAAAGAAAAAAAATGGGAACTAAAATCTAAAACCAAAAGAAAGTGCAAACAAAAATGTGATTTTAAGGAACGAACAATAGCAAGAAATTATTACAAACATCACAAAACCTTGTGAGCAAAAGTTTTGAAAAAGAAATAAAACGAAGAGAAAAACATACCTAAGAAACAAAGAAAGGCAAAAACCTTAGACCAAAAAATGCAACAAGAATCTACCACCAAAATCTATGCTTTGAATTGTGAAGGATGTTTTAGACCAAATTACACAAGGTGAAATAGAGAAATCAAGTGAAACAAACATGAAATGAAATAAAAATGACTTAAAAAGTCATTTAAAAGATATAAAGAAGGGACATTAATGAACTACAAGTTCATTAATTTTTGTGCATGTGGAAGGCGGGAATATGTGGGGTGGTGAAAATCACCACCCCTACACATTCAAAACTTGACTGAAAACAAAATGCAAAGGCAGTGAAAAACATCGCCTCAACATCCAAAAACTCGAGCAAAACATCAAATGTAAAAGTAGTGAAAAACAACACTTTGACATGTGAAGGGTAAGAAGAAAGTGTAATGGCATTGAAAATCAATACCGCTACACTTTAAAAAAATTATAACTGCTCATGTAGAGGCGCTAAAAAATAGCACCCTTAAATGGGCAAAAAAATTTCCAACTCCTAGAAACTGAAAATCAACAAAATATTCATTTTGAAGGTTTTCAAAAAATGATGAAAGACGAGCACTCGAGGTGACGATTCAAGGCTCAAGACCATGCGTAAAGGCCAATTAAAACTTGCCTCATTTTACGTGCTTAGAGTGCACAGGCCTATGAAATAGAATAGTTTCATAGGGGGTTATTCTGTGAATAAAGAGCAGTTGGTTTCAAGGATAACACATCATGAGATACAAGATTGCATCGATGACAGTACCATCTGTCTCAATGGAAAGAAGAAAAAAACAAACAAGTTAGTGGAAAAGGCTAATAGTGAGTTACAGATTTATACGGACCCGTATCTCACTCTACGAACTTAATCATTGATCCTTTTGATGCTTCTCCTAAGGCCTCAGCATATGTAAATGTTGTTTCGTTCATTCCTACTCCTCCCCCTCATCCTGCGACTTGCTTGCCAGATGTGATTTTCACCTCGCAGGACTTGCTTTTGAATAATATGCCCTCTCCCCTATAATTCCTACTCACATAAATGGAAACATCGTAACAGGAGTCCTTGTCGACCCCGCGAGTTGAGTGACTGCTATTATGGAAGAGACCTTGTGGCTAAATTCATTACAAAGAGAGAAATATGAGAAAATGAAATATACTATACGTATGAACAATGGCCTCTCTCTTACTCCATATGGTTTTATAACTCTTTTTGTCCTAGTAGGACCTAGGACTATGGATACTACCTTTGATGTCATTCTGGAATCTGATCTATTCAGGGTGAAATTAGGCATCCCTTGGTTGGCTTCCATGAATGAAATCACTTCCATTATTCACAAATATTTGAAGTTCTCTCACGAAGGTGTCATGCACGTTGTACACGACATTGGGTACCATCCATTAGTATCCCGTGGGGTTATTCTTTGGATCATTTTTGGCCCACCCCAGTTGGTCTGCTCCCTCCTAGGACGGACCTACTTTACCAGAATTATGAAAAGTACAAAGTCGGGGACAAGGGACAGCTGAAAGTGATTCACCCTGTAGCATCGTAGCAAGCTGCCTCTTCCTCTCGAAAAGGAAAGGATAAGCCTACCCATTCTCAAGCCCCTACCTCTACCTCCCTCCCTATAGAGGAACTTTGGGTTACTACTCTTGGCTTTTGCATAAGGATTCAGATGGTGCCCACTTGGAAAAAGGCCAAGTTTTAGGTATTCGACCTTCCTATCTTAACCACGAGGCCTCATATCATTTTATATGGTAAGGGGAAGGGTCCCTATGGAGCGTCCTCTATGTCTCAACCTATGTATCCTCCTCCTACTCTTGCTTCTAAGGCAGTGAATGGGAAGAGGTCTTCCACTGAGCCGTTGGAGCCTACTCCCTTGTTGTTGTTTTATCATCCTCTCAATCTCTCCCTCCTATTCTCGTCCAAGAGTTCCTCCCTCCGCTGAAAATGGCTATGATGGATACTTTGATGGTCGAACATGATTCTTTCATCCCTTCTTAGGTTGCGGCCTCTAGCTCCTAGAGTTGTAGAAATTTCATTATGTGTGAGTGCAAGCGTCAAAGGAAGGCTCTAGCCACTGAGCAAGCCCCTTTGCAGAAGATGGAAGAGGAGTCAGCAACTCCTGCTTTGACACCTTTTGTTGTGTCCTCCTCTTCCCTCCTCTCTACTTCAGCTCCTTCAGCTTCAGTCCTGCTTCCAGCTCCTGTTGTGAGCGTGAATGATCCTCACTTGAAGAGGGTGCAGGTATTCATTCCTCCTTCGATTGAGTCGCCCCTTTTGATGTCCCTTCTGGATATCCCACCATTTTCTAAAACCCGTGGATATGTCAAATACCTTGATGGTATCCGTTGTGATTTTATCCTCTTCCTTCATGCTTTATGCTTCATTTTTGGGGATCTCGAATCCCCCGATGAAGTGAAAGATAGAGGATGACCCTGCTAGCAATGAGATTCAAAAGAAGGGTTCGCCTTCTTTGGAGGGTGGTTCTATGTTGGCTTGTGATGTCATAGTGACAGAGGAAGCCCTGGCATCCCTAGAGTTTGTCACTGCTCCTGAGTCTTTCGATGAGCCTAGCAGTGGATCTTGGGTGACACCTCTCGCCCATCAAGTTGACACATGGAACCCTTGTAAAGTTCATGTTCAACTCTGTAGATGAGGTCCCAACCCTATCAGTGATCTTTACAAAGTCGTTGACATTCACCCTACACAAACTAAGTGGAGAAGACCTCGAGGGGCCTTCTTCCTTAGCTCTTGTTGCAGGAGGGTCGAAGGATTCCCCCCTCAATATTTTTCCCTTGCAAGATTGTTTGCCCTCCTTGTTTAGTGATCTAAATTGGGAGAATGATGACCTCTTGGTTGATGAGGACTAGGGGATGCCTCTTCTTTACTTGTAGATTAGATTGTGTGTGTGTATGTATTGTGCTCCCCAATGCTTGTATTATATGTTCCTAAATGACCCTTATCACCCTCATAGGTGCTTGGATACAAAAGTGTTTTTATGTCATAAAACTTCTATTTATCACATCATTCTTCCTCTATTGTGTATTTAATTTTGACAATAGAGGATGATGCAAAGTTTTAGGGGCATTTAGGCCTCCCTTCCATGTTGACCCAATTTTTTATTTTCATTTTGTCTTCATGTTCCTTCTTTACATGGTCTGATATAGTAGGGGGTTGATGACATATTATTTATATACTATTATATTTATTTATCTATATTTACGAGCAACTCTAACCCTGAAATATCATATTCCCTTGTCCCTTGTTTGTGATATTGTATCTCCTATCTTTGTACTTATCTTTCTTGCTTTCTTTGTGATGTTGTGGTGCTCATGTGTTGTCCCTCATGTGTGTGACAACATTACCACAGTTACATCTCGTTATGTTCTGCAGGCCACAACATCATTTTTTCATTCTTTCTTTTCTCTCCTTAGTATGTCACATGCCTTTTTGTTTGGAACACACCACCCTAAGAGGGGCTATCATATCATTTCAATTTTCAAAAAATGCATTCAGTGGCCAACGAATATTTTCTTCAAAATCTTTAATATTTTTCAAAAAAATCACATTCCTCAACAAGGACCCCTAGCAAAATACTTTTCATTCATCATGGGTTTGTAAAGAAAGAATATTTGAAACTTTCCTTTGAGGAGGGAGCACCTTCTCCTGCAGGTGAATTTTTGACCTTTCCCTTGCGAGGGGCAGGGATAACTTTAGTGGCGAATCTTCGCCAATTGGCGAATTCCAGGAATCGGGCAAATCGAAATTGGCGAATTCTAGGTATCCAACAAGGTGTTCAAATCGCCCGGATTTCACGAACTATCGGTCCAATGCATGTCCATTCGCCAACGGTTTTTTTTTACGAGGCATGTTTAGGCAATAAATTCGCCATAACAGACTACGCGTTTCCAATGGACCGATCAATATTTTCACCTAGAATCCCGGGGAGCATGTCATAAAACACCAACATATTCGCCAATACTATTAAAACAACATTATATGAGGACCCATTTTGCCAATTAAAATTTACAAATAGTTGCTTGTGAAAACCCATTCGCCAATTAAAATTTATAAATAGTTGCTTATGAGGACCTATTTCACCTTGAAAATTACAAGGTATCGTTGTATAAGCACGCGGGATTCGCCAGATTTTTAACATACCATTTATAAATCCCGCGGAATTCACCAAATATAGATTGATATAAATACAATTGAAACTATTATTTGTTCTTACACATTTTGTTCAGTTTTGAGGTTCTACTTCTCGATTGAGAAGTAAGCGAAACCCGAAAACGTAGACTCAAAGGTGAGTGATCATTTCTTCATACTGTTATTAGTTATTAGTTATAATAATAAGATTTCTTTATCTATTTTCCATTCTTGCTTTAGTCTTAAACATGATTTTGAGTGGGAATGGGATCTATATTATTTTTTGGTTTGTCCTTCTTAAACAAGAAGACATTTTTTTCCAGCTTTTATTTGAAGTGAGATATCAATATGTCGAGCAACAACGGGTAAGACTCCTGAGGGTAATGAAGAGATTGGGAGGCCATCAAAATTCCCAAAATGTGGAGGTACCATACAGTCTTAATTTGGAATTGGAAAAGCTTCTAATCCATTAGATCAAGGTGGAGCTACACCATCGACTCTTCCACCAAATATTATTGAAGATGGCAATGACAATACCTCACCGCCACAGGAAGGTCAAGGTGAGATTGTCATTGTGTTAAATCAAAATGTATCAAATGAGGATGGAAATACTGTAGAATATGTTCCAAGGGATACCCTAGATAGCCAGAATGAGATAATTGACTTGGATGAGGATGATGTTGGTAGCAAGAACAGAAAAGGCAAAGCAAAATTAGGGCGCGAGTGGGAAATGACAAGGAATTTTCAAATTGGTTGGTTGTCGAAGTACCCATTCCTTGAAGCAATGGGGGTATCAAACGAAAACAATATTGAAAGGGCAACAGAGGTCAAATACAAGATTTGTAGTTGGAAATGTGGAAGAGACAAGACGATGTAGCTAAAGCTTGACACTATAGAAAATCATATCGGTAAAGTTTACAAAAAACAAATCATAGATGGAAAGGAACAATCAGTCGTACAATGGAAATCAAAGGAAGAATGTCTTCATGTTAAGTATGCCACAGATTATGGAGAGCATAACCATAGAATGTCGAAGATTAAAAATTGTGAAGGTACACTTGAGGCTCATTTTGGAAAAGCCATGGCAGCAGCAAATCTATCAAAAACTGTTCAAATGAGTGTTGTCTTTCATATTTTGTCTAGGGGGCGTCCTATGATAGACTACCCAGAATATTTTGATTTATTATCTTATTTGAGTGTTCCCCACTTTCCCTTCTCACATTGGTCAATAAACGCTGGATGGGAATGGGCGAACTATCTTGCTGCAGTGGAAAAGCAAGATTTAAAGGAGAAATTAAAAGAGTCAAATTTCATTGAATTATCTTTAGATGAAGTTACTACGGTAGACAATACTTCTTGGGTTTGTATGCATTTGTATACTGTAGAACAACATGTTCACCAAGCTCATCTTCTTTGTGTTCATAAAATGAAGGACAGTTCAACATCGCAAAATCTATTTGAACTAGTCAAGAAATCTTTGAATGAAATTGCAGGTATGGATGAGTTGAAAATTGCCAAAAAGTTGGTGTGTGTAGGAGCTGATGGAGTTGCAGTGATGCAAGGTCAAAGGAGCGGTCTTTGCACAAAGTTAAAAACTACTTGTGCACCATACATGCTTGGCATTCATTGCATGGCCCACAGAATGAATTTAGCATTCAAAATTGTAAGCAAGTTTCCTACAGTATCAAAATTTGAAAATCTAGTTCGCGAGATCCACGCATACTTATGCTGAAGTCCCAAATGTTTCCTTGAATTTCAACATTTTGATGAGGGAATAACACCTGGAAACATGCTTCTCAAGGATTTCAATACCAAATGGATCTCCCTGCATGGACCTGCGCAACGAGTTCTTTCATAATATCAATCCTTGATTGGAGTGATGTACGAGCATCACAGCATAGTAGACAAAGCTCCTGACCTCTTACATAGGTTAAGCGATATAAAGACACTCTTGAATTTAGCTAGTCTTCTCCCCATGCTGGATGAGATGAACAATCTTTTGAAGAGATCCTAAGATAGAACTATTTATATTTATGAATATGCCAATCTACATAAACTTACATGCTTGGACCTCGATCATCTATATCTAGATCTAACACAAGAAGGCGCAAATTATTTGATGTGGCTGAAAATTACTGATTTGAATAATCCTGATAATTATTTATAGTTTAATGCAAGTGGGAACTTATGTATTTGTGTAGGTGTATATGAGATACCAATGTACCATTGTAAGACAGCCAGGCGCTCCAGAAAATAATTACCTATTAACGAGGAAGATTTTAATGGCATTGTTAAATCTGTTAGTGATAATTTGAAGGAAATTGCAAAATCTCTTTCCTCAGAGATTCATGAAAGATTCCCTTGACATGAAATACTTGAAGCCATGTGTATTGTGTATCCTCAATTTTGGGTAAACCGAGATAACCCAAAATATTTTCATGATCAAGTAAAAATCTTGATCAAACAGTTTTCAGAAAAGGTAACATACAATGAACAAATAATAGAAGGAATTTTAAATGAAAATAAGCTTAGAAATCAATGTCGGAGTTTTGCAACAGCTATGAGGGAGCATTATAAATTCATGCGCAAGGAGAAGGCCTTTGAACTAGGATCAATAAAAAAGGTTTGGACAAGCTTAGGTTAGAGTGAAATATTTTGTGGTTTGATGTCAGAATATTTCAAACTTGCTGATTTATGTCAAACAATGATATTGGGGTCGGTGGAGGATGAGAGATTTTTCAGTACATTGGGGTTTTTGAAATCAAAGTTAAGAAACAAACTGGACAAGAATTTGGAAAATTGCTTGAGGATGAAAGGAACTGTGTATAATGTCAAAAAAATTACTTTTGAAAGGGCACTCGCAATCTGGAGGTCCACATGTGAAAGAAGAGGGACCGGGTTGTGCAACATAGGCTCTCCAATTCCAACAGTCGTCGGTACTGGTGGTAGTGGTAGTGGCAGTGGCAATGGGACTAGGCACGGGACAGATGACAATGATATTGAAATTGACACAAATCAAACAATGAATGTTGAATTTGAGACACAGGCCGAAGAAAGTGTAGAGCAGTCTCAGAATCAAGATGACTCCTTTACTTTATCTGAAGATGAGCATCAATTTGAGGACTCAAACTCCATTTGGGAAATGGAAGATAATTAGCAAGTTTTAGGTATTTTTACTGCACTTCATGAATCAGTTTCCATTGTTCCAAAGTCCAAACTGTAGTTGATGTTTGATGATATTTTATATTGTATTCAATCAACATTGAAATTGTGAATCATTGCACTTCATGATATCTTATTTTATATTGCACTCAATCACTACATGAATCATATTCCAAACTGTAGTTGATGATTTTTTATATTGTATTCAAATAAATTGTGAATCATTACACTTCAAGTTCAAGATATTTTATTTTATATTGCACTCCAAGTCTCCATGATATTTTATATTATATTGCACTTCATGAATCATAATACATATGCCAAATTCAAACTGTTGTTGATGATATTTTATAAATTATATAAAATTCAATACCATCGGCCTAACAATACTTCATCAGCGGAACCCCCATCACAATCCCGCCAATGGCCCGATGAAAATAGCTCACAACCTAGTATCGGTGTATCAATACTCTATCGGGGTGACTCCTAAGGTGCTCTCCCAATATAACAATAGAGTCATCAACAAAAGTAACCATGAATTATAATTTATGATCATGGGCATGAATTATCTTATTTTATCAATAATCACAAAAATATACCACACTTTAATTTTATGAACAATGCAATTGTAGAAATCTGTGTGACAAGATCCACAGTATATCCTACATTCACATTGCATCCATAAATATTAAACAAATTTTAAATTCCATAGTGACGTAGTCCTTCCCCCATTCCTAACAAAATTCAATACCATTGGCCTAGCAATGCTCCATCAGTGGAACCCCCATCACAATCCCGCCGATGGCCCGATAAAAATATCTCACAACTTAGTATCGGTGTAACAATACTCTATCGGGTTGACTCCTGAGGTGCTCTCTCGATATACTGATAGAGTTGTCAACAAAAGTAACCATGAATTATAATTTATGACCATGGGCATGAATTATCTTATTTTATCAATAATCACAAAAATATACCACACTTTGATTTTATGAACAATGCAAATTGTAGAAATTTGTATGACAAGATCCATATTATAGCCTACATTCACATTGCATCCTTAAATATTAAACAAATTTGAAATTTTATAGTCACATAGTCACGTAGTCCTTCCCCCATTCCTAACAAAATTCAATACCATCGGCCTAACAATGCTTCATCGGTAGAACCACCATCACAATCTTGTTGATGGCTCGATAAAAATAGCTTACAACCTAGTATCAGTGTAACAATACTCAATCAGGCTGACTCCTAACTCCTAAGGTGCTCTCTTGATATACCGATAGAGTCAATTTGTCAACAAAAGTAACCATGAATTATAACCATGGCCCATGGGCATGAATTATCGAATGCATAAAGTATATCGGGGGAACTATGGTGCATCGGGGAAACATTAGCTGGCGTCCCACCGATAGAATGAAGGATAGGTGTCCATCGGTGGAGAGGGTGGCTATCGGTGAAAGATTGATGTGACATCCTGGGGCAACATGCAACCATGCTATGGTGCATTTATGAACCAAAATTGAAGTGAATTATATCACAAGTTGATCGCATAGTTGTTACAAAATCCTGGAAGATTTCGCTTAGGGCAGAAGCAGAAAGGCAAAAACTTGGAGTTCTGACGTAGCAAAGAGTAGTGGACTGTGGAGGCAACTCGGCGAGACTCATGTAATTACTTCACTTTCAGACCCAGCTGAGAAGCTATTTTACTCAAAAGCTTAAGATTTAAATAATGGAAGAGAGTACAAACAAACCCAAAGCTAAAAAATAGAAAACCAAAAATCCTAAGAGACTCCTAAATGAAGACCTGATAGATCAATGTCCTAGGTCGGGGTTGAGACCCAAGAGGAGTACTCAAATGAATCCTTCCATGGATTGATTATGGGACAAACAAAAGGGCTTAAGGGATATTTGGACACCGCAATGAGAGTACGACCTCTTCATTTACCATTACAGAAAACAATTTAGGTTTCAACCAGTCTGCAATCCATGGAGGTTGAACCTAGGAAGACTTGTGGTGCCCAATGTGTTTGTGAACACAAAGCTAATTAAATCTCTTGTTACCAGATATGACCCGAAGAAAAGAACTATTTAGTCACATGGCGGGGGTGACATGCTTTTTATTTCTAAGGATCTCATTTCTAATGTATTTCAGTTAGAGTGTTCAATGAATTTCTCATTCACGATCAAAGATCTCTTGACAGAGTATCGTCACATGGATACCAGCTATAAGAGATGGAAATTACCTTTGCATAGGCCCAAGGATGAAGGAGGCCAACTCAGGAGGTTCTCTAGCAGTGAAAACCATCCTTTCCATGAAGATTTGTTCGAAGAGTATTTCCGATACACCTATTATTCAACTGGTCAGGTTTTGGGAGTAGAGGTTCCGCCTCTCATGTCGATTGCCCCGATGGTCTTAGTTGTAGACATACAGAGAAAGGATTCCAGGCCATTTGATTATGCTAGCTACTTGGCCAACGCCCTACATCGAGGGCTTGACAAGATTAAAAATAATAGTGATAATATTAATTTTGAACACTATTCTTTGCTTATGCATTTGCTATTGTACGAGGGACAAGTCAGAGGGGTCTAGAGTGAAGAATTAAGGATAAAAGATATAGATGAAAATGGAGATTTTAAACCTGTACAAATGTGGAATTCATTGTGGGACAACCGATTTGGTAGGTCTCATTACCTTTATTTTGAATATTTTTTTGTAAAACCATTGATGAAGTTGTTGGGGTATCCATGCAATTATAACCTATCCCCAGAAGTACAAATATTTCTAAGACCAAAGGAAAATGACCAGAGAAATAAAGTGAATCATAACTGGGGAGACTGGTATGCTTTCCCTGATTGTATAGTGATAAGGGTTTATGGGTTCGAAGGGGCTCCACACTTGATGCCATGAGTAGTTCCTGGCCGAATTGATTTTTTATAAATTATGAGGCAATTGGAAAAATCTGATTCCAAACACCTCAAAGGACATAGAAAACAATCAATTATGCCCAACACCTTATGTTTTGGAGACTTTACAGTGGTTTCCAATGAAGGATATGGAGAAATTGATGGTAAATTAGCATAGTACAACCTACCTCTAGGTGATGTAAGGAAACAATTTGATGTAGAAGGGTTTATTCACAAGGCGAGATTATCGCAGGGGCTATCAGGGTATGAACATTTGTTCTCAATCGAAGATGTCATAAGAAACCATGATGAGGCTTCCACCAAGGAAAGAATCGCTGCCTATAACAATATTATGCTTGCAGAGGAATGGAAGAGGAAAAATTTCCCATCTTATTCAAAGGCATTTGGTGAGATACATGATCCTTTAACAAGAATTGAGCAACTCATCACTCATGTCAATGAACTGGTAAAGGATGTTCCCCCAATTTTTTTTTATGCACCTCATGCAACCTATTCAGGAGTGTAAGTTGAAGACATAAATCCCTTGGATTACATACCTTCACAGCCTACTCCTAAGGTTTGTTTTTCTGTAGATACTGATATAAGTGAAGAAGAGCAAGGTGATGGAGAGGGTGAGCAGGTCAAACAAATCAGTGCTCCTATGATTGCACAGTACGAGCCCCCTCAAGAGCAGAATATTGGAAGATTTGAGGCATCAAATGAACTATCTTATGATGTGAGGGTCAGGGCTAGACAACAATTTATTTCTAATTGTGATTTTGTTAAATCTTCTTAATTTAAATCATTTGTTTATGAATATAAAGGTAGAAAAATGAGACAACAGATACAGGATATCACTCCTGAACATGAGGCAACCGGTCTGGAGGAATTGAAAAGGGAGGTAGAAAAGGAAATGGAGTCCATCACTCCTAAAAGAGGTAGGGAATTGCTTCAAGAAGCTAGAGTGTTGCTCCTACCAAGGTGGGATATTAGCTCTTCAATTGTATTTGATAGCTTCAAAAAAAGAGGGGCTACAACAATGAACTTAACAGAAGAACCAAGTGAAAAAATGTATTCAGGATCTGGGTACAACACAGATGAAGCCACCTTGCTTATTTGGTCACTATATCCCCATGATAAAAGACCTGCTATAATTAGTAATCCCAACCAAGTGTTTGGCCATCTCTTGGTTCAACAAGTAGTAGATACCAACCCTATGGAGATAGCAAAATTGAACATAAATGTGGCAAAATTTACCAAAGCACAAATCGAAAAACTGATTAAGGAAAATGACAAACTGAAGAAGGAGCTAGCAAATCAGAGAGAAAAAACATCTTCCTCCTCCACATCAGAGTTGTACTCCCCATGGCTTTAAAAAGATAAGAGAGTGCTTGCTACATTGGTTGATGCAGCCTACTAGAAGAATTGTCATCTGAAATCCCAAGGGAAATGCAAAGAATTGGAGAAAGAAGTGAAAACCATCAAATATAACACTGTATCTGAAATGATAAAAGAAAGGTTCAATAAAATGATGAAATGTGCTATTGAATATTGGGAAGTATTTAAATAGACACGCATTGCATTGGTGGAGAATGAACAATTGTAGCCTAGAATGATGGAGAAAAAAAAGGAGCTCGTAGATAAGAATGCCATGAAAGGACAAATATTTCTGACATATAACAAGTTGGTAGAATATCATAACAGGATTAGGGAAGATTTTGACTACTTTGATTCAGGCCCACTCCTGACACTTCATTTTGGCATTGGAAATCTACGAGAATATGATGATTGGAAGGAAGAGCTTGTTGGGCTTCTAACTGCTACATTGCAAGAAATAAATGACGAGGTTATGGTTTTACAAAACACTCATAAGCAACTCGAAAAAATAATGTCTATGTAATATGATATGAAAGACGCAATCTCTAATGTGGACACCTATGCTGAACAAGAGTACATCCATCACCTCTCTACAGTCAATCTGTTTATTAGCCAAACTGTAGATGTGTCAGAATCATATCCAACGAGACAACCATCAGATTCAAAGGAAGAACACCAATCGACAGCATGATGAGTGCCCTATCATGGAGTAGAAGCCTTGAATAGATCTTAGGTGGTCAGTGGTCATGGGCTTCTGCTTAGATATTAACGGATCGGTGCATTCACCTGCGGCATTGTTTTATTTATAATTTGAGTTATGTTTAGTTGTCAAACGTCATGACTTTTTGCAAGGGGTTTGTATCTTGTTGCCTCTCATATATAAGAGAGATCAAGACCCCAATAGGAGATCAATGGATCATCACATCATTTTTAATTAGATTTTAGAGTAGAAAATAGTAAGAAGATAGATAATAGATTGCACCAATTCACCCATCCATCTCATATCATTAACTATTTCTATAATGCATATCATTAGAACTTTGAACATCAATACAATGGAGAAGGTTACACATATTTACTGACTTGCTTTCAAGTTTTCAACTGTTGTGGATTCATATGCTTATAATTTATTAACTTATTTGGTTGTCTCCAAAGTGGTTGTTTATGTTATTCAAATTGAGTGTGTGGAAGTACATTTAATTTGTCAGTATAATGGTACATTGAATTTGAATTCTTTAGGAATTGGGGTTGTGACCATGGGGTTTTAGATTTATTTATGGACATGATCATTGATCAAGTAGTAATGTGGGCCACAAAATGGATCTTGTCACACAAATCTCTGCAATTTGTGCTAATCATAAAATCAAATGTAGTGTATTTTTGCAGTATGTGGGATGTGGGTGAGGTGTAAGTTGGTGGATACTGATCAGGATTTTTAGTCAAAACATAATAGAAGATAACAGTTCAACATCCATAACTTAGAAGCTCTACCAAGAAGTAAATATAATGAGCTAACAGTTCAACATCCATAACTTGGAAGCTCTACCAAGAAGTAAATATAATGAGCTAACAATTCATCACTAGTTCAAATGATAAAATAAATAATACAGAATCCAGATAATTGAACATCATCACATTATTGAAGTTTGAATTTAATCTTTTTAATTGAATTTCACATGAAGGAGTACATATTGGCATTGGCAATGCAAAATATTGCCAATGCCCAAAGACAAGTCTGCACAAAGCTGAGTTGGAACTTCGAAACTCATATTATCAAAGATTGAAAATAATAAATCAAGTCATTGTATCAACTTTTCTAGCAACTTCCACTCTTCAGGTGGTGGAATTTCCATTTGCTCTAACTGATGTTGTTTGACTTGAAGTTTTGTTAACATTTCATGATTGTAATTGGAAATGGAACCTGTCTTGAATTCTTTAGTCAATTTTGCATTCAAGGTTATCAATGTTCTGATGGAATCCAAATAGTTCACATCTGAGTTCTGAGGAAACTGGTCCAACTCCAAATCAATCTTCCTTGCACCTTCCATCTTCTTTCTGAAACCATCATTTCCAATGAATCGCTCATTTGTTTCAAAAGCCTCTGGAAAACCAAGCTCTGTGAAGTTCCTTACCTTTTCATCCACCACCTTCATCTTGTCTGCAACCAAATGCAAATATTCCTTTGTTCCACACATTCTCAAACACTTTTAAATGATAGATGACAACTTATTGAGGTTTAAATCTGATTAGTAATCCCTTTTGATTTTAGATCATTATCACTGGCTTTGTAGACTATTTGTAGAACTTGATTTGTAGATTTCTCTAATTCCAACACCTTTTTGTTGTCCACTAAATATTTGTCGAGCTTCTTATAATGTTGTCTGATAGCATCAATCAATTCAAACATGTCACACAAATGATCAAACCTCTGCATTATTTCATCCCAGATCTTTTGTTTCATATGCCTCACTGTATCTCTACAAAATGCAGATAACTTATTTTGAGAAGACTTAATTTCTTCTTTTGCTTTTGTCAGCTCTGTCTCCAATCTTTAATTTATTTTTCTCTATTTCTCCAATTTTTGTTCCCACTGTGCATTTCCATTCGCAATGCTTAGTCTTAATTTTTCTGAAGTGGATTTTTCCTCATCATATTTCTTGTTGCTCTCATCTAGCCTTCACTTCAGGTCATTCACTTCTCTCTCATTTGATTTATCCTCTATGCTTGTTGATGTAGAGGCACATTTTATTATTCTTTTTTCTAATTCATTGCTCTTGTTATCTGTTGCTTTCCTCTTTGCTTTCTCACTTGCTAGGTCTACTTGTAACTTTTCTATTTGGTTCTGCAACTTTTTCTTCTCTCTATCTTGCTTTAGCAATGATGTGTACACCAATTCATTGTTCTTCTTTGATACATTAATTTTGTCAGTATTTTTTAGGCCAGAAAAATCCAATTGAAAATTGGTTACTTGGTATTCAGATCGATCCATCTGATTTGTTGGTTTGTTTTGAACTGTGGGAACAACAATTGTGTACTCCATGATTTCTTTATTTGTGTCAAATGTGGGTAATACCATGGTTGTTGCAGGTTCTGAAGTTACAACAGACGCACTCTCCATCAGATGCTTCTTTTCTTTTTTATTCAAGTCTGATTTCTTTTTAAAATCTTCAATGAAATCATAACCTAGGGAGGCAGGAACAATGGAATGCTTGAATGGCGAAGGAATAGGAGTAATTGCAATTGCTCATGATGTCGCACCCACACTAACTGGATTTGGGGGAGTGTCTAGAAATAACTCCTTTGTGGTACTAGTGGATCCACTGATAGTGTGACTTGGACCTATCAAAATCCTTTGCCTCTTTTGATTGCCTTGATCACCTAGTGTTTTTGTGGTATCTTTTATTGTTTTCCTCTTAGTATTGTGTGTAATTTATCATTGTAGCACATGTTGACCACTACTAGTACTACTACCCATACCATCGCCACCAATGGCACTCCCAGTTGCACTAAGTTGTCCACCAAGGGCATGTCCTAGTTGTGATTGTATCTGACCATGAGGATGAGGATTAGAAGCTCTAACAAATTGAGTTTGACTTGTATGCCCTTGGTCTACTTTTTCACCTCCATGCCCAAGGCCAAATTTATCACCTGTTTTTCTATGCTCAACACCTGTTATTGTTCAGGGGCCTTGTCCTTTGGACCCCAAAGGACCACCTTCATAACCAATTTTTTCAAGTATGGCTGCTCCTAAAGTATATATTGAAGCATATGCTTATTTTGAGGCCTCACTTAAACCAGGTTTGTAATTGGCATGGCTTTGTTCTTCTTCTTCCCTATCAATATCATCATTAGATTCATCACTTCCTTTTCTTCCACGTTGATCAGGATGCTCTATATTCCACAATTTTCTAAACTTTTTATCTTCTTCGTTAGCTCCATACTCTGCAAGAGCTCTTGGATCACCTAGGTCCTTCCTCATAGACCAAAAGACAGTAATTTTTTATTGTGACCAATTTTTATCTATAACTTCCTTCTATAGAGAATCTGGAATTTTTACTCTACTACATGGTTTGTCACTTTTTTCATAAAAATTGTTGTATGTCCTGATTCTCTTTCGGTGCAATGCCATAATTTCTGCTGATAATTGTTCAAAAGAAATACCATTCTCAGCAACACTTTTCTCCATTGCTATTTTGACCTCATCCCAAGAATCCTTGTTTCTCAAGTTTTCAAGCAAGGGTTTACTTTGATGTTGAATTCTATTTGCAGAATTCCTATTGGCCACAATCATTGATTTAATGATGTCACATGGATCATACTGCCAGTGACAGATAGCATCTAAGTCAAAAAAATTCAAAAGATTATGTGCCACACTAAATGCTTTTCTCTCGAATGTGAACCCTCCACATGAAAAAGTTAAAGAAGGAAATAAGGTCTTCTTTTGCTGACTAAGAAAGTGTAGTTCATCAGCACTCTGCACCTGCCTTACATATTCCAATGCAAAAACCCTTTCTGTCACATGTATTGGAATTTTGTATGGCTATACTCCTGATCCATAAAATCTTAGCACAGTATATTCTTCCATTAAGTACCAATCAGCCAACTGTATTTTTTTCCTAGTTGCATACAGTTTCTACATGACATGAGCAATCTAGGCATTGGAGTATTTGTAATTACTTGATGCAATGGAGCCAAAAAGTAATCTACAAAATGACTGTAGTTCCTTCGAGAATCATGCATCCTTATCTCAGTGGTCCATTCATATACTAGAGCCATTTTATTTTCCTCTGCATTACTATAGGGCTGAATCTGAAGCTTTTTGGTTTGAAAAATTCCTCTAAATTTGAATAAAAAAAGATAGCAAAAGTAGGTTGTGAACCTAAATGTCTTCATGGAACCTGCTTTAATCATTAAAAATTGTTTATGCATGGATTCTACAATTTGTTGAGTATAATTATATTTGACATGTTCACCAGCATAATGGATATTATATACCATTTCAAGGAGGCTTGCACCCACTTCCAAATTGCTATCCAGATCGAGGAAAAATGATAGCATGGAAATAGTATCCTAAACCCATGGTTTAAAAATATCCAAATTATAAGGAGGCTTATGATCACCTTTCAATTTGTTTCTATCCTTAACTATTTTATTTAAGAAATCATTTTTCAGCCTTTCTTCCACTGCTTCATAATCAGTAGCAAGTTTTTCTAGGTCAATGTGGTGGTTTCAAAATTCTTTGGTTGTAAACCCCAACACTTTTCCAAGTTCTACTGCATTAATGGATAACAATTCTTCTTGGTTATCTTTATTAACAATTGCTCTTTTCTTATCATCATAATTTTTCGTATAGACCATGATAAATTTTGGGCAAGGGAAAACTTCATGTAACATCATGTGCCCTAATCCAGTTACCCATGGCGCACTAATACTATCAACTTGCATTTGCTTTGTAGCCTTATTCTGAGATGAAAATCTAAGTTCTGAGGTACGCCTACCATATATTTTGAGGATCATAAATATCATGGTACCCATCGGTGAAACCTGGGCTTTTAAGTAATTCTGCATAATGTATTTTTTATCGGACATTGCTCTAGTGGTACTGGTGGTAGACATGCTTATACAAATGTGAAGTTGTGAAATTTGAATTCCCTAATAAGTAATACCTTTTAGTCCTCCTTAATTTTAATGAATTATTGAGTCTCTAAAGTCTAAACCCAAACTTCAAACTTTGAAAAAATAAGATTTTAAGAAATGTCAAACGATGAAACGTAGCCGCAAGAATTCTTTCACTTACCCAGATTCTGAGTCTCGACTCTTGAAAACTGGAATGGCGTTGTTGGAAGTGGAACTGTGGAATCCAAAACAGGGTGGTGCACTGCAATGAGCAATTTGAAGATTGAAGACTTTAAAAATCATTGTACAATTTCAAAGTGCAAAGTGTTTTAAATGCTTTTTTTCTCATAATTGGAATGTTAAAGTGAAAGAAATGTCTTAGGAGTTAGGTCTACAAGACTACAAGTTGAAAATTCTTAACCGTTGATCTTTCTAAATCTAACGGTTATAGGGTGATTCCAGAGGTTTAAGTTGGGAAGCCCATCGCTCTGTGCATTTCATTACAGAATGCAACTACAACCATACATCAAATGTTCATCCAATGGTTGAAACTTGAGTAATCTATGATATTAACTTTAAAGTTTAAAAATAAACATTAATCACTTGACAATTGACACTTAGCAGTGCAAAGTTCTTTAAATTCTTTGTTTCTCAAAATTGGAACATTAAAGTGAATGACATGTCTTAGGTCTACAAGTTGCAAATTTTTAATCGTTGATCTTTCTAAATCTAATGGTTATAGGGTGATTCTGGAGGTTTAAGTTGGGAAGCCCATCGCTCTGTTCATTTCATTACGGAATGTAACTACAACTATACATCAAATGTTCATCCAACGGTTGAAACTTGAGTAATTTATGATATTAACTTACAAAAATTAACATGATACATGTGTTTTAAATTCAATACCATAGGCATCAGCCTAACAATGCTTTATCAGTGGAACCCCCATCACAGCCCCATCGATGGCCCGAAGGTGAAGACTCATAACTCATAAGGTGTGCTCCCCAATATACCGATAGAGTCAACAAAAGTAGGCACATCGTTGTAACACATAAACATTGGTGGAACAAATGATTGCATTCCCCCAATGGCCTGATATAACCATGAATTATCAAGTGCATATTGCATAAAGTATATTACTTAATTTCTCAAAAGAAAAAAATTGATTTGAATATATTAAATTATTAATAGACACTGAAGTTCCGAACTCAGAAAACAACTCTTTACTCTTAAGCGTAAATGAATAACGAAGATTCAAGGAATCAAGAATAACACAACACAACTATTTATTTTATTGCAAGTGAATTTCAATGTCACATTATTACATATCTTTTTACAGATGAGTAGCACTGTAGCTTTTGTTGTTGAAAACTTACTACAAATGTAACTCTAAAAATAAATGCATGATTCCAAGCTTCTGCTGGTGACAACGTTACGTTACAAATGTGGCTTTGAAAATAAATTAAGGATTCCAAGCTTCTGCTGGTGGTTTTTCCAACCATGCTGGGGAAAGGGGTTCTAATCAGTCCTGGGGAAATGGGAGCCGTGAAGATACAAAATGTACTTATCCCCTTTGAGAACCAAAGCCATGCTGGGGAAATGGGAGCTGTTAGAATACAAGAGGAGAAGCAAATCTACTCCCATCTTTTGCACGCAACTTTCATGCACCGGTATAGCACTTACCTCCATCAAATCTCCTCATCTTGGTTCAAAACCCGTCTAAGAAGTCAGGTTAACCAAATCAACTTCTTTCCAATTCCACCCATTATGAACTTGAATTAAATTCATCTTTTATTGATTACTCTGTAACTACATAACTGTAGGTAGGAGAATTTATAGTATCCCCAATACTGCATCATCTTCTTCGTGAATCCTTATTAACCCTAGAAAATAAAAACCCTCATGGCACTATCTACTATTCACTGAATCACTATCCCTATTTATGGGCCACCAGTGCCGCTACCAGCTTGTATAATTAAAATGTTTAATTTGATTGACGTCTGACTACATGCCAACTTGAACTGTACCTCAAGCTGACAAGCTATCAAAATCACTCAAAGTTCAAATGATATGAAATCATTACAAATCTTGTTTCATTAAATCTATGAGTTGTCCAAGAAATTTCTTCAGATGTTCATATCACATATGGCATTAATCACCACCATTGCCTACACTAACAGTATGACAACCACACTTTCTTCAAAAAGAATGAGAATTTCAATTAAATGAAATGTACAATATTGAGGCATTGAAAAGATAGAATGAGTGATGAGCGATGAGCCTTGATCTCGCCACATGTCTGCATCTAACGGTTATAGTGTTATTCTGGAGGTTTCAAATCACAAGTCTAGTGCTTTAGAGATTTACTTCTGGAATGCAACTATAGTCGTCCATCAAACATTCATCAACGGCCCCTATGATTTTTCGTTGGCATATCTGTTTATTTTGCCACTAGATTTTTTTACTATTTTGAGATTCTTTTTAATTCGCCAATGAAAATATATTTTTTGCTTTGAAAAGAGGTTTTAATTGCCAATGGAAAAAAAATTCTAGTTTGAAAAACAGTTTTAATCACCAATGAAAAATATTTTATTCGATTAAAAAAATTTGCAATTCGCCAAGATTTTCCACGAACTTCCAGGGATTATAAAAGATTCACCAATTGGGATTTATTTATTTTCCAGTAAAAAGAAAAAAAGCGCCAATAAAAATAATATTTTTCATCGAGAAGTATACCGAATTCGCCAGGATTTTACACCTGCGCCGAGGGGGGGGTTTCTTAAAGTTTTCCCTAGCGAGGGGCCTTCTTCCTTTCAAATTCCTTGATGAAGTGAAAATATTTCAAAAGGGTTCCTTGATGTTGAATTGATTTACAAAAAATACTCTTGTGCTTTCAAACAGAGTGTCCCTTGAGTGGACCCCTTTTCTTTCGAAGGGTTCCCGAGGGACCCCTTTGAAATATCTTTAATTTTTGACTATCTACATGACTATTTTCTTTCTTTCTTGCATGGAATTTTGTCTTCTAACATGTTTTTTCTATGGATTAACATGTTGCTTTGCAGGTGTGCATATGAACCTGCTTTTCAATCTGACTCTGTAAAGTCCCCTACATTGGGCTTCCTCCAAGAGAGAGTACCTAAGGGCACCTTATTTTTAGGTCTGAGGACTTGTGAAGCGCTTACATCCTACGAGATCTATCCATCATTGGTCTATGAGCCTCCACTACACTTTTTTCAATCCTCCTTAGGAGAGAGTACCTATGGAGCCATTTGTTTTCCCTGCACTTTCGAGTATGATAGATTATGGTCTGCTTCCTTAATGGTTCAATTATATTTTCTTGGAACTTTTTCGACCTACTTTACCGAACACTCATTAGCACTCATGTTCACTAAAGTGGGGGAAAAATGTATAGGAGTGAATTTGCACCCCTCTTGTAAATTTCTCTTTTACATCCATCTACCTTAGAAGAATCAAATTTGACCATATAAATTTGCATCCTCATTCCGAACTCCATCTACTTGGCACTTTTTTTTAGTGTCGGTGAGGGGATTTATTTCGGGGACGTGTGCACGACACATTGTCATCCTGACAGGATTCTTGCCTCTGGAATCTATAGAGGCATTATGTTCTCCATTGGCGACAAAATTTACTACCCCTACGCCTTCCCGCCAACCTTTGAACGACTCTTTCCCTCCCAATTCATCTTGAAATTATCATTCTTCACTTTCATTCCTCCTCCTTGAGATCTTCTTCACACCTCTACACACTCATTCAATATTTCTTCACATTCTTGACATTCTCACAATTTCAAGCTACTAGTTGCACTATCAACTCTTTCAACAATCATAGCATTATTCACATCTACCAAAGAAGTTGCAACTTGGTGTCTTGTGAGATTTCTTTCGACATCACTCTAGCCACATCAAATTTTCCATAGTTTTAGACTAGCATTCATCTCTTATTGGGCTTGAGTACCTTTGGTCGAGGGTGGTATTGCTTTCTTACTATTACTTTGTTGTTGTATTTTAGTACCATAGTGTTTCTCGTAGTGTTCAGTAATTTACTTTCTTGCATTATTTCTTTATCATATTTTGATCTCTTTATCTATCTGGCTGTATGTGGAGGTGGAAACACCAAAACGAGGGTTTGACAATGGAAAGCCTTGAAATAGCTCGAACATTTTTCCCTTCTTTATTATGTGTAGGTACTCGCTCGCGTGGAGCTTGCTGGTGAATTGGACTCTTCATGAGTTGAACTCTCTCCTTTCTTGTCCTTATTATTGTCATAGTATTTCTCTATTTACTCTAGTTATTCTATCATTTAGTGTCTTGGTTATCATTTAAAACATCTTCAACTAAGTTGTTAGTATATTTTAGTACCCTTCACTATCATTTTACACTTTTTGTCCATACAGATGCTAGTACACCTGTGAGACACCAGTGTGTTGCACTATCATCCCTTTCCTATGTTGTTGTCCTCTGGCAGAGTTGTTTGAGGCATGGTCTGGGTCCCTGAAATCTTCTTGCTTATTCTAAACCTAGTTCTCAGGTTAGTAGAGTGATAGAAGAACTAAGAGTTATCTCTATTCTCTATTCTTGACATCAAACACTTGTTAAACTTGAGGTAGATTAGGGAATCCTTCTACTCTCGGATCTCCATGACCTAGAGCCTTGGTGTGGTTGGTCGCCCTCCTCTACATTGGTGTCTTCTCTAACATAATAACTTTTCTTGATTGCTTTACCTTTATTCTCCTTAGTTCTATCTCTTAAATATTTGATAGGACATCTTGAAGTATAATAACTAATATTTCCATAGTTAAAGCATTTGAAAGGTAACTTACCTTTGTATTTTCTAGTGCCCTTTTTCAATTTCCTCATAAATTTTTCTTCTAGCTCATCAAACTCATCTAGATCAGATTCCTCATTCTTCTATGCTTTTCCAAATTTAAAATAAGTATCATTTTTTACATCACTTGGACCAAATTCTCTCAATTCAAAAGCAATTAAAATGCCAAATAACTAATCTTTGGAATACTGATCTAAATTCTAAAATTATTCTATAGCAGAAACCTTATGACTATAAGCTTTAGTAAGAGTTCTTGGTACCTTCTTTACCACCTCTTCTTCATTTTTTTCTCCAAGGCCTTTGATGGAATTGACAACTTCATCCACTCTATACATGTAGCTTATAATATCTTTATCTTCTATCATCCTTAAGGTCTCAAATTTAGTCTTCAAATTCTGCATCTTTGCTTGCTTGACTTTATCATCTCCTTCATAGATACTTTCTAGGTTTTTCCAGATTTCACCAATAGTTTTAAGACTCATAAGTTTCACAAATTTTGAATTAGAAGACCACTCAAAAGAGAATGGCTTGCTTTTCCATTGTTCTCATATGCCTTGATCTCATCATTAGTACTCAGACCATTTATAAGCATTGTATATCTAGTTTCAACAAACTTCCAAAATCCAAATCCAAATCCAAAAGAAATAAGGAAACCTTCCATCTTGATCTTCCAGAATGCATAATCAGATCCATCAAATAGAGGATCCTCCTTGTGTGTCATCCAAGATCTACCTCAAGTGATTAATATTTCTTCTAAGGAACCTTTCTTTGATACCAATTGTAGAATGCACAAGACAAATGAGAGGGGGTGAATCAATTGTACATTAAAACATAAAAACCCTCATTAACATTTAGATCTACATTAGTCCTTAAACCCTTAACAACCATTAAAACCTTATCATGTATTAGCATAATGTAAACATGAGAAATAGTAATGCAAACAAATCCAAACACATGAGAACACCAGATTTACATGGAAAACCCAAGAAGGGAAACACCATAGTGAGGATTAGCTCACAATATAAAGTAACCTCAACATCGAATACAATAGGCTCACTACCAGAAGTCTCACTACCCAAAAGAAAAGAAGGGATCACTACTATATTAGAAAGAAGAAGAAAGAATATTGTTACAATATAAATCCATCTTAGAGCAAAAAAAACATCCACCATTGCTTCACTAGAACATTGGCACTCTCTCTATATAATGTAGACATCTTCTACTCACTGCTTCCAGTAGTCTTAGCTGGAATCAAATCTCATTCTGCATTTCATAATTTTGCACTTCACATCTCAACAAACATCACATTCTTCACTACGATTCTCCATCAACTCAAAACTTATTTATACCATCCTTAACCTTGAAAACAATTGACAAGGTTGGCTATGCACCTCAGTCGTGTAAATTCAAATTAGGTCGGCACCAAAACATTCCTGTAGTGGAAAGGAATGAAGGTGAACCAAAAAACACCTTAACTTGGACCCAAATCCACATAAACATGCCACACCATGCTTCCACAAACACCGAAGTGTATCCGCTATTAGTGTAAACACCAAGGTTAACTAAACCTATGTAAACACCATTAAAAAATTAAATACACACATACTTTGATCCAAATATGAATCATGGACCACTTGCAACACTTAAACACCATCTGTAATATTCCAAAAACACCCTAAAATCCAACACATTCCTTCACAACAACTATCACCTGAAGAACATACTCATCTTGTACACCCAGTTAACCTTCCACATACTATAACACCTGAATCTAACCTTGCAAAGAAAAAAAACACAAAAAACTTAGAATGAAGATAGATATGAGAAATATAAGCACACCCTTAGATCTACAAGACCAAAAACCAAATTGCAGAGAAATGCAGAGAAAAACCATTTCTCCCAGACAACACTACTTTCATAGTTCACACATTGGTGAACACAACTTTCACTGCACAATGATCCAACACCAGATATTTTTGACATAACACCTTTGAACACCTCCAATCATCATATCCAAACCACATGGATAGATCTTCAACCATGAATAAATGTGGAGCAAAACACTAAACACCACTCTGCCATACCGAACACTCTTCACCACACAGTTTCCTCTTTTATTCAAATTTTCTCAAAAGAGCTTGGAAACCAAGCACCATAAACTCATACTCATCATCTAGAACACCTTCTCAACAACTGCACCACATAATAGTTTGAACATCACCAACATATGCTCATAAAATCAACACTAGAGGTTGACATCAGTGATACTACTAATGACAACATAATGCAACCAATCAAAGCATCATTACTAACTTTCAAAAATCTCTCCATAGACCTATTTACATCAAAGAAACAACCTAGAACTATTGGAATCAATGCCAACACACAAGCTACTCATACTTCCAACATTTATGGTAATCACCAAATTTGAATAAGGGGCCAAGCTAGGTCAAAGTTGGTAGGATAGGTAAATCATGATAGTCATGTTTGAGATCAATTAGAAAAGATAAAGATAAAGTGGTAGAATATATGCCCCTTAATTTGATTGGAAAAAGAATGAATAATGATATGGGAAAATAAATTCAAGGAAAAGAATAATAGGAGAAAGGAAAAAATCCTAAGAATTTGATGATAGGATAAGAGAAAGGTAATGAAGAAGAGGAACATTTTGGTCATGCTCCAAAGTCAGAATATGAGGAACAAGAGATGTCAGAAGGGGATCTAGTGGCTAAGTAGGAAACTGGTGGTGATGAAGAAAGAGGGAGATCATCAATATCATGTCACCAATAAATATTGTGCGAGAAGTGGAGAGAAAAAAAGTAGATTAGAAGAGGACATTGTGCTCATGCCCCAAAGTGAAAACAAAGGTAAGTTATTACATAATAATATGGTCAAGTGGATAGAAAGAGGGGGATACCAAATTCATTTCCTAAAGAGGATAACAATCAAAAGGGGAGAGAAGTAGCCAATGCCTCCCTTCCTTTGAGCCTCTCCCTTAAAGTGACCAAGGTGGGTGGATAATGGTACAAGGAAGACTAGTGATAATAGACATGAATGTAATGTAGAAATGGAGAGAAAAATATATGTCCCCCATGATAGGGAAATAAAATATGAAATATTAGTGGTATATAGATGAGGGAAGATATAGGAAAATTATCAAAGAGAAGGGAATAAGTAGGTGTGGAAAATTTAAAGAATGAGAATAAAATAATAGAAATGTAGGAGAAATCAAGAAGTAAAAATAGAACAAGAAAAAAATAGGAAATAAATAAAACATGTTTAATGTTGTATTGTGAAGCCTATTAGACTCGGAGGCTTAATTTTCCCCACCTTTGTTGGTGTGGGGAATATTGGAGGCTATATTTTATTAAACAAATTTGCTGCCAAATTATAACTACAATACAATTAAAAACCACCCAAAATACAAAGAGATTATTGTTGCACGTTGGGAATTTGAAGAGACATAGATTGGATAGTTAGCAATGTACGCGGGGATGTGAATAGGTGTGTGGAAAATTAGATTTCATTGCTAGGCATGAGTTACAACATGTGAATTTTTGCAAGTTTTGACAACAGAAGGTCGCATATGTGTGCCTAGAAAAATGTAGATTAAGTTGTGGGTACACGCAACAAAGTGCATGGTAAAAACAACAGTGGTAAAATGTTGGTAAACGTTGCTGCAAGTTGTAGCATATTTTGCAATTATTTGTAAATATTATTTGCTAGAAGATTAATACATTGGACTCTTTGTTGGTGGATGTAGCCCAAATTTGAGTAAATCACGTTAAATTTGTGTTGTTCGTTCGTTGTCCAATTTATTTTCCATGTGCTTAATTTCGTTGTTAATATCTATGGATCTGAATTTAATTGATACACTCTTGCTTGCAATTCCTAATAGTTAATGCCACATCCAAAAATGTGAATGGAGTTAGTCCTAATAGTAGTATATAATAATAACCAAGTTTGTGTCATCATCCTCCATTCGTCATAGTAGGTGGAGTATAATCAAAGGCATGAGCATAGAAAAAAGAGGAAAGATAAAAATGAAAATTAATGATTAAATGAAAATTTTAAATTATTTCCACAAGACCAAGAAGATTATGGGACCTAGGAGTTGGACCATGCAGTAACCAAGAAAAGCACCAACCAAACTACAACCCCTAATTTTGACTATACCCTATTTATTTGCTAATCATGGTTCTTATGTTATGAATTTTTATCAATTAAGAGTGTTAAAAAATATCAAAAGATTAAAATAGAAAGGAAAAATAAGGAGTGGAAGGACGCATGACTATGATAAAGGAAGATGAGGAAAAAAGAAACCAGTGATAGTAGAAAAAATCCAAGTGAAGAAATATGAGGAATGTAAACCAAGTAGTTAATAGAAGAAAAAAAAGAGGTGGAAGTGAACTCATCAAAGGATCTCATGTTCAAGAAAGAGTGATGAATAGATTAATGGGTTTCAAAGTGCGATCCTAGGCTTATGCATCAAAATAATTAGGAGTTTTCTTAGTTCCATATTTATTATATGCCTTGTAATATCAAGTGAAATTATACCTAAGAGAAAAATTGTAGGATAGTGTAGTATGTTGGAAGAGTAAGTAATATAGTATGCTAATATGGAAAAGGAAAAGTGTAAATGTCTTGTCATGAATTGTTCTTAGTCTTTGTTAATATGGACCAAGGATTTTAAGGGATAGAAGGAATCTATTCAAGTGTATATGAGGGATTGGAAATAGAAGAGTGCAAGGGATATAATAAGGTATATTTTCATTAACAAACCATGAATAATAGAAGAAAGAGGATGGAATACATCCTAGGTTAGAAGTTTATCCTAGAATGACTCATGATGTGGATCAAATAGAAGGGAAAGAGAAGAACTAAGATATTTCAAGTCTAGTAGAGTATTTTGATTTAGATATACCTTTGAGTTACTTTGATTTATCTTTAGAGTGCATATCTTATAATTTCATGTTTTCTTTTGGATGTCACCCCCCATAGCTTTGGTTGAAGCATCCACTTAAGAGTATAGACACATTATTTTTTTCTCCTTTTTTATTTATATATTTTTAATGCTACCTCATGGTCTAATCCTATGTTACTATTCAGATGCCATCTCATGGACATTTCTTTATGTGGATATCACTTATAGCTTTAGCCAACATCCTCACTAGGTAAAATAAACATTAGCATTGTGGATTCCACTCTACTAGATGAGAAAATAAAGAGTAATGCACTTATAATCTTCTAGGGGTCAGTAATGAGTTTAAATATTAAGAATAAAAGGTGAAATAATAGCATGGATTTATCATGCAAATCAATCATATGATGTATATATGACTAATATGTGGGTATGATTTCCATTTTTAAATATTTGTATGGATGAAAAATCCAAGATTTATTATGAATATACCAATAAAATATCATGGCAAGAGATAATTGATCACATTCTAGTGGTAGTATTATAGAGAGAGTAAATAGTAATGTCTTAAATATGTATGTAAAGGTGGGGTGAGGTACACATACATAAGAAGGAAGTGTTTGATAGAGATAAAGTACATAAGTGAAGGATGAATATATGTGAATCTATAGTGATCTATGGTGTACTTCTAGTGATAAGGAATAAAGGATCAAGAATAATCATGCATAATATAGGGATTGAATAAAAGTAAAAGAGATAAGGATGAATAGTGGTAGAATCAATCAATAATAGAAGTAATATAGGTAATAGTTTTTTATTAGATTAGTAGGGAGGGGCCCTGAACCCATACAAAATCATAATAGAGCAGAAACAACTTAAAAAAACAAATTGGCGAACAACAACCAGTCAAACAACAAAACATCAACCACAACCAAAATAAGTAAACTATAAAGGATCAAGCATGAACATGCAAGCCAAATATTAGATTATCATTAGGGCACACATTCCTCTTAACCAAATAAAAAATATAGATAATATTCTTAATATAAACAGATTGTCATGTAATCATATCATAATAAAAAGTCTTCATAAAACCTTTTAAACTAGTAGCTAGCCCACCAAAAAAACCAAAAAACAAAAAAACCACAATTAATTATTTCATAGTGGCAATCAATTCCTATTTATCCCTAATATTAGAAATGAACTCCCTCTAGTCGGTATGCCCAACAATAGCAACATCTTTCTCTTCTACCTGCTTCCCTTTCTTCTTGAGATGTTTCCAAATTTTAGTTTATCTCAACACATTACCCACCACCGCCCATTTCATGAGGCCATCCATGACCTTCATCAACTTGCCAATATCCTTTTCCATATCTTCCATCTTGACCTACAAGAGATTAATTTGGTTTTGTAAGACATCATTAGAAATATTGTTATTATCCTCCTTTAGGGTGACAACAAATTTCTTTTCATTCTCACCCAGACCTGCCATCTCACCAGCCTCAGTAGCATCATCCCTATCAAAATAATCCTCATCTTCTCTCTTATCATCCTATTCCTTGAAACCTTCTTCCTCCCCCTATTGATGACTATAATCCTCACTATCCATCCCTCACTTTCCTCATTGATCATAGCTTCAAACACCTCAATTAATGAGGACTCCACTTCCTCAAAAGCAATAGATTTCCCTTTATCTTTATCCCCCTTAATGGAAAAATAAACTTTAGCAAGGCAAGAAAACCTCCTCTCACCTCTATTAGCCACACACAACCCTTATTTTTTCTCAACCTTTTGATCACCTTCAATATCTTCAATGATAGTAATTATATTTTCATTTTTTGATTTCCTTTGCACCAACTTCTTAGTTTTAGGAGGTTCCATCATATTAAGAGAAGGCAAAGTGGTAAGAAGCCGAAGGTGAATTTCATATGGTATTCTCTCCTTTGTCATATACTTTTGTACAAAGGGAAAGATCATTTCAGCAGAGTTTTACAACTGAACATGAAAGATAAAGAGGGCAACGATCTGCTAGTGCAATGTTGGACCCATATTTGGGACAAACATTGTAGTGAGTCTGACTATTATTTTTTTGAGAATTTATTTGTAAGACAAGTCATGGCAAGGTTGGGTATACCTTGAGTCAAATTGTACAAGGAAATTTTGAATTTCCTTAGGCCCAAAAAGAGGAGGTCAAAGTTAGGAGTATAGCATAACTGGGGAGATTTTTACCTCTAGGACAACTCAGTTGTTATTAGAATATATGGGTGCCCTCAAGCCCCCCATGTGCTACCCAGATATGTGTCACTCAAATTGGAATTCATGGAAATTATATGGAAATTGAATGAGACTAATCAATTTCATTTAAGGAAACAAAAGAAAGGGTATTTTTCCCTTATGTTACTGTCTTTTCAGATTTCACTTCAACTAGAAACGGCTTAGATAGGCTGAAATAAATGCTTGGGGAATACAGGTTATTTTAGTTAAATGTCAAGGATTTTGACCCTGAAGGTTTCATGCACGAGGTCAAGAAAAGTATCAGAAGGTTTAATTTTTGCAATCAGCGAAGATTTTATAAGAAATTGCAAGGATGAATATGAGGTAAAAAAAATAGAAAGGTGAAATGGATTGCATTCAAGAAGGTAGAGGATGCCAGGATAAAGAATAAGGATTATCATGGAGCATTTTTTGATATTGTTGACCCAATTTCGAAGATTGAGATGGTGTTGAATAATTTTGACAAAGTTGTAGGTAAGACCCCTATCCTGGAAGAGAAACATGTAAAGTACCCTAGACCTTCACCTAACCTCTCTACCAGAAGGCCCCAGCCCCAGGGGCTTGTTATTAGAGAAAATGTACAATAAGACCCACCACATGTCACTCCCTCTCCTTCCCCTCAAACAATCAGTTTGAATTCTGATTCTCCCCCAAGAGAGCAACCACAAAAGAGGATGAAAGTTGAGAAATTGCCATTGTTGGTTGACAATCCCATCAATTCAGATGAAATTAAAGATTTTCATATCACCATGGATGAAATTCAGCAATATATTCCATCCCCCAAAGACCAAATATTGTTGGCCTTCTTCAACAAAGGTTCAGTTTGGACATGGATATGGGGAGAGATAATCTCAATGATGTGATGAAATTGGCATGTTCATAATTCATGGTTGATGATGAGTTTATAAAATCCCAAGAGTAAAGAGATTTGTTTAGATCAAAGAGGGAGGAGTACCTTAAAATAGTTCAATTGGCACAAGCAGATGTGCCTAGAGAAAAGTATGATGAAGTAGTTGCAAAGGTAAGGGCATAAATGAATTTTAAGTCCAAAAATATTATGCCTAAAGAAGGGAGAAGAATGGTGGAAGATGGTGGATTGCTACTACTCCCTGAATGGGACATTGCTTCTGTAATTGTCTTTGATACTATTAGGAAACAAGAAGGATAAATTTTCTCCACATAAGAGGAAGCAAATATGGTATTTTCAAGATCAAGGTTTAACCCACATTGGCAAGCCCTTACAATCTGGGCCCTTTCAGAAACTACAAAAAATCCTGCGATTGTTGAAGCATCAAAGGGTAAGGGTGTCAAAGGGAGCTTGATTGTAAAGAGGGTGTCTAACACCTCTACCCTTGAAGCTGCTGCATTAGGGTAGATGTTTCCAAGTTTAATGAATCTACTGTTAGAAGATTGCAAGATAGAATTAATACAGTTTTGAAGGAATAATGATCTCATGGAATCTTACAACCAACATCAGGTATTATTGGCTCCAAAAAAATCCCTTCTTGAAAGTATGTAGGAAGTAGGCTCTTCTTCTACAACTCCCCTACTCATGTGATGATTGAAAACATAGAGCTTAAAGAAAAGATTCAAATGTTGGAAGAGCAGTTGAAGAATCCTCAATAGAATTAGCAAAGGAGAATGTGTACAGTGCAATGTGCATCCTAGAGCACAGACTATCTAAAATCTTAAGAATGCTAAAAAATAACCGTGTGTCATATGTGAATTTGAGAAATTCCATTACCAAAATAAGTGGGGATCAAGAGCAGCTCAAATGTATATTTGAACAATGAAATCCTATATTTTCATCTTTGGAAGGTATGTATAAGGGATCTGCAAACACGTCTAATGCCCCACTTGATATCTATCTTACTTTTGAGATTGTCAAGGTGGCATAGAATCATAAAGGGTATTTGGAAAGTATAATTGAAGTTGCACAAGCAAAAATGAACTCTTTCATAAATGTTGACAAAAGGGTTGTACCCTGCCTGATAGAAGATAATGGGGAGTTGAAGACCCTAGAGAAATGGAAGGATAGTTTTAATATTGTAATCCCCACATTCCTCCCTCTGATTTTCAAAGATGATAAACTTGATTTAAATCAGCTTGATTCCTATTCAGACAAGATGGTCGATGTAGAACAAATGACGGAAACTTTTTGTAGAGAGTCCAGTGCTTTACTTGATGCCAAGTATCATCAAAATTTGAAGAATGGAAAAAAGCTCTTAGCTCATGACTGGCCTTTTGAGGATATGTTTAAGGAATGGTATGAAAAGTATAATTTTTTACCTAACATGGAATGGAAAGTTTTTGGACGAGGTTCTTCACTTCTTTTCTTGTTGCTTCCCTTATGTTATAAAAGGGAATTCTGAGCCTCATTCAAAATTTCAAAGTCTTTTGATTTTTTGATCTTTCATCTCATTCTTTGTAAGTTATTTTTGCACAGTTTAAGCTATTTGATTGCACAAATATGAAATGTAATTTTTCTCTGTAATAACAAAAGATGACTCAAATACTTAAGTGTATTTTTAAAATTTTGACTTTTGACCTATCTTGATCTCTAGTATTGTATTCACTATCTTTTGACTCAAAATAATCAAGGGTTATTTATAAGTTGTCATATCACATCATGTGTTTATGTTATGGATGTTGAACTGTTAGCTTCTTCTCAAGGAATGGATTAATATTCCTTTCAATTATTTATCAAAGATTGTGTGAATGGGAATACAATAGGAATTTATAAGTAGTGTGATAAGTGTTGTTCTTTGCTTGGTTTCTCATTGTAAGGCGGTGAGGTTATAAGAATCCATGAGTTGGTATGTTGTAGGAGTATTTCATTTTCTAATTCAGTTGTGAATAAGGCACTGATCAAAATAATTCATAAACTATGAAAAATGATGCAAAATCACATATTAAATCAAAAATCAAAATTTTACTTTAGTGCAAATTTTATGTTGTATACATAAATCCATGCTAGCAAGGAAACATTAAGCATTGAGTTGAATAATGAATCACTGAGAACATGTAAAACTTATCAGTATGACATAATTAAAATATGAAATTATTAATAATATGTTAATATATTAATCTGATTCACAATTTCATGGAATACAATATAAAATATCATCAACTACAGTTTGGAATATGATTCATGAAGTGCAGTATAAATACCTAAAAATTGCTAATTCACTTCCATTTTCCAAATCAAGTCAGGGTCCTCAAACTAACGTTGAGATAAAGTAAAAGATTCATCTTGATTCTGAGTTTGGTCTTCATTTTCTTTGCCCAATGTACATCTTCTTAACTGCATCTCAAATTCAACATTCATTGTGTCACTTTCATCTGTCCCACTGCCAATGCCACCACTACCAATGTTTGAATTGTTGCACAACCCTCTTCTTTCATTTATGGACTTCTAGATTGTGAGTGCCCTTTCAAAAAGAAATTTTTTGACATTATACGCAATTCCAAACACCCTCAAGCAATTTTCCAAATTCTTGTCTAGTTTGTTTCTTATCTTTGATCTCAAAAATTCCAATAAACTAAAAAATCTCTCATCCTCCATCGACCCCAATATCATTGCTTGACATAAAACAAGTTTGAAATATTATGATATCGAATTACACAATATTTCACTATGACCTAAAGTTGTCCAAGCCTTTGTTATTGATCCTACTTCAATGGGATTCTCCATGGAATCAAATTGGTCCATCATACTTCTTGTAAAATGCTTACATTTTTCTCTAAACTTATTTCCATTTATAATTCCTTCTATTGTTTGTTCATTGTATTCTACACTTTTTGAAAAGTGTTTGGTCAAGGTATTTACTTTATTATGAAAATATATTTGGTTATCTCGATTGCTTGAGCCTCAAGTCCAAAATTGAGGATACACAATAGACATGGCTTCAAGGATTTCATCTCAAGGGAATCATTGATAAATATTTGTGGAAAGAGATTTTGCAATTTCCTTCAAATTATAACTAACAAATTTAATTTGATGTCCTTAAAAGATTCCTTTGTAACATGTACTTCTCTAATAGAGCACCTGATCATTGTACAATGGTGCATTGGTATCTCAAATCCATGTACAAAGACACATAACTTCCCACTTGCATTAAATTATTAAAAAAAATTAGGATGATTCAAATCTGTAATTTTTTGCCAGCTTAAAAAATTTGGGCTTTGAAAAGTTAGATCTAGATAGAGATTATCAAGAGTCATGCATGCCATTCTACGTAGTTTGGTATATTCATAGATATACATAGTTTTGTCTTGGGATTTCTTCACAAGATTTTTCATTTCATATAGCATGGGCAGAAGACTAGCTAAAGTCAAGAGTGTCTCCATATCGCTTAACCTATGTAAGAGGTCAGGAGCTTTGTCTATTGTGTTGTGATGCTCGTACATTATTATAATCAAGGATCAATATTCTAAAAGAACTCGTTGCGATGGTCCATGCAAGGAGATTGATCTTGTATCAACATCCTTAAGAAGCTTTTTTCCTCATGTTATTCCCTCAGCAAAATTTTGAAATTTTGCAAAATGTTTGGGACTTCGATAGAAGTATGCATAGAGCTCATAGACTAGATTTTTAACTTTTGATATTGTATGATACTTGCTTACAATTCTAAATGCTAAATTCATTCTATGGGCCATGCAGTGAATGCCAAACATGTATGGTGTACAAGTAGTTTGTAACTTTGTGCAAACACTAGTCCTATGACCTTGCATTACTGTAGCTCCATCAACTCGTACACACACCAACTTTTTGGCAATTTTCAAGTCATCCATCCTCCAATTTCATTCAAATATTTCTTGACTAGTTCAAGCAGATTTTGTGATGTTGAACTATCCTTAATTTTATGAACACGGAGAAGATGAGCATGGAAGACACGTTGTTTTATAGCATAAACATGTATATAGACCCAAGAAGTATTATTTATCACAGTAACTTCATCTAAAGATAATGCAATGAAGTTTGACTCTTTTACTTTCTCCTTTAAATCTTTCTTTTCCACTATAGTAAGACATCTTTCCCATTCCCATCCAACGTTTACTAACCAATGTGTGATAGAAAATTTAGGAAGACCCAAACAAGATAATGAATTAAAATATTTTGGGTAGTCTGTCATAGGATTCCCTCTAGACAAAATATGAAAAACAACACTCATCTAAACAATTTTTCCAGTTGTGCTCCTTCCATTAATTTTCCAAATTAAGCCTCAATTGTACCTCCACATGCAACAAGATTCAAAATTATTTGCTTATGCTCATCATATTCGACGACATTCTTTGTTTGATTTCCATCGTACTACTCTTTTTTCCTTTCTATCTATGATTTTTTTCATAAACTTTATCGATATGCTTTTCTATAATGTCAAACTTTAGCTGCAATTTCTTATCTCTTTTACATTTCCAACTACAAATCTTAAACTCTCATTCTGTTGGAGGTTCATATTTGTTTTCTTTCTCCACTAGTTTAATGAATGGGTACTTTGACACACAATCAATTTGAAAATTCCTTGTCATTTCCCATTCACGCACCATTTTTTATTTTCCTTTTCTTTTCTTGCTACCAACATCATCTACGACACCATCATTTTCATCCAAGTTAATTATCTCATTCTGGCTAACCAAGGAATCCCTTGGAACATCTTTTGTGGTATTTCCATCCTTATTTGACTCATTTAACTCAATGACAATCCCAACTTCTAGTGGCGGTGAGGCATTGTGAATGCCTTCTTCAATATTTGGTGGAAGATTTGATGATGTAGCTTCGTCTTGATCTTATGGATCATAAACATTTCCAATTCCAAAGGAATATTGTATAGTAACTCTACATTTTGGGTGTTTTGATGGCCTCCCAATCCCTTCACCACCCTGAGGATTCTTACCCTTGTTGCACTTGCTACTCGACATATTGATATCTCACTTTGAATAAAATCTAGAAAAAAATGTCTTATTGTTTAAGAAGGACATAGAATATAGATCCTATTCCCTACTCAATATCATCTTTAAGATTGAAGCAAGAATGGAAAAGAGATACAAAAATCTTATAACACTATGAAGAAATGATCACTCACTTTTAATTTTAGGTTTTCACTGACTTGCTATTCATTAATGCAAGAATGTTTGTGTTGTAAGTTTGTAACTTGCCTGCAATCAACTTCAAGGTTCCAAGTCCAACTTCTGAATCAAGAGCTCACAAGTTCAAAACTGAACAAAATGTGTAAGAATAAATCAAATTTTTGATTGTATTTATATCAATCCATATTTGGTGAATATTGTGTGATTATACAATGATAAATTTAAGTTTTGGGTGAATCAAACCTTGACGAAACACATACATTGTAATTTTCAAGGTGATTATGTCCCTACGATTAGCATGGAGGTGTCATGGAAATTGGCGAAATGTGTCCTTAAATGTAATCATTTTTTAATGTTATTGGAAAAATGGGTCCTCATAAGCAACTATTTGTAAATTTTAATTGGTGAAATGGGTCCTCACACATAGTGAACATTTAATGGCGTTGACGAAACCTATCCTGATACACAATTTTGTTTTAATAGTATTGGTGAATATGTAGGTGATTTAATACATGCTTCTGAGATTCTAGGTGAAAATATTAATTGGTCCATTTGAAACATGTAGTTTGTTATGGAGAATTTATTACTTAAATATGCCTCATAAAATAAATTGATGGCCAATTAAAATGCATTGGACCGATAATTCATAAAATCTGGGCAATTTGACCACCTTGTTGGTTGTGATTTATTTGTCAATTTTGACTTGACCAATATGTAATATTCACCAATTGGCAAAGATTCACTACTAAAAAACCCTTGTGTATGAGGGAGCCCAATGGGCCCCCCCACTAGACTGGCTCAACAATCAAACCCTCGAAAACATCAAAAATTTGAATCGCACACCGTGTGCAGCAAAAAAATCACAAAAGATGATTAAATTCTAAAATTGTTAGTGTAAGTCCTACCTATTGAATAAATAAGGGCCACCCTTTCACATTTAAATATGAGATTTTCAATTACCCTATCTCCAAAAGAGGAAATTCTTTAAGTTTTGAACATTCAACTTGAGGGTAGCATATGATAATTTATGAAATTGAATTGTTAGATAATCTAAATGCTTTTTTGTTTTTTTAAATAAAAGGGAACTTCATAAATTATTACCCCAAAATTTCAAAATTTCCCATTAGACCTATGAGGAATTAAACTAGTAGTGTTGATTTTAGACAAGAAAAAGATGAGATAGTTGGTAATATGGAAAATCAAACTCTTCAAGAAGAAAAAATTGATCTAATGGAACATGACTTGAGGGGAGAGAATATCATTGAGTCTACCCCTATTAGAATCGAACCCCAAAATAAGGAAAGTTCCTCTAATATTGATCCTTGTGTTAATACTTCTCCTTTGGAAGAGAAATACATTGTGATTCCTACAAAAGAGACTATTAAAAAGAATAAAGTGAAAATTGATGAGACTAAATCCTTAAGAATCAAGGAAAAGAAGAATGTTCAAAAATAGACATAAGAAACAATCAAATCCATATCTAAAGTTAAAAAATAAAAGGGGACAAAACCCCCCAAATACTACTATAAATTTAAAATGAATCTTTAAAAGAGCAAACAATTTCAATGTTAATTGGGAATTATAAGAGGAAAATTATTCTAGAATGTATTAACCCTCTTTTTAATGAGGGTGTGGTAATAGAGAAAATCATTGAAGCTTCTTCTAGTGAAGAGAATAATAAAATAAAACAAAATGATCATGAAGCGAATGGCCAAATAAAAGTAATAAAAAAAGTAAGAAATAAAATCTTCTAAAATACTTCGATAGATTGTATAAGAATCAAAAGAAATCATCAGCCCTCATCCCTCATAAATAATATTAAATTATTTTAGTTAATATGTTATGGGTATAGAAACTCCTAACAAAAAAATATATCCTCGGTACTTTTTATAATAGTCAACCCAATAAGGATTCTCTCTATTTACAAGAAAATAAAGCTATGAGGTTTTGATTAGAAACTATTTTAATTTTTTTCTAGAAAAATTATTTAGCCTTCTCTACTAATCATGAAAAATGTCAAGAGAGAGCTTATATTCTAATTAGTTCTAATTGGAATAATTTTATGGTTGATAGTGGCTCCTAGGTCATCCTAGAGAAGAATGAATTTAGGTTTGGCATATGTTATGTTTAGGCTTCTAATGATTATAGATAAAGATGTGAGATTTGTAACTACGGGCTTACTCCCTCTCAAAGATCCCTTGAATCATGGAAGGTGATTTCAATACGATTGAATATAAATGTGATAAATGGGTAAAAATGCTCTTTGGAAAGGTAATGAATTTTATTTTTGGTCCAATATGAAAATATTTCATAATATTATTGATCTTTTAGAAAATAAAAAGAGAAAAAATAATCAAATTTGGTATACTTGGCACAACAATCAAGTTCTTTGAAGAAGAGTTTATTCAAAGTTCAATAGATTTTATGCTAATAAAGAAGTATCATCTTTTGAGTTCAATAATTTGAGTAATCTAATTCAAGTGATTCCTTCTATTGTGTTTGACTACATGCCTAACTCTGAAAATGGTGAATAACTTGTAAGAAATTTTAAATAATAAAATAATTTTCATAAGTTCAATGTCTCGCTATAAAAGAAAAGGACTACCTTGGGGTTTTTTTTAATGTCAAGAAAACAAATATTTTTTTGGCACCTAGTACTATTATTGAAAGGTGGAATTATTTACTTGCTAATTGGAAAAATATTTTGATGAATGTTGGGAAAAATAAATCTTTAGATAGAAGGAGAAAGGAGAAAATTATAGAGGACAAGTTTCTAGAGCTTGAGATTAAATTGCAAAATGATATTAATTATAAAGATAGTTTTGATAACCTAGTGAATACCAAACGCCAACTTAGATGTCCACAAAATTATAAGAATCAAGGGGGAAAAAATAGAGAGAAGCTTAATTGGTTTAACAAGCAGGATAGACGGTCAAAATATTTCCTTAATATGTTTTTCTAAGTATAGTAAAGAAAAAAATTGGTCCTATTGTCATTAAGGAGTCTAAGATTGGTAATATTAAAGATATGGAAATACCTTTTAGAGTTTCTATTAGAATATTTTTTCCTTAGAGGATAATGATCAAAGCATGACTTGCAAATTTTTTTACTAGAGAATAATTCCCAAGAAATTATATGAGGAGAATTCCAATGATATTAGTAAGAAAATGTCTAAGGACAAAATTATAAAAACTATTGTCCTTCAAGATTGGAACATCCCCAAGAGTTAACAAGATCCCTATTGAATTTTACAAAGAGAATTGTGAGTGGATTGTAAAAGATATTTTGGAGGTTTATGAGGAGGATTTTGAGTTGGTATATTTGGGTTAGAACACTAACATGGGCTGATTAAGCTACTTTCTAAAGATTGTGATAAGTCACTTATTAATATTTGGGGGCCTATTACTCTATCGAATGTCTCATAAAAAATTCTTGTTAAACTTCTAGTCGTAAGACATTGATATTTTGCACAAAATTGTCTCACTTACCCAAACTAGTTTCATTAAAGGTAGATATATTTTAGAAAAAAATATTACAAATTGGGAAAGTATAAATTGGGCTACACTAACAAAAATGCAAGAATTATTGACTTTGAGTAAGCTTATGATAAGGTTGAATGGGATTTGTGATTTATGTAATGGAGGTGTTTGGTTTTCTTGACATTTTGCAAATGGATAAAAAATTGTTCAAATATGCCTCTATTCAAATTGATATTAATGGGTCATTGACAAAACCTTTTTTTCTTTAAAGGTCCATAAGACAGGATTTCCCTCTTGCCCTAACTCTTTTTGCCATTGTTGCTTATGCCCTTTATTATATTTTGAAAAATAACTTTATTAAACCTCCTCTCAATTGGATTTGGTTGCCTAAATAAAATGAACTCCTTAATGCACAGTTTAATAATGATATTTTTTTATGGTGTTTTATGCACAACAACAACTCAGATAGAATATGATATCCTATCTCTCTTGAAAGGTAAATCTCTATCAACAAAGAGATAACCCCAAGGTCTCTAATTTTAGGTCTTGACAATGCAATGAAACAACTTAGCGATAATGTGAATATTGTTGGTAATCACAAAGGGACCTTACAAAACAAATGTTGGAACTTTCAGACTTATCAAATCTCGCAATATGATGATACTTGAATTCCTAAATTTAACCCAAATTCAAAGAAATATAAAAAGGTAAAGGTCTAAGAGAGATCCTAAGATTAAAATTATTCCCAAAATCAACAATGCAAATGATAAAATATTTGAAATGGACCAATCCCTCAAAACTAATTCCTACTTAACCCAAAACTCATCTGCAATCTTACAAAAATAGTGTGATCTTCTAAGGAATTAAATATTTTCAGATCATGAGACATTCATTCATACCAACCCTATTTTTCAATTGAAATGAATAAACACCCACAATTGAACCAAGAACATAAATATAAGGTCTAGGCTAACTTTACACAGCAACTCACAATCAGCCAGTTGCTAAAAGTATGGACCAAATATTGCTACCAACATTTCAAACATCAAACCATAAACACCAGCGAATCATATCTAACTAAAAATATAACATATATCCAATATTTTCAAAGCAATCTTGAACGATAGAATAACAAGAACCATGCAAGATAAATCAATACAAGAAAGAACACCAAAGCACAATGTCTTTACTTGTATTAAATCACCCAAAAATTTGCAACAATTCCAGTATTCAGTATTACAGCACTTACTTTCAGAATAAACTAACTCCTAGCTCTAGGTATTGCTCTATTACTTAGCTCGCTTCAAAATCTAACCTTCTAACCCCTTCAAATGAGGCAAAATACCCCATTTATAGATATTTACATCATGTCGGTCCAATTAGGGTTTACAAAGAAGGGTGGCCAGAAAAAGGTTGGCCAAGAAACTTCTTTCAATAAAATAATATTTCAGTCATTTAATGTTTGAGACTTTTTCTAGGTCGGCCTGGATTCTCCAATGTAGAGCGCTCCAATGCATGCAGAGGTCAGAAGAAGAAATGTGTGGAGAAGCCTAGATAAATGGGAAGCACAAATCTCGATTGAATCATGCATTAACTGGCCCCCTTGTCTTTATCTTGACCCAATTTATTTTGCACCATAAGAAAGACCTTCTCCAAGTCAGCCAATGGTGGAGCGATCAATACTTTAAATCTTCTTTCAATAGATTTAATCTCCTCCTTTGATTCATTAACGACCTTGTCCCATTCCACCCTGAGATCTTGAAACTTCTCCATAACAACAATATAGGTAGTTGCATCATCCAAATGGTGGGCGGTGATTGGGCCATCATCAACTGGAGCATAAACTTCATGCCACCATTTACTTAATTGTTCCAGGCTCAAATGTTTTGGTGCCAACTTCTTCCTTTCAATCATTATTTCAAAGAATGAGGTGCATCTATTATAGATATCATTCAATGTCCTCTCCACCAGCTGACCCTGTTTACAAATTTTCTTCAGAATTCTCTACTTGATCTACAGGACTTCATACCACTCCCAAGGCTCTGAAACCTTTGAGGAAGATAGGATCCCATCACTTATTAATCTTTCCTCAGTGTAATCCATGATCGTCTTTGTTTTCTGCAGGAGAAGATCTACATCATCATTATTTTGTGCCAACAAATTCTGCAACCCCTCAAACAGTCTATGTGCATCTCCATAGGTTGAAATAATTTCCTTAATCATGTTGTCTCCTCTAAGCCCTACTCCTTGTAACCATTCATGTGTAGCCTGTGTAGACTTTTTCATCTTCTCAAGCTCACTAACTGTCTCCTTAGGTAAGAAACCTCCTGCTGATGAAGAAGAGCCAACTTGTCTTATGGACTGCTAGGGTTTCATGAGATTTTGTAGATATTTATTTAGCTCCTCATTTTATTTCTCCAATCTTTCCTTGGCCTGCTCCTCTTTATCCAATCTTTCCAAAATTGTGGCAATAGACCCCTTGAACTCTTATACTTCCTGTCTTTTAGAGGTAGGCCCCAAATTTATTGTTTGGATGTTGTAATCTTGAAGAGTTACCTCATCCTCATTCTTGTCTATTATAGGGGTGGCAATATGAATCACCCTATTGCTTGACTCATCCTTGCCAATTCTCGAAATAGTTTTGGCCTTCTTCTTTACCTTTTCCAATACCAGCCAGTAAATCATCCCAGCTCGGAGGAACATCTTCCACAACTACTTGCTTGCTTTTTAATTCCTCATTGAACCAACTAGGAGTAGAAATACCTGACTATTGCTCACCTAGTTTATCCTTTTCTTCTTGACCAATGCAGGAGTCAATATTTTCATCATGCACTGCAAAAACTTCTTCAACTTTATCTTCCTTTTCTTCACCTTTCTCCCCATCCCCCTCTGGATTCTCATTATGTTCCTTGTCATGCATCTCTAGCACTTCATGAATTGGAGGATTTCCTCCATGCACCCCCTCTTTCTTCAGGGATTTCTCTCCTTTGTCCTCGGTAGGTGAATCTTCATATGGGACCAAATAAGATTGCAGAATCCCACCAATATCTACCTCCATACTATGGATATCCCCATCCTTAACTTATTATGTGTCTTCACCTTGATGGATATCCTCAACACCTATATATGTTTGCTCTTTTCCTTCACTATGCAATTCCTGAGTAGAAGGGAAGGCAGAGGTATCCTTTTGTTACTGTGTAATAGAGGGAATCATGGGGGCAACCTCTTTTACTAAGCTTTCCCTAGGAGATGGAGTTCTTTCTTTCTAAGTATAAACCTGTGTTTTCTCTCCAGAACTCTCAACATCCACCAGTTGTGGTCCTGTCTCACTCTTCCCCTTAGGAGGCTCATTTTTCTTCCTTGATGTTTTTACTACTCTTCTCCTTTTAAGCACAGGAGAATCACTTTCATTTTCCTCTTCCATAGGTTCCTCCTCTTGAGCAGATTTATTTTCCTTGGAGGTGATCTTTCTCTTCTTTGTAATGGGCTTTCTTTTCTTTTCATCCCCACCTTTGATCTTAATTTTGAAAGGGGAACTCACCTTTTCCTTTCCCTTCGGATCCTGCTCCTCCTTAGAAGAAAATTGAGATTTCAAGCTTCCCATGAAGTCATAAGTATAATGCTTTCCTTCATTATCCAGCTCCCAAATCTTATGCTTGATCCACAACTTAGTGTACTTGAGTACAGGAACATTGATTTTCTCCAATTCTGTTATTTCCTCCCTCATCCAATTAATTTCACCTATGGGCCTATCTTTAATTGATTCATAATCATGGCTTTTTATAACTTCTCCATCATCATCAAGTTGATCAGGGATGGCCTTGATACTATATAGTCTAATCAAATTGGCAAGAAACTTGGAGAACTTCCTCTTTAAAACTTTGAATTCATCTTTGCAGTTAGCCCAATAATCCTCAAGATCATCCTTATGTCTAGATTCTTTGTTGGCTCTCTTTTAAGCTCCACCTGTTCTGTCAAATTTGGGCCTCTTAGTATGTAAAGACAAGTTGAAAGTTCCCATCTCTTCATCAGAAAATTGTGTTGTGGCCAAGGAAGGGAAAGCCTCATGACCTCCAATCCTTAGTGGAAAATCATTACCAAAACCAATTTTGTGCAAATCCTTTTTCACTATTGCATCAAAGGCAAAAATTTGCCTTGTGACCTCCAAAAGAATGATATGGTCCATAGGATACCTGGGTAATCTGTATGGAGCTCTTGGACAACCATCAATCCTAATGTAAGAGAAGGTGGTAAATTCTACGAACCATGCTCCAAACTTCTGAATCAACTCCCTGGCAACATCAAAAATTCTAACATGTTCTGCACCCTGGAGTAACCTTGTAATGTACATGGTGAATGCATCATTCACCCTTCTATAGTCAGGAATATCCAAATGTAGCTGAGGGATGACTTCATAAATTACATCTTGTTCAAAGACTCCTCGAGTTCCTAATCCCTTATATGGATGGAATCTTGCCAATGCATAGACCAAATAAGATTTCATAGTGAAAGTCTTGGTATGCAACACATTGGACAATTTCTCAAGAAATTATCTGACTAATTATTCTTGCCCAGTGGTAGTCTATACCTTTTTCCATTCTCACTATCAAATAAAACATCCAATTCTCAAACATCCCTACACTCTTCAAACCCATCACTCTACTGAGAAGAGTGATTGCATCATAGTAATCTGATTTGAACTTGGCCCTAAACAATTGTTTTGGCAATTTGGAAATATATGCCTTTGGTTTCTCCAACCAAGTATTGATGACCTCCAAAGCCTTATTTGTATCATGCTCATAAAATTTCTTGGCTACATCAATGTCAAATTGCACAACATGAGACCTTTTTGGCATGTCAAATGTTTGGGCAACCAAGACAGGAGAGAAATTTGCAAGCACTCTGCCTTGAGGACCAACTACTCTCTGTGTACCCTAATCATAGTGTCAAGCACATTCCAAGACAAGCTCATAACATTTCACCGAGGGAGGAAAACCGGCCACATGAGCCAACCCTGAATCTATCATTCTCCTCACTAGAACAGAAGGGCTATTTGCTACCATCCTTGCCCTAAATTCTTCATAGTCCCATTTTCCCACATTGTTGTCGGTCACCCCAAACCAAATGGAACTAATTTTTCTCTCTAGAACCTCGCTCTTTACATCCAACTTAATCCTTTCAGCCTCTGACATAGGAGCCTTTTCAACTTCAAGATCCATTCCTTTGCTCTTACCTTTGCCAGCAACAACCTTACTTGATTCAGCCCGCACTCAAAAAAGAGGTCACAATCAATATCCATTACCACACAAGTAAAGGTTAGCCCATTATAAATATCACATTCATCATCCAATTAAACCCAAACAATGATCATAATCCCTTTCTCAAAAGCATGAATCTTTAAAACAACTATGGATTTTCACTTGTTTAAGGATATCAAGCTAGGAGGGAAATTCGGGGATTTCATGACCAGGCAAAAATCAGTGAGGAAAACATATCTATCACCCAAAAACATTTAATCAACTTTATAGCTCAAGAAATGGCAACGTCTAACCTTTAATTAATCAAACCAATCATGAAATTATGCAAGCCAATTCATCCATTTCTACAGTTTTCCCATTTTCAGAAAGTTTTAGGGATTTCCATTTGGGAAGGAAATTAGCGAGGATACCATGACTTTCACAATTACACACATTCTTGAGTAATGACAGGGCGATGGAAATTTCAGATATTTCTGAGGGCAAAGGAATTCCACAAGGTACCTAAAATCTCTGAAACTTTGAATTCTCCATAGTTTTTCCCAAATTGATCGAATGATCACAAATTTGGGATCTGGCTTAGGTTATTTTATTCACTTCAAATCATTCATCCATAATTTAGACTTATAACTCATTCAATCACAGTTCAATCGAGGGAATCAAAATATGCAACCCTAGGGTTTTGTCATGAACAACTAGTCAAAACTTCGGTACACTCAATCAAATAAATCAAGCCATAATCAGTCCTTCCAAGACCCTCAAAGGAAAACCATGATCAGATGCAAATGGAAAATAGCAACTCAAAATCGCACTCAGATCAGCAATCGATCAAACACACAAAACCCTAGATCAATCGAACTAAATCACCATCACGCACATCACCAAATTCCAAGACCAAATCAAGTAAGGATCGACACTATGAATTATCAATTCCATGGAGAATTGCAACATTAACACTGGGGAGGCATCGAAATGAAAAGGGGACAACCCTAGTTTAATCACAGACCTCCCAATACACAAAAACCCAAGGATAGAATACTCGTGACACCATAGAACCACACATAATCATCAATTAAAAGCAAGGCATCATGTACATACCATGGATGGAGCAAAACTCAGGAGGATAATTACTGGCAGCACACCTCAAATCCCACGCAGATGCGAACAAGACCAAGAAATGTCACCAACCAGCAATCCACAACTCCAACAATCCAGTTCACACACAGCTCCCTATGACCAAACTCTTTCAAATTCTTTGTGAGACAAATAACACCAATTTTCCAACATAAAACTCCTCATAATCCAATAAATGCAAGCTACAACATTCGTATGATAGGCACAAATGAAGTGAAATGACCGTTTAAGAGCTACTTCGGGAATCTGAGGGAGTGATGGAAGTCACGGATTTTGAAGACTCAAAGAAGTTCGGAGAATTCTGCCAGATACCGAATTCCCTGAAATGCTCAAATCTCTGAAATGTACCAATACAAGTAATAACCTTCAAGTATCTTAGATGCCAATGAAAAATGGAGATTTTCACATAGGAGGGAAATACCCGAGACCCACGAAAAACTCGAAACTCACCCCTTAACTTAGGATTTTCAATGAACCACCCCAAGAGATCACTCGCACAGGCAAGATAAGCATTCAAGCATGCTTCAAAGTGGAAAAACGCTCAAAACCAGAGGGTCACAAACACCCAAGACCAAAGACCGGTCCAAGAGGTAGGACCACAGAAAACACCCAAAAGACCCAAAAAAGAGGGTCCCTACTTTCAGCGGGGCATGTGTACGAAAACTGCACAACAATATTACCCTAATTTTTTTGAAATGAGTGAATTATTTCAATAATTTAATGGAGGGACTTAAAATTTTTTGTAAGGTATCTAGAGATAAAGTATGTGACAAAAAAATTATTATTATAATTTGGAATGACTCCTCCTAAGTGGATGGAAGGGAAGAACTGCTAGTGGGATAGTCTCAAGAAGTTGATCAAATACCTTGTAACATTTTCTGTCGAGTACTCCTTAAAATACATGTGGGATTAGATTTTTATAATTTTGAGAATAAACATAATAAATGAAAATCTCATATGCTTTCTTCAACTAGTAGAGTCCAAGTGTACTAATAAAAAAGTGTATCATATAATATTTATTGTTCCTCTACATGAATTTATGGGACCTACCAAATTGGTAAGATTCAAAAAAAATGATTTTTGTGGTTTAATGGAAAAGGAAATACGAAGAGAGATGATGATATTTGGGCTTGGTGTTCTTTTCTTAAAAGTGTGGGTGATCTCAACCTTAAGGATTTTGAACTTCAAGGTATTTCCCTTGTTAAGTTGATTCTTAATGTCTTTGAGGTCAATGAACCATAGAAAATTTTGGTAAGAAAAAAAACATTACATTGTCCAAACCAATGAAATGGAAGGATATGAGTGCACTAAATCTAAATGACTTATTATTGGGAAAATTAAATGTTATGAATTTTGAGTCTAATATTTTTTAAATAATTTGGAGGGCTTGGAAAAGTGTCAAAATTTTGGTTATCCATTTTGAAGCCTTTTCCAAATCCAATAATACTTTCATCTCTCGTAGGACTATTTGGTATAAGTTGGAATAACAAGACCCTTTCTCTCACTCAAGAATGCTTTGCTAAGTGATGGGATGTTAAAGGTATTCAAGATTTTAAGTGTTTATATGTTAATGGTATGTTTAAATATTGGGTTACTCTACAATTTGAATTTAGAATTGCCAACAATCAAAAGACATACTCTTTTAAAAATTTCTTTTTTGAGCGTGCAATTTATTGCTTGTCTCAAGTTGAACTCTAAATTATTGATATTTTTTTGGAAGTATGGTTCTACCTTTATTAATATTTATACTAATATTATTTATAATATGCTTGCTAACATGAGGAAAATCATTTAAAAATTCAATGATAACTGGAGTCTTAAATGGTCCTGTATTTTGAAGTTCCATGTGGTTGAGCCTAAAATATCTTATTTTGAATGTCTTGTTATTCTTAAAAAATCATGTTGTTAATAGGGAACTAGCCTCTCTAGGCATTTCAATCAGTCTATAGTTTATGTAACACTTGACTAAATCTTGTGAGCATCTTTTTTTAATGCACATTTATGCATTTAAATTATGGTCTTCTTTTTCTTGGGGAGGGCATTGGGTGGGTTGAAAATGATGGATTTTCTTGGTACGATGTCATATTTGGTTATGTATATAGCTTTACTATAGAGAATAATAAATTTTGGCTAGTCTTGACTAATGAGATCTTGTAGCATATCTATAAAGTTAGAAATAAAGGGGTCTTCCGAGGCAAGATAAGATGCCTTATTGAGTCACCTAGTGAACTCACCCTTCTCTACTTTTTTATAGGTATCTATGATTCTCGTGATTCCAAAATACAAGTTCATGATATTAGTTGAAGAAGGTCTCACCCTTGTGTATAAGATGGAAGTCAAGTGGCCTATGTTTTGCCTCATGATAGAGGAAATATTAATGAAAAAGTGTAGTGCCTCTTCTGTTGCTTTCATTAGGTTGATACTCATTATGTTTGGATATGCACTTTGATACTTTGTTGATGCTATTTTTACCATTTTGGATTGATTTTGGGATGACAGTTTATCAAACTTTGATGATCATGATACTATTGACTTATGCTTATGTTATGATGGATATATGGATTTATTGTGTGTTCGGATTAATTTGATTATGTGAATCATGTGGTTATATGATTATGCTTACTATGAATTGAATTAATGATTGAGCTATGTTGTTTGTGATGTAATTATTGTTGTTTTTTGATGTGGTTATTGTTTGAGGTCTTGGTGGGAGGGACGATGTAGCATTACACATTCGTGAGTACCCTACTACGTTGCAACTTCCTCTCATGGTGTGTTTGTAGTTTGATATATTTATGTTCATTGCTCAACAGTGTGGTTGATGCAGGTTGCAGGTACCATGCATCGACTCCACCTAGATTGTCAGGTTTGAGTGTGCCTCAAAACTCCAATGCAAATATTGTTGAAAACTGAAGATGACAAAAGGTCCCCTACCCTTTCCATCATCCTCGATGAGGATGAGTACCCGTTTCCTTACCCCGTCAATCTGGTTTGCACTCTTGGTCAGTTGTTCCATTTTGTGTTTATCATTGTTGGATGAATTGTGTCATTACGTAGTCATTTGTCATTATGTTGTTTAAATTATTGATTGAGTTTAAATATTTTTATTAATTGAAATTTTGTGTTGAAATTAATATTATGAATAGCCTTGTTTATTCAATTTAATTAAATTAGATTCATTATAAGGTTGTTTAAATTAAGTCAAAATTAAAATAAATAATTAAGTAAACCAATATTGAGAAATAGAAAGTATATGGTTTATTCATGATTAATTAAATTAAATTATTTTTTATAAAGTACTATCATAATTAAATTTATTGATAATTGTTAATGTCATTATTATGGGAATTTAATTATTCAAATGTGAAAATAATATAATTTGAAATGAAATAATAAATTGGATTAGATTTTTGAACAAGTTGTTAAAGCAACTAAAAAGATGGAAAAAGAAAGTTCGAGCCCATGCATGGCTCCGAACTGGTTGCAAAAAGGAAACTTGTCTTATTAAGTGATAATTGCTTGATTTTTATCTTTGAAAAATGAAACTTTTTCCTTGTTTTTAATAATGCTCGATTTTAAAAAAAGGCTTCTTCTTCTTTTTTGGTTTTCAAACAAGAAATTGGCTCTACAAAAATATTCTTAGAAAATACAAATTTGGAATTGAAATTGTTCTCGAAGTGTGGAAGCGATTTCTTAAGGTTGATCAAAGCTTTGAGGGAAGAGGATTGTTGATGTGATAGATTTCTTGTTGGCACTACTTCTCTGTCTTCGATGCGAAGGAAATCGGGTTGGCCTTCTTTGTTCTTGTTATTTGTACACTGTGTATTAAAAATGATATTATTTGGTATTGGTGATTATTCTTATTTGCTACCAGACTGTTGGTTTCGCATGAAATTGATTTGGCTTCATTTGTATAGTCCTCAAATCTTTAGTATTTTCTTCAATGAAATTTATGCCTCGTAATATATAAGCTCATTCAATATAAATTTCACTTGATCATTATTCAATTTTGTGGGAATCGATTTCTTCATTTACTATGCTTCATTTTGAAATATTTTTGTTGCTTTTGGCTGCCACCATATCAGTGTGAATCGGTGTTTTATTCTTGTTGTGTTTGCTTTTGTAGCATGCAAACTCCTACGCATTGTCTAAACTTAGATTTTGATGCTATGTAGGCTCTTTTGGGAGATATAATACAATGGATAAAATAGTAGATTATATTCCCTTAGGCATTCGATCTTTCATTCTCTGTTGATGTTTATGCTAAGAGAATCAGTGTTGCCTCTTTAACAAATAGTATGTGTTAACAAAAACGACATGTGTTAAAAAAATTCACATGTGTTTACAAACGCGATATGTGTTAACAAATGTGGCATGTATTAACAAATATCATATGTGTTAACAAATGTGATATGTGCTAGCAAATTTTGCTATGTATTCTTCCATGTGCACATTTTGGTATTCTTCTATTATACAACAGACTGTAAAATGCAGTGTTGGGAAATATGTAACCTCCATTCGATTTATTGATATGGATATTATATGTTAGATTTCATTGAATGTTAAATTTTTGGTTATCTAAATTAAATTTGAAAGTTGTAGCAGCAGCCAGTAGTTTATTAAATCTAAAATTATATATATACATACATATATATATATATATATATATATGTATGTATATATATATATATATATGTATGTATATATATATATATATATATGTATGTATATATATATATATATATATATGTATGTATATTTATCTATATGGATTGTGTTTAGTTAGAATTTTTTTAAATGGTAATTGTTGTAATTTAAAACAGTTTATTGGTTGATAACAGCAGCAGCCAATTAGCTTGTTAATCAAAATTTTATATTATCATTATATATATATAGATATATGTTCATATATATAGTGTGATGTATTTGTGTAATAATATTTGGTTGCAAATGCGTAGTGTTTTTGTATCAAGTAGCCTTGTAATTGTTTTTAAATGAATGAGGTTTATGATCCCCTTGATGATGTTTCCACTCTTGTTTCCATACTATTAATGGTGAACGTTATTTGTATTTAGTCCTTTTGTGATCATGAGATTGTCATTTCTTCGATGGGGAGTTATTTTGTATAGTGGATTAGTTGGACTTCCAGAGGTTGGGGAAAGATTTTACTCATTGTTGGTTTTCTTGTTGAGTTCCTTGTGAATTGTTGTTCTTATACTTGATCATGCTTATGTGGGTCTTAGCCTTGCACTATGGAAATGGTTTTATTATGGATATCTTGTGCAAGTGGTGCATGCCTCACTTTACGTGCTTATTTCTATGGCTTTGCTAGTTTGTGCAATTGGCTTACCCAGTTAGTGACTATGTGTCTTTTCTGGCTAGTAGGGAGAGTGGCTTCCCATGGGGGTTGGATCCCTAAGTGGTGTCCAGGGTAACCCGTGTGGGAGTTGTGTTAACTCAGTGATAACCAAATAAATAGTTAGGGGGTTGGGTAGTACTCACATTAATATAAGATAATGGATGCCTCTCTCATGGCTCAAGTGCTCATTTAGGCTTGAAATGATGTGAGTAGGCCCGGAATGGCATGATCAACTACCTTGTCTTTAGGAAAGGTATGTTGATCCCACATGAGTTAGAATGGATGCTGACGATTGGTTGAGGTTGTCAGGGTAACCCAGGATGGGTGTCGGGAACCTAGGAATATCCGCATTGGGTAACCCATATCGAGCTATGCAATGACACTCTTCCTTGTAGCAACCTTTTTTATCTTGTTCATTTTTCCCCTTGTTCATGTACCTCTGGAAGTGGTTTTATTTTTTATGGTTTGTTTATTGCACTTGTGTGTGGAGTCATGTTAGCCTACGTCTGCTTGACTATTTATTTTGTGGGTCCTTATTGGAATCTCCTAGCATGGAGGGTGGAACGTTCTATGCACTCCATTGGATTCCCAATTGATGTTTGTGAGCTTGGATGGAGTATCGTATGCAGAGTTTCCAGAGCTTGTACCAGATTTGAAGATAGCATTGAAGTTTTGTGGTGCAATCATATCAGTTGTACCTTATCATGTAATTGTGGTATTCTACTCATTGTTATAAGGGAAGCTTGATGTAACTTGTAAATAGTGTAATGAGCTACCCCATGTATGTTATATGGTTTATGTATTTATTGGTTCACATTTTATGTTGTTAAATGGTGTTGTATTTATGGAAATATATGTAATTATGTAATCCTAAAATGATGTATATTTAGGTAATAAAAGTGATGGATGTACTCTTTGGGTTTATTATGTGATCATTGGTGGTTTATATTTAATATGTATGGATGTATGATGTTCATTTGCTTTATGCTTTAGTTTTAAAATGAACACTTGTAATTAGTTAATCTTCATTATGGAAGTAGACCTTGTTGGGAATGTTTATTCATAATGCTATCATGTTACCCTAGAGGACATAGTTAGGTTAGATGTAGGTTTAATTTACATTCCTTGGTGTTGTTGTTCGTATGATACATATTTCATGTTAGACTTATCTTTTTAAGAAAAACATATGTGTCATAATATTTAGATGGTTGTGTTGTCCTTTGGGGTTTGTGTGGCGGGGCATTACATCATAGTATCAAAGTGCAAGTTTTAACACTGGGTACTCTAGGTTCAATTGAGCTCATTATGTTAACCTTGTGTGTAACTCTTGAAATTATGTGTTCTCCTTCAACTGTTGTGTAGGAAGATGCATAGGGGTCGAAGTCGGGGTCGAGGTAGAGGTCATAGTGGTGGTCATAGGGCTAACCACTAGAGTACACCCTCTCAAAGTACCCATGATAGTAAACAGGGTAGTGGTGGTCAAAATCCAAGTCAATCAGGTGTAGAGGGAGCTCATCTACGTCAGTTGCTGGAGGAGGCTCTTGGTTGCTTAGGCCCTAGGCAAGAAGAGGAGAAATGGGTGGTCAAGGAAAGAGAGAGATCACCGAGGAGAGGGGATGTCTTAACGGATCAGGATGTTGTTGCAACAGGTCACATGAGAGACCTTTTGAGAAATATCCTCCCACTTTTGATGGATTTGGAGAAGGATTGGAGGCAGAAACTTGGTTAATTGATCTAGATAGGTGTTTCACCATGCTTTCATATAGAAGTAACACTAAGGCTAGGTGTGCCATCATGCATCTCAGAGGTTTTGCATCTACATGGTGGTGATTAGAGGAGCAAAAATTTCACTTAGACATTGGTTCAGTGACTTGGGAGTTATTCATGGAGAGGTTTAGAGCCCATTTCCTATCAAAACATTGGAGACAGTGCCTTGTTGATGAGTTCTACGAGCTAATATAGATGGCCATATCGGTGGAATAGTATGATCACAAATTTTATGAGCTTAAGTAGTATGTTGGGATCGATGATGATGAGGGTATGCTAGTGCATCACTTTATCAGGGGCTTAAATGCCTACATCAGTGGAGTAGTCTGTGTCTTCGAGCCAAAGACTATGGAGGTGGCTATGGAGAAGGCCCATTTAGTGGATGAAAATTTGGCCATGGCATTAGGAGGCCATACAGGTGTTTAAATTGGTAGTACATCATCTAGATTTGGTTCACGAAGTGGACAGCCTCAGGTAGCGGGTTCCTCTAGGAACCATCAAGCACCCGCTAAGGGTGGTTAGCAACACTCTTAGTTTAAACATAAGAATTCACAATCTCATCACAGTGGTGGTTCTTATTCTGGAAAGAACCAAAATTAGTGGAGTAACAAGCACAATCGCTCTAAACATCCTACATAGAGCACAAGATTGGAGCTAGCAAAGGCAGTATTCAGCAGTCCATTGCACCCCTAGGTAGCAGAGGTTATGGCAGATGCACGGGTTGTTTCTCTCATGGCCTGTAGGATCACATTGCTCAACAGTGTCCACAGAGGAACACTACAGGTTACAATCAAAGGTTGACAGCTTCAAAGCTGATGGTGGGAGGTGCAGGCAGATCACATCGATTGTTTGCTATGGTTGATAACCGCCAGGTTGAGCATCAGGGCACCGTAGTGGAGGCTTTAGGTGTGTTACAGGGTACCGATATCTCTATCCTTTTTTATTCAAGTACTTCAGATTCATTTATTTCACCTTCCGTAGTAGAGAGTTGTAGGCTAGTGGTAGCAAAGTAAGGTGCTAGGTGGTAGTTTGAATTGGCCTCTAGGGCAAAGATAATGGTAGAGTCCCTTGTCCATGGTTGTAGTTTGAAAATTGGTCCACTCGTTACTATGATGGATCTCCGCATCCTACCTCTAGGATCTTATGATGTTGTGTTAGGTATAGATTGGCTGAGTGCTCACCAAGCATTAATAGATTGTCAGTGTAATTCAATTCATTGTGTGGATGATTCAGGCAATGAGGTTGAGGTGGTTGGAATCCAGAGACCCATCTCCTTATGGATGATCTTTGGTATGTAGTTGAGGAGATGTATGCATCAGGGTTGCCAGTTTTTTGTAGTGTTGGTCAATGATTTGGAGCTAGGGGAGAGTCGAGAGGTGTCCCTTGATGACTATCCTCTCCTTAAGGAGTTCACAGATGTATTTCCCAATGAGATTTTGGGGATGCCACCTAAGCGTGATATCACTTTCAGAATAGACCTTATTCCTAGGGCTAAACCTATATCTCGAGCTCCATATTAGATGACCACACAGGAGTTCCAGGAGATTCGGTTGCAGTTGGATGAGTTATTGGAAAAAGGATTCATTTGTCCTAGTGTCTCTCCTTGGAGAGCACCAGTTATATTTATGAAGGACGATTCCCTTTGGTTGTGCATAGATTACCGAAAGTTAAATAAGGAGATGGTGAAGAACCGATATCCCTTGCCGAGAATTGACGATCTATTTGATCGAATATAGGGATCTAAAGTATTTTTGAAAATTGATCTTAAGTTGAGGTACCATCAACTATGTATCTCTGAGGTGGATATTCACAAGACTGCATTTCGCACTTGCTACGAACATTATGAGTTTATTGTTATGTTGTTCAGGTTGACAAATGCACCGTCAGTTTTCATGAGTTTGATGAACAGAGTTTTCCGCACCTACCTCGATAGATTTTTCCTCATGTACCTTGATGATATTTTTATCTAATCAAGGACTATGGAGGAGAATAAGGAGCATCTACGATAAGTGTTTTGTTGTCTGAGAGACAATCAGTTGTATGCAAATTTGGCAAAGTGTGAGTTATTTCAGTTGGAGGTGAAATACTTGGGTCACGTTATTTCTAGTGAAGGTATTTCTATGGATCCTTCAAAGATCCAAGCCATCATTGATTGGCCTACACCCACAAATGTTCCTGAGATTCACAATTTCATGAGCTTGGCAGGTTACTACCAGCAATTTTTTCAGGGCTTCTCAAGGATAGCTTACCCCATCACTTCTCTTTGAAGGAAAGGGAAGAATTATATTTGGTCAGAGTAGTGCCAGTCAAATTTTCAAACTCTTAAGGAGAAGTTAACCAGTGCACCTATTTTAGGAGTTCTTGATCCTGCTAGAGATTGTGTGGTGTGTATGGATGTGTCCTTGGAGGGTTTAGGAGTCATTCTTATGTAGGAGGGTCGTGTGATTGCCTATGAGTCTCGCAAACTCAAGTATCATGAGCTGAATTACCCCACTCATGATTTGGAGTTAGCTGTCGTGATGCATGCCTTTGTGAGAGGGAGGCACTTTCTATTGGGGCATCGGTTTGAGCTGCATAGTGATCACCGTAGCTTGTAGTATATATTTATGTAGTCAAACCTGAATGTTAGGCAAAGGAGATGGATGGAATTCCTTTGTGAATATGAATTTGAGTTTAAATACATCCGAGGCAAGGAAAACATAGTAGCGGGTGCTCTGAGTTGGTGGAGACATGAGTTGGTTGCAGTGACTTTGGGTGCGGATTTGAGGAGCTAGATCCTTGCAGCACATCTAATAGATAGTTGGTACCAGGAGGTGAAGTCAGAAATTGAGTCAGATAGAGCTTTGGAGGGAAATTTTGTTGGTTCTTCACTTGAATTGGATGGTCTTTTACAGAATATGGGTCGTATGTATGTACCTCCTTCTAAGGGTCTATGTATCCTAATTATGTTAGACGCTCATCGGGCACCCTATTTTGCTCATCCAGGTGTTAAGAAGATGTATGTAGATCTTCATCCACTATATTTTTGGGCTAGAATGAAGAGAGATATTGTTGACTTTGTTGCGAGGTGTTTGGATTGTTAGAGAGTTAAGGCACAACACCAACATCCTGCAGGTCTTCTACAACGACATCTCATTCCTGAGTGGAAATGGGATATCATTTCGGTGGACTTCATAGCTTTTTTGCCTATGTCTTCTCATCGGTATGATGCCATCATGGTCACAGTTGATCGATTGACAAAGGTGGCACACTTTTCTCTCATTTGGTCATCTTATAATGCTTCTTTTATGGCCAGAATATTCATGGAGGATATTGTTAGATTGCATGGAATTCCACAAAGAATTATTTCTAATAGAGATCCGGTGTTCACTTATACACTATGGACATCCTTGCAGTGTGCTTTGGGGACCCAGTTGAACTTTAGTTTTGCATACCATCCAGAGACAGATGGACAAACCGAGAGTGGTGCAGGAGCACCTAGACAAATGACTAGGAAATAGGCAATTTTTGGTAATTTTTTGCTTTTCTTAAATTAAGGTCATGTGGACCATTACTCTAGGAGTTAGATTTAGCATAATGTTCATTAGGATTTGTCAGTAGTAGTGGTTAGCTATTTGGAATGGTCAAGTTTGAGGTTAGGCACCGAATGTTAGTGGTGAGGTTGTTTAGTGACTTTTACCAAAATAAGCTTTTGTAATGCCTAACTGGCTTGGGAGAGGAAAGACTCAAGCATAAATATTTTTTTTGATGTATTTAGGGATGGCCTCGACCATTGTGCAAGGTTGGAAGGTGTGGAGAGCATTTTTGTATGTTTGAAAATTTGAAAATGAAATGACAGTGAGAAAGTGGTTACAATTCTGTGTTTCTTGAAACTTTGGTTGATCAGGAGCGATCAAACTTGTGTCATATTCTAATTTACATTAGTTTTCTATGATTTATAGTGTGGTGAGGTAGCTTATAGAGTGTGAGTTCATTTGCAGGTGTTTAGATTATAATTTGTTTTGGTTTTCTTGTAAATTCTGTGTTAACTGGTAAAAATTAGCCAGTATGGAGTTCTATACTCATTTCCCACCATACCCAGTGTATGGCTTCTTGGGAAATGGAGCTAGACTCCCTGTATATATTTAGTATAGTTGTAGGAGTGTGTAGGAGTGCAGGAGAGATGGAAAAGAATTGCTCCTAGGCGGGCTTGACAGTGCCCAGCTAGGACAGTCATTTTACCAGTGCTAAAAGGCACACCAAATGCAGGGTTGACTTCTCTAGGGTAAACCCCATGGTAGAAGTGTGGAGGAAGGTCCCACAGTGGCTAGGACCAAAGGAGGAGTCTTCAAAATTCAAGAAACCATGAAAAGGCTTTAACATTCCTACTTGGTGGTCAGGAAATTGATCAAGAACCCTGGTTTTTGCTAAACAAGGAGGACAGTCTTGTGTACGGACAGAGAAGCCTCTAGGGTTTGAAATTATTGCAGAGGATAGTATAGGAAACAAGAATCCAAGGAAAAGAGATGGGATTCTTTGGGAAAATTGGGAGCACTAGTTTGTTTTACCCAGGTTAGGAGGCCTAAAAGGGGTTCAAAGCTAGTAGCCTTTCCCAAACCCTAGAATAGGGTTTCTTGGAAGTGATGGAGAATTAATGAAAGGAGGTTGATCAAGAACCTTGGAGAAATGATTTTGAAGCCATGGAAACATTCCACACCCCTGCAACAGGATTAAGAAGCATTGGAGGTTAACTAGTCTTTAGGGAGAATAAGGGCTAGTGAGTAAACAAGAGGAAGAGCACCAAGTTTTGGTTGGTTGAAAGCATTGTAGATGATAGCAGGGTTGGAAAATGAACTAGGGGTGCCTGAGTAGCAGAGGACCTACAAGTTGAAGGTGGAGGAAGTGACACCAAGGGGTTATCAAAGGTGAGACCCGGAGCATTGAGATTGTGATTATCTCAATCCAACCCTGTCCCTATCAGATTGGTATCAGAGCGAGTGAAAGGTTTGGGAGTGAACTTGTATGTCAGACTTGGAATCAAGTGGTTCCACAATCATGGTGACAAATGCTGAGTTGGCAAAGAAGGTTGAAGACCAAGAAGAAGACAATAGGAGACTTAGGGAAAGATTGGCACAATTGGAGGAAACATTAAGCAATGTCCTGAACAAGGATGAAGAGGACAACAAAAGGGTACCTAAGCAAGAAGAGGTTGCAGAGGAGGACAAGATCCCTGAACCTGGCCCTGTTCTACAAGAGGAGCCTTTCTTGAAGGCATTGAAAGCTTTGAGTGGGAAGGCACTTGAAGGAATCCCAATGTTTAGTGGAAAGATGGAAGCCGAACTAGTTATGGATTGGATAGAAGGTATGGAGAACCATTTCGAATGTGATGGTGTCACAGAAGCACAGAAGGTAAAGGTGGCTAAATCTAGACTGAGAGGATTAGCTTCAACATGGTGGAAATTCATCCAAACAGAGAGGGAGAAGGAAGGAAAGACACCCATCTCTACTTGGAAAGGTATGGTTGCAAAGGTGAGAGAAGCCTACATGCCTGATGACTATGAAATTCAACTACACAAGAAGAGACAAATCCTAAGGCAGAAAGAACTAGATGTGAATACCTATACAGAGGAGTTCCAAAAACTTTGTATGAGGTCCAATGTGTCTGAAGATGAAAGCCTCAAAGTGGCTAGGTATCTCAATGGTTTGAAGTGGAATATCCAAGAAGAAATGGCCTTACTAAGTCCCAAGACAGTAAACCAATGTTATCAATTGGCTATCAAGATTGAATAAAGGAACAAGAGGAAGCAAGATCAGTCTTCTAGGGGCAGAGGCAAAGGCAGGGATCAAAGAGATCAAAGAGGACAGCGTGGAGGTTACCAAGGTAGAGGTAATGGTCAAAGGAACCAAGGAGAATCCAAGCTCACTGAGCATGGAAGTGAAACATCTTCAAGAGGAGGATTTAACAGAGGAAGAGGACTTCAAGGAGGTTCAAACAAAGGAAGAGGAGCAGGCAGGAGTAATTCCTATTTTGCAACCATGAAATGTTATCATTGTGGTCAAGTTGGACACCCAGCTTATAGATGCCCGGAGAAAGTTTCTTCTTCAAGCAATGAAAAGAGAGTGGCCTATGCACAAGAGGACACCATGAGTCCTAAAACAATCGAGATCAGTCATATTGAGTCTAAAAATGGAGAAAGTCTGGTGTTTAGAAGAGTGTTGATAAGGCTACCGGTCAAGGAAGAACCTAAGAAAAGAAGAGCTCTTTTTAGAGTAAGGTGCAAAATTCTTGGTAAAGTATGCAAGGTCATTGTAGATTCTGGTTCTACAGATAATATAATCTCAAAGGAGGTAGTAACTAAACTGAAATTGCAGAAGGTACCTCATACCAACCCCTACAAGGTCACTTGGCTAAACAAAGGGCAGAGTGTTTTGGTTAATGAGCAAGTAACAGTGGAATTTTCAATTGGAGGATATAAAGATAAGCTAGTTTGTGATGTATTAACCATGGATTCATGTCATCTATTGTTGGGAAGACCATGGCAATATGACAGGAGTGTTGTGTATGATGGAAAAGAGAATACAATCTCATTTAAGAAGGATGGGAAGACTTTCAAATTGCAGTCACTGTCTGAGGTAGATGAAGGACAGTCCAAGACACCAAGTGTGCTCCTTAGTAGTGGGAAAGAGTTCCTCAACACCCTACATGAAGGTGGAGAAGGATATGTTGTGTTGTTGCAGTCCAAAGAGGAAGAGAAGATGGAAAAACCAGTCATACCCAGAGCAGTCCAGAATTTGCTTGATAAGTACAAGGATATTGTAAGTGATGGTACACCTGCAACCTTACCTCCAAAGAGAGCTATTATCCATCAAATAGATTTCATCCCCAGAGCATCATTACCTAACAAAGCAGCATATAAGTTGACACCGGATCAGAACTTGGAAGTAGCTAGACAAGTGCAAGAATTAATGGAACAAGGATTGATACAAAAGAGCATCAGCCCATGTGCAGTACCAATAGTTTTGGCAACCAAGAAGGGAGGCAAATGGAGGTTATGTACTGACTCTAGAGCAATCAATAGGATCACAATTAGGTACAGGTTCCCAATTCCTAGAATTGAGGATTTAATGGATTGTCTTGGAGGGGCTCAATACTACACAAAGTTGGATCTAAAAAGTGGATACCATCATATCAAAATTAAGGATGGTGATGAATGGAAGACAGCATTCAAGAAAACAAATGGTTTATATGAATGGAGAGTGATGCCATTTGGCCTTTCCAATGCACCTAGCACATTCATGAGACTAATGAATGAAGTGCTTAAGGATTTCACAAGGATTTTTGTGGTAGTCTATCTTGATGACATACTGATTTTTAGTAAGACAACAGAAGAACATTTGAAGCATGTGGAGATGGTTCTTAAAAGGTTGCAAGAAGAGAAGTTGGCAATCAATCTTGAGAAGTGTGAGTTCTTCAAACAAGAACTTGTGTACTTGGGTTTTTTAGTGTCTAAGGGATCATTGAAAATGGATCCAAGCAAGGTGGAGGCAATCATAAACTGGCCTACACCAACCACAGCAACAGAGGTAAGGAGTTTTCATGGTTTAGCCCAATTTTATAGAAAATTCATAAGGAAATTTAGTGGTATATGTGCACCAGTCCTAGATACTATCAAAGGTGGTCTGAAAACAAAATTTAAGTGGACTCAAGAGGCTGGTAAAGGGTTTGAAAAATTGAAACAAGAAGTGGCAACTCAACCAATTCTGTTATTACCTAGTTTTGACAAGTTGTTCACAGTTGAGTGTGATGCAAGTGGAGTTGCAGTAGGTGGAGTACTTAGTCAAGAAGGTGGGCCTGTAGCCTTCTTTAGTGAAAAGCTCAATGAAGCCAAGCAAAAATATTCCACCTATGATCTAGAATTATATGCTTTAGTGCAGTCCCTTAGGAAGTGGAGGCATTATTTGTTACCCAAGGAGTTTGTGGTCTTCACTAATAACTAGGCACTTAGCTACATCAACACCCAAGAGAAGCTGAGTAATAGACATTTGAAATGGATGGAATACATCCAAGCTTTCACATTCACTATCAAGTACAAAAAGGGAACAATGAATAAGGTAGCAGATGCATTAAGCAGAAGGTTGTTGACAGTCCAAGAGGTACAGTTGAAGAGCATTGGATTAGAGAGTTTCAAAGACCTCTATGGTGAAGATGAAGACTTCTCAGAAGCTTACAAGGTATGTTCTAATTTTGAAAATTATTTCCATAGTCAATATGTTGAATATACATTGCAAAATGGACTGTTATTTAAGGGTAATCAGTTGTGTGTTCCAAGAGGGTCAATTAGAGAAAATCTGATCCAAGAAAAGCACAATGACAGTCTTAGTGGGCATTTTGGCATCAATAAGACTTTAGAACTAGTACAAAGGTTCTATTATTGGCCTAAGTTGGCAAGAGATGTTAGAAAATATGTGGAATAGTGTGTTGTATGCATGAGAGCTAAGGGAGGAGCTAGTAATGCTAGTCTTTATCAACCCCTACCAATTCCAAATAGACCTTGGGAGTGTGTGAGTATGGATTTTGTGGTAGGCCTTCCTAAGACCAAAACTGGTTTTGACAATGTGTATGTAGTGGTGGACAGATTTAGTAAGATGAGTCATTTTATACCTTGTAAAACTACTCATGATGCTAGTTACATAGCTCATCTCTTTTTCAAGGAGGTTGTAAGGATTCATGAATTACCTTTAAGCATAGTTTTAGACAGGGATGTTAAATTTATGAGTCATTTTTGGAAGACTTTATGGAATAGGTTGGGAACCAATCTGTCATTTGGATCTTCCTATCATCCTTAGACCGATGGCCAAACCGAGGTGGTTAATAGGGTGTTAGGTAACCTACTGAGGTGTCTAACAAAGGAGTATGGACAAACTTGGGATATGGTCATCTCACAAGCTGAGTTTGCCTACAATGACAGTGTCAACAGAACTACAGGAAAAAGTCCTTTTGAGGTTGTGTATGGAATGCACCCAAGAGGTATTTGTGAGCTTAGGGATTTAGGAGCCATGGAACATAGAAGTGGACATGCTAAATATTTCAGTCAAACCATGAAAGAGATACAGGAGCAGGTGAGGAAGACAGTCACTGAAGCTACCCATAAGTTGAAGGAAAAAGTGGATTTGTCAAGGAAGCATGTACAATTTGCAGTGGGTGATTATGTCATGGTTCAACTCAACAAGTCCAGGTTGCAGAAGGGAGTCTCAACCAAGCTACAGATGAAGAGAGTAGGACCATGCAAGATCTTGGCCAAGTATGGCAAAAATGCATATAAGATTGACTTACCTACTGACTTAGGAATCTCACCGATTTTCAATGTTGCTGATTTGATCAAATATAAGGGATCAGCCAAGGAATTGGATCAAGAGATTCCAGAGGTCTTCAAGGACATCAGTAACATATCACTACCCAGTCAGGACAAGCACCAAGCTGAGAAGATCTTGGAATCCAGGGTGCAAAAGTCTACAAGGCACAAGGTGTATATGGAGCACCTAATCAAGTGGAAGCATAAGCATGAGTCAGAAGCTACATGGGTACAAGAGGACCAATTCAAGAAGCTTGGAATTGATTTGTCCTTGCTCTCTCCTTCTACTTCTTAGTGTTTCTGCTAGGAGGGGGAGAATGGTGTAGGAGCACCTAGACAAATGACTAGGAAATAGGCAATTTTTGGTAATTTTTTGCTTTTCTTAAATGAAGGTCATGTGGACCATTACTCTAGGAGTTAGATTTAGCATAATGTTCATCAGGAGTTGTCAGTAGTAGTGGTTAGCTATTTAGAATGGTCAATTTTGAGGTTAGGCACCGAATGTTAGTGGTGAGGTTGTTTAGTGACTTTTACCAAAATAAGCTTTTGTAATGCCTAACTGGCTTGGGAGAGGAAAGACTCAAGCATAACTATTTTGGTTGATGTATTTAGGGATGGCCTCGACCATTGTGCAAGGTTGGAAGGTGTGGAGAGCATTTTTGTATGTTTGAAAATTTGAAAATGAAATGATAGTGAGAAAGCAGTTACAATTCTGTGTTTCTTGAAACTTTGGTTGATCAGGAGCGATCAAACTTGTGTCATATTCTAATTTACATTAGTTTTCTGTGCTTTATAGTGTGGTGAGGTAGCTTATAGAGTGTGATTTCATTTTCAAGTGTTTAGATTATAATTTGTTTTGGTTTTCTTGTAAATTCTGTGTTAACTGGTAAAAATTAGCCAGTATGGAGTTCTAGACTCATTTCCCACTGTACCCAGTGTATGGCTGCTTGGGAAATGGAGCTAGACTCCCTGTATATAGTTAGTATAGGTGTAGGAGTGTGTAGGAGTGCAGGAGAGATGGAAAAGAATTGCTCCTAGGCGGGCTTGACAGTGCCCGGCTAGGACAGTCATTTTACCAGTGCTAAAAAGCACACCAAATGCAGGGTTGACTTCTCCAGGGTAAACCCCGTGGTAGAAGTGTGGAGGAAGGTCCCACAATAGCCAAGACCAAAGGAGGAGTCTTCAACATTCAATAAACCATGAAAAGACTTTAACAGTCCTACCGGGTGGTCAGGAAATTGATCAAGAACCCTGGTTTTTGCTAAACAAGGAGGACAGTCTTGTGTACGGACAGAGAAGCCTCTAGGGTTTGAAATTATTGCAGAGGATAGTATAGGAAATAGGAATCCAAGGAAAAGAGATGGGATTCTTTGGGAAAATTGGGAGCAATAGTTAGTTTTACCCGAGTTAGGAGGCCTGAAAGGGGTTCAAAGCTAGTAGCCTTTCCCAAACCCTAGAATAGGGTTTCTTGGAAGCGATGGAGAATTAATGAAAGGAGGTTGATCAAGAACCTTGGATAAATGATTTTGAAGCCATGGAAACGTTCCATACCCCTGCAATAGGATTAAGAAGCATTGGAGGTTAACTAGTCTTTAGGGAGAATAAGGGCTAGTGAATAAACAAGAGGAAGAGCACCAAGTTTTGGTTGGTTGAAAGCATTGTAGATGATAGTAGGGTTGGAAAATGAACCAGGGGTGCCTGAGTAGCAGAGGACCTACAGGTTGAAGGTGGAGGAAGTGACACCAAGGGGTTATCAAAGGTGAGACCTGAAGCATTGAGATTGTGATTATCTCAATCCAACCCTATCCCTATCAGAGAGGGTCAACCAGGTTCTTGAAGATATGCTCAGAATGTACATTATGGATCAGTAGTCTTGTTGGGAGGACTACTTTCATTTAGTGGAGTTCGCATACAATAATGGGTATCATAGTTCGATTGGTATGCCTCCTTTCCAAGAATTGTATGGTCATCATTGTTGAACTCCATTGATTTGGGACCATCTTGAAGATAGAATTCTCCTTGGCCGAGATGCTTCAAGATATGGAGCAACAAGTTGCTTGAATTAGAGAGCACTTGGTGGTAGCGCAGGATAGAAAAAAGAAATATGAAAATGTGCATAGGGTCAACAGTTAGTTCTCAGTCGATGATCGGATGTTCTTATGAGTGTGTCCACGAAAGAGACCAATCCATTATGGGAAAGGCTCTAAGCTTGCACCTCATTTTGTGGGGTTGTTTTAGGTTTTGGAGAGTATCGGTCCCGTTGCTTATCATCTTTCTTTTCTACCCAGTCTATCGTACATACATGATGTATTCCATGTTTCTATACTTAGACCTTATATTCCTGACTTATCTCATGTTCTCGATTGGAATGTCTTACAGGTAGAGGATGGGTAGCTGGCACTGGAGCCTGTGGTCATGCTACAACATGGGAGACTCACCCTCAGGGATAGATACATTGAGCAGGTGAGGATCCAATGGGATCCTAATGATGAGACTTCAGCTACATGGGAGGATGCATCCTGGATTTGAGAGTCTTATCCATATTTTTTTGCAGGCTTCTAGGAGTAAGTTTGGTTCTAGGGGGAGGATGAAGTGCCTCTCCTATTGCTTTCATTAGGTTGATACTCATTATGTTTGGATATGAACTTTGATACTTTGTTGATGCTAGTTTTACCATTTTGGATTGGTTTTGGGATGATAGTTTACCAAACTTTGATGATCATGATACAATTGACTTATGCTTATGTTATGATGGATATATGGATTCATTGCATTGAATTAACGATTAATCTGTGTGTTTGCGATGTAATTATTGTTGGTTGTTGATGTAGTTATTGTTTGAGGTCTTGGTGGGAGGGACAGTGTAGCATTACTCATTTGTGAGTACCCTGCTATGCTGCGACTTCCTCTCATGGTGTGTTTGTCATTTGATATATATGCACATTGCTCGACAGTGTGGTTGATGCAGGTTGCAGGTACCAAGCATTGACTCTGCCTAGATTGTCAGGTTTGAGCGTGCCTCAAAAACCCAATGGAAATGTTGTTGAAAATCAGAGATAACAAAAGGTCTCCTACCCTTGCCATCATCCTCGACGAGGATGAGTACCCGTTTTGTTACCCCCTTAGTCTAGTTTGCACTCTTGATCAGTTGTTTTGTTTTGTGTTTATCATTCTTGGATGAATTGTGTTGTTAAGTGTTTGTTCATCATTATGTTGTTTAAATTGTTGATTGAGTTTAAATATTTCTATTAATTGAAATTTTATGGTGAAATTAATATTATGAATAGTCAATTCAATTAAATTAGATTGATTATAAGGTTGTTTAAATTAAGTCATAATTAAAATAAATAATTAAATAAACCAATATTTAGAAATAGAAAGTATATGGTTTATTGATGATTAATTAAATTAAATTATTTTTTATAAAGTACTATCATAATTAAATTTAATGATAATTTGTTAATTTTATTATTATGGGAATTTAATTATTCAAATGTGAAAATAATATAATTTTAAATTAATTAATTAAAAGTGGAAAGATAATATAATTTGAAATGGAATAATAATAAAGCAACTAAAAAGATGGAAAAAGTGAATTTGAGCCCATGCATGGCTCCGAACTGGTTGCAAAAAGGAAACTTGTCTTATTAAGTGATAATTGCTTGATTTTTATCTTCGAAAAATGAAAAAATTTCCTTATTTTTAATAATGCTCGGTTTTAAAAAAAAGGATTCTTCTTCTTTTTTGGTTTTTGAACAAGAAATTGGCTCTACACAAATATTCTTAGAAAATACAAATTTGGAATTGAAATTGTTCTCGAAGTGTGCAAGCGATTTCTGAAGGTTGATCAAAGCTTCGAGGGAAGAGGATTGTTGTTGTGATATATTTGTTCTCGACACTACTTCTCCATCTTCGAAGCAAAGGAAATCAAGTTGGCCTTCTTCGTTCTTGTTATTTGTACACCATGTATTTTAAATGATATTATTCTGTATTGGTGATTATTCTTATATGTTTCCAGACTATTGGTTTCACATGAAATTGATTTGGATACCTTTGCATAGTCCTCAAATATTTAGTATTTTCTTCAATGAAATTTATGCTTGATAATATACAAGCTCGTTCAATATAAATGTGGCTTGAGCATTATTCGATTATGTGGGAATCGATTTCTTCATTTACTATTCTTCATTTTGAATTGTTTTTGTTGCTTTTGGCCGCCACTATATTAGTGCGAACTGGTGTTTTATTCCTATTGTGTTTGCTTTGTTAGAAACCAAGATCAGACATGCAAACCAAAAGGCCTTCCACATAAGAGAAAAACAATAAAAGGCAAGAGCTTTGCATGAAGATGTGCAAATTGATATATTCAGAATTAAGAAATTACAAGAGATGATTTTCTTTATAAATGCAACCCTAATGTTGACCTAAAACGGAAACCCTAGTGTGCACACTTAATAATTAATCAATTATTAATGTGCCTAAGTTTAGCTTAAGTAACTAAAGGAATAAGTGACTTAATTAATTAACCAATATGATATAATTAATTAAGTGTAATAACTTATTACTCTAACATGATTTTGTAGCATGTGAACTCCTATGTATTGTCTAAACTTAGAGTTTGATGCTATGTAGGATCTTTTGGGAGATATAATGCAATGGATAAAATAGCAGATTATATGCCCTTAGGCATTTAAACTTTCATTATTTGTTGATGTTTATGCTAAGAGAATCGGTGTTGCCTCTTTAACAAACAGTATGTGTTAACAAACACGGCATGTATTGACAAATTTCACATGTGTTTACAAACACAATATGTGTTAACAAACGTGATATGTGTTAACAAATTTTGCTATGTAGTCTTTCATGCACGGATTTTGGTATTCTTCTATTATACAATAGTTTGTAAAATGCAGTGCTAGGAAATATGTAACCTCCATTCGATTTATTGTGTATTTCAATATATATATATATATATATATTATATGTTAGAGTTCATTGAATCTTAAATTTTTGGCTATCTAAATTAAATTTGAAAGCTGTAGCAGCAGCCAGTAGTTTGTTAAATCTGAAATTGTATATATATGTATATTTATATATATGGATTGTGTTTAGTTAGAAATTTTTTAAATGATAATTGTTGTAATTTAAAACAGTTTGTTGGTTGATAATAGCAGTAGCGAGTTAGCTTGTTAATCAAAAGTTTATATTTATCGTTATATATATATATATATATATATATAGATATATGTTCATATATAGTGTGTGATGTATTTGTGTAATAATATTTGGTTGCAAATGTGTATTGTTTTTAGCCTTGTAATTGTTTTTAAATGAATGAGGTTTATGATCCCCTTGATGATGTTTCCACTCTTGTTTCTATATTGTTAATGGTGAGTGCTATTTTTAAAGTCTTTTTCGTGATCACGAGATTGTCATTTATTCGATGGGGAGTTATTCTACATAGTGGATTAGTTGGACTTCCAAAGGTTGGGGAAAGAGTTTACTCATTGTTGGTTTTCTTGTTGAGTTCCTTGTGAATTGTTGTTCTTATACTTGATCATGCTTATGTGGGTCTTAGCCTTGTACTATAGAAATGGTTTTATTATGGAGATCTTGTGCAAGTGGTGCATGCCTCACTTTACATGCTTATTTCTATGGCTTTTCTAGTTTGTGCAATTGGCTTACCCAGTTAGTGAATGTGTGTCTTTTGTGGCTAGTAGGGAGAGTGGCTTCCCATGGGGACTGGAGCCCTAAGTGGTGTCCAGGGTAACCCATGTGGGAGTTGTGTTAATTCAATGATAACCAAATAAATAGTTAGGGGGTTGGGTAGTACTCACATTAATATAAGATAATGGATGCCTCTCTCATGGCTCAAGTGTTCGTTTAGGCTTGAGATGACGTGAGTAGGCCTGGAATGGCATGATCAATTGCCTTGTCTTCAGGAAAGGTATGTTGATCCTACATGAGTTAGAATGGGGGTCGGCGATCGGTTGAGGTTGCCAAGGTAACCCAGGATGGGGGTCAAGAACCTAAGAAAATCCGCATTGGGTCACCCATATCGAGCTATGCGATGACACTCTTGCCAGTAGCAACCTTGTTTATCTTGTTTGTTTTTCCCCTTATTATTCATGTACCTCTGGAAGTGGTTGTATTCTTTATGGTTTATTTATTGCACTTGTGTTTGGATTCATGTTATCCTACGCCTCCTTGACTATTTGTTTTGTGGGTCCTTATTGTCATCTCCTTGCATGGTGGGTGGACCTTAGGGTTCCACATGGTTGGGTGGAATGTGCTATGCACTCCATTTTGTTCCCAGTTGATGTTCATGAGCTTGGATGGAGTATCGTATGCAGAGTTTCCAGAGCTTGTACCAAACTTGAAGATAGCATTGAAGTTTTGTGGTGCAATCATCAGTTGTACCTTATCATGTAATTATGGTATTCTTCCTGTTTTTATAAGGGAAGCTTGATGTAACTTGTAAATAGTGTAATGAGCTACCCCATGTATGGTATATGGTTTATGTATTTATTGGTTCACATTTTATGCTCTTAGATGGTGTTGTATCTGTGGAAATATATGTAATTATGTAATCCTGAAATGATGTATATTTAGGTAATAAAAGTGATGGATGTACTCTTTAGGTTTATTATGTGATCATTGGTGGTTTATATTTAATATGTATGGATGTATGATGTTCATTTTCTTTATTCTTTAGTTTTAAAATGAACACTTGTAATTAGTTAATCTTCATTATGGAAGTAGACCTTGTTGGGAACGTTTATTCGTAATGCGGTCATGTTACCCCAAAGGAAATATTTAGGTTAGATGTAGGTTTAATTTACATTCTTTGGTGTTTTTGTTCATATGATACATATTTCATGTTAGACTTATCTTTTTAAAAAAATTGTCATAATGTTTAGATAGTTGTGTTGTCCTTTGGGGTTTGTGTGGCGGGGCGTTACAACAAGAGTTGGAAAAACAATGGAAACATATGATGGAGTGGAATATCAACATGCTTGAGAAAAGGATAAAGACAAAATTTTCTCAAAAATTTAGATATGATCAAATGGTTAAAGATTTTGATCCTAAGGAATAAATTGATCCTCTAATTGGCACTTATTAATTTTATGAATATCACTCTATCCATAATCAAAAGTGTTGTTGTAAGTAGACTATTCTGTATTTCATCTATAATGTAAGTATTTTTTCTATATACTTTGGTTGTCTAGATGACTATTAAATTGGACTCTTAATTATGGTTTTGTACATCTGTTGTGGAATTTTATTTTTAGTCGTTGGAATATGATGATGCCCCTCACCTTCTATTGTACCTATTTTTTTATGATATCTATTACAAAAAAAAATAGTTCATGTATATTGTATATGATTTTATAATTTGTAACGTGTCCACTAAGACACTTTTAACAATAATTTCTAAGAAAAATCTAGTTTAGATTATGTTGTGGTGGATGTCCATGCCCTATTCCAAAGCTCTAATTATTCTATTTATAATTGGTACTCACACGTTAGTTTCTAATACACACATTTTTTGCAAATAACTTCGACTATGAATCATAGGAATTTATTTTTACCTCACTTTTGAGGCAAGAAAAGGCTATTGTACCAACACTATATACATCTAAAATAGGTTTTCAACATGTGTTTGAAATTTTTTCATGCATTAGAAATAGTTTCAAGGCACACTGTTAAAATGTGGACTCATAGTTCATAAATAAATGATGTTGCATTAGTCCTATCTTAACATGTGATTTAATCAAGGGTACATGTCATGACCAAGATAACAACATGGCATTATAAATAGAGAGGTTAAAATATTATGTTTGAGAACAATAAAAAGAAGTTGCATCAATTTGGGGTTCTAAAGCACATCTGTCAAGAGGTATGATTTTATTTTTACTTCTTTAAATAATATTCTACATCTCTATGAATCTTATGTTTATATACTCTTTTCCCAAAACTTGTTAGCTTATCATTTGTTCAATGAAATGGAAATTTTCTATAAAAAATATTATGCATTTCTATTGTATGATAAATCTCAATGCCCAATTATTGACGGCTAGGAGTTTTATGAGAATTGGATTTACCATATTATTTTTCTAAATATGCCATTTAATCTTCTTACAATGCAATGTAATATTTTAACAAGGAACCTTTAATTATCTATGGTGATGGTAAATAGACCAATAAACTCAATATGTCTTTGATACGGTAATTTGATTAAAAGTATAAATAAAATTACAATTGTTTTACCTTTTTAAGATAATATGGCAATATCATTTTATTTTTTCATGTTGCATTTAAAATATGCACTAAAAATTCTGAACATTGAAGGTCTTAAGAGACTTATGGATGGCCAACATGTTGGTCCATTCAATCTTGGGAATTCTAGGGAATTTATGATGTTGGAACTAACACAAGTCAATGTTAAATCTTATGATTTTATGCTATTGAACTAAATGTTTTGCATGCTTAAGTGTGAATTATTTATATACTATATAAAGATGGTTATATGTGCTAGATATCACTAGACCTAAAATTTTTAGGGCTCACACTTGTATAGAAGTTACACTCCAATGTCATTTTAAATTCTAACTATGCAAAAAGTTTCTTATCAATTTGCATCAATTTTTGGAGTATATGTTTTTGGAACATTGTATTTGCTCAAGGGTTTTTTTTTCCTTCAAACTAGTTAGAGTGGACACTTAAAAATCATTATAAATAGTAAATAATTAATTTTTGCAAATTTTAACTTTTTCATCAATCATGTATTGAAAATTGTTAAAGACACAATAGACCCCAATACAAGGGTTTTGTTTAAAGAAAACGCATAGGATGACCCACATAAGATGACTCTATCAATATTTTCAAGTCTCTTCCAATCTCCATATCAATTAAATCCTTATGAATGTGGATTTTGTGTCTATATTTGTATCCATGTTTGCTAAGAGCTTCACCCAACCACATTGCATGTTTGAAGAACATTCAAAAATAGTTTGATAACAATGTTCAACCTCATCAATATAAGGAATTTCATGACCAAGGAATTATGTGAACCCCTTTTGTAATATTAGCATTAATAGGGTTTATTTGGCACTTCTTGGGTTGTTAATGAGGATTCTATGAGTTTTTCATATCCTTCTTTAGATAAAAAAAAATTGGCAATCATGTTTGTGATACTTTGTATGTATTCTATGTCAAGTTTCCAATTACCCATATCAATTTCAAATGTAGGAACTCTTATTACTCTTTTAGATTTATCAAAGGGTTTCTTAATTTATGAATCACAATAATCATTTCCCCTTATAATTTTTTTAGGTGATTCTTTTTTTTTCCTCAAGTGATCAAGGTCAAAGATTATAAGAGCTGTAATAAATAAAGTGGCCAAGTTCATGATTCCTCCAATGTTTTTTTATGCAAGTCCCTTCAACAAGTTAACATAGAAAAATGTATTTGACAAAATCCCTAACCTTTATTCAAGCTCTCAATGTCGCATTTATGGATCGATCTAATTTCACTTGGATTTTATTGGTTACAATTTCTATCAATGAAGCTTGTTGTTGTTAACCCTTGTTGCACTTCAACATGGAAGTACTTCTTGCTAAGGCCTTTTCCAAAGTAGCATGTAGTTAAAAAATTATTTAATCTTCGACATGGTTGTTTGGTGTTATTATATTATGCATGTGATTCAAAATAGAAAATTACCATAGTTCTAGTTTTAACTATATATTATTTTATGCTCCAATTATTTTTCACTTGAATGGAAATTTCAAATATATTTTATCTCTACAAATAAGCAATGGTGAAAACCAAGATATGAATTATATCATTTTTTACATTGTCTTTTGAGGAATCACAAAAATTGTTTAAATTTATTTCTCTATTTTCCCACCAAATTTTGAGGTTATTATTTTTATAGTAATTTCTCTCATGAATATTGATGTGTATAATCTTGGATGTGTATTGATGAACAAGGATGAATTAAAAACATTGTGTGATATGTTGAACTATAAATACCCAGCATTCGTGATACGTATGAAGAAGGTAAAAATGATAATGACGGTAAATGAATGAAAAGCATAAAGGAAATGAAAAAAAATTGACATTATACCTTCATTATGCTCCTCTCCATAGATTGAGCTCATGAGTTGTACCCAAGAGTTGTAGATTTTCTCAAGTATTGATGGTATGTGGTTGCTCATAATTTTTGTAGCATAAGGGTATGGTAGAGATAGCTTATAAAGAATGAGAGTCCATGTCTCAATATATAAAATCTTGATGAGTGGAGCCAAGGGCTAGGATGCATTGACTTGATAAATGGTTGAGATTGAGTGGTGGAGTCGAGCATTAACCTCATGACAAGTTTCATAAGAGGGAAAGGGGTGAAAGAGGGAGGTATGCTCACACATGTGTGAGAACACATTGGAAAGAGTTAGCGGGATTATGTAAGAGGTTAGTGGATTTATGTAAGAGGTAGGTGGGATTCACACATGTGTGAGAGGAAGGTAGGATGGGTAGGCTAGGACACTTGTCACATGCTGACAAGTTTTAGGGAGGTGGAGAGAATTAAAAATTAGGAAAGAATGTTAATGATGGTTAGGATTATGGATTAAATTAATTGATCATGGAACAATTAATTTAATAGGGATGGGTTAAGTCAAAAAACCATGGGTTCATTGTATTGGCTAGGGTCAAAAGTTGGAGAATGGGCTAATGGTGATTAAGATGGAATTAAATAATGAGAAAATGGTAATGAAGGTTAGTTAGCCTAAATAAATTAATAAAGTATTAATTAATTTATTTGGTTGGAAGGCTTGGGGGATAAGGTTAGATTTAATTAAATAAATATAAAATTATTTAATTAAAGGTGGTGGATAAAGGTAATGGGAAAATTAATTAAATAAATAATAAATATTTATTTAATTCAATATTTGGATCATTAAAGTATGGTTAGGTCACATTTTAGGTGTCTACATTTTACCCCTCTTTGAGATGATGTTGTGATTAAGAGAAGTAACATCATTTCAAAGAAGAATAAAAAATAGTGGGTAGGCAAGGGATAAGGACTAGTGGCATGATGCCCAAGTCACTAGCGAGGATGAGGAAGGATGACGATGAGGTAGTGGTATGCCCCCTCGAGAGGACATGTGGGTTCAAAGAACATAGGTGTGCTCTCAAAATAGATGAGAGGACTAGAGGATGAAAGGATGAAAGGATGAACTCAATAAAGATGGATGTGAGAAGATAAGGATGATGAAGATATGGATTGAGAGGGAGGATGGATGATCATCATGTTGCAATGATATGAGCAACCTAGATTTGATATTGTACTTGGCATTATGCACCAAGGTATAAGGAACCAAGATGACAATGTGCCAAGTATGTGATCAAAAAGGTCAAGTGCAAACATATGCCTTATAACACCATGATATGGAATACCATTATGCCCTTGTGGAAATACAGTGCAAAATACCATGATAAATGCAAACAATGATAAAATACACAAGCAACAAGGAAGCACAACAAACCAAAAGAAAACAAGGACTATGCTCCAAGTCAAGATGAAAATCGTTTGGTGGATTGATTGATGGATTGGTGATGATGATTATAAGGATGGAAAAGTTAACAATAAGAACAATGTGTACCCTAAGGATTGTGTTGTTAATGATAATAATAATACCCAGATTGGAAAAGATACATCCCTATGATGATAACTTGATAGTAGATCAATAGATTTTAGCTTATTTGGATCAAAATGTTGGATTGCAAATGGATGATGGGATTGATTGCAAGTTAGATTGCATGGATTAGAATTGATTTCATTTGGATGTATTGGATTGGAATGTATAGATTGGAAGGATAGACAGATTGGATGAAGCTTTTGGATAAGCAAGTTTGAATGCCGATTTAAATTTTTCTTTGGGACACATTAATTCTATGAGTATTTTGGGAATCCACATGGTTTTTTACTTTTATTTTTGCTTCATGGGCTTTTTTGGCCTTTGGGATTTAAATTTTTTTTTATCTTGGATCATATTTTTCTTATGTCCTTTTGATGGGACATGTTGATCTTTTGATTTTTGTATATTTTTGGCTTTATGCATTTGAGATTTGGCATCCAAATTGCTTCCAAGAGCAATGGGATTGGTAGATGGATATGAATGATGTGAATGTATTATGGATGGGTTGGTATAATAAGTATATTGGAAAAGGTTCAAGTGCATGTACCTTTTTTATCTTGATTAGGGATATAAGGTGATGGATATAGAGGATAATGGGATCTTGGAATAGGAATGCTAGGTGGTGGAATGTAAGGACCCAAGATGGATGGAGGGGATGAAGTACTTTTTTTTGGTACATAGGGACCAAAAATGGATGGAAGAGATGATGGATTGGGATTTGGAACATAAGGTCCCAAGATAGATTTAGAGGATGGGGAATGTGGATATTTTGATTTAGATGGAGGGATTTTGGATTTAGGATGGTTGGAAGGGGTGCCAACATTTTGAGCTTGGTATACAATGCCATGATATTTTGGACTTTCTTTTATATTAAGGGATTCTAAGATGCCTTGATTCATGAAGGAATAACCCTTTGCCTTGATAATGCATAGTTTGAAAAATCCTTTTTCTAATGGGATACTTGTTAATTTGGAAGCAAGATACTAGTCTATTTTGAGGGGAATATGACATGGAAGGAATGATAGGATCTTGAATTAAACTAGCTTGGATGAAAGTGGAGGAACCCATTTGATAAGTATGGGGTTCATGGGTAGCTTGGATAGGGGTGATGAGATCTTGTGGAGGATTTGTATCATGACATGAAGATGAAGGGATGCTTTGACCTTGACTTGAGGTATTATCATGGAATGGAGTGGATGGTATAGTGTTCTCTTGGTTATGAGATGGAAGGGGATCATGACATGGAGTGGGAGGGGTGTTTTCATCATGAGAGGGAGAGGATCATTAGTTGGTGTGAAAGGCGTACTTTGATCTTAATTTAGAGAGGTACTTTGATCTTTATTTAGAGGGGGATCGTGCAACGGAGTGGAAGAGAGGGTATCATGAGAGGGGGATGAAGGGATATCTTGCTCTTGATATGGAAAGGGATCATTGGATGGGATGGAAGGGATATATTTTTCTTGATTGGAAATGGGATCATGAGATGGAATGGGCCCATATGATGGAGGAGAAGGGGTTCCTTGATCTTTATATGGAGGCAAATCTATGTTAGCATACTTTGGATTAGGAGATGAACATATTTCATTTGATGTGGATGGTGTGATGGAAGAGGAAGGTTGGATAGACTCTTCAACTTTGATAGATGAAGTGATAGGAAATTCATGAGGTTTAGGGGATTGGGGTTTATCTTGACATGGGGTGATGAAGGTGGATGTGTGACATGAGAAGATTGCACCACTTTGTTTTTGCATAGGGGTTTAGCCACCTTTGTGAATAGTCCTTAGAGTAAATTATTATAGAAGTTGATGATTGAACTTAACATCACCCAGAAATTACCTGCAAGCAATTATCCTATCACGAAATAAAGATCAAAGCAACTAATTTTCTATGCAATCAAGAGAGAAAATATTGAATCTAGAAAAGCACTGATATGTGCTATGTATTAACCTGAATGTTTCTAAATTTGTAATGGATAAAATATTACAATGAATGTGCAAGCTTTATAAAAGCATTCAAAAGAAAATTCTAGATGAGGATTTGACCTAGATAGTGACAAGTGTTCTAATCTCATGTAATGAGACACCTTGTCCTATATTTAGTTGAAACTAATGATAGAAAAGTACTCCTAAGCTTACCTTAAGTGAACTAAAGTAATAAGGGATTTAATAATTAATTATCAAGTGATTATCCTAATTACTTCAACACCCCCCCTTAAGATCAACTTAGGGAGAAGCTAAAATCCCTTATGTAGAATGCAATACAGATGCATGGATGGGTCTCAAATACAAGTCCTAATGAGGTATCCACATAAAAATAAAATGAATCTCTCATAACTAGAGAAAAGGAGAAAAACACATTGGAAACAACTCTTCTCCAAAAGAGAGAAAATGAAATGACTGCACTAATGAAAGAAGGATAGAAGAAGGACTCAATGTGACCCCCCAAGGACTGATTTTATCATGCAAGTACAATACATGTCCCCCAATAGGAGAGAGAAAATTAGGATATGAATCAACCCTTAAAGAAATAGCTCTTAAACCGATGATGAATGTCTGAAGACAAAATATGATCCACTGCTTGTAAACAACATTTCTCCCCTTTAGAAGAAATAGATACACTGGTGATTGGAGAAGCCAATCCAAAAGGATGGGTGATATTTGAATCCAAATCCAAATGATGTGTGCCTCTGAAAAGTGCTCACGTGTCCACATGTCGAAAGGAGATGATGTCAATCCAAGACCCTATGAAGACTGATATAGAACAAGTTACAAAGGTGATGAAGATGGTGGTCCAATAGCATTGATGTGGATGTAAACAAAGAGGAAATGAATGTCCTCAAATTAATCCTCCAAGTCTGCAATATAGGACTCCAAAAATAAGGATGATATGCTTGTGAGATACGAATCCCAAGTAGTTGTGTCTAGAATATGTATGATGTCCTACTACATTGAATCAATAGGGACCAAAGTTGTGATGATGTCAAACTGATCAGGAACAATAGGACAGATGATGTAGCCTTGATCTAAAGAGTGGGAATATGAAGACAAGTCTCTGAACCATCAGAACATGTAAGACCTCTGATATACTCAAGCTCCTTTAAAGTATCATCATCAAAGGGTATGGAATCTACATTTGCAAGAGGAAAGAGACAATCTACAATAGGATCCTCTGGGTATGGAGAGATATGAGGGTCTCCATGGATCTCCCAAAATCATGTCCAAGGTGTGTGGGGACATTCAATGTCTGATACAACACACAGTTTCAAGATCAACACTAGAATATATAACCCCTACAATATGATCTCTGATAATGCCCCATGCTGATAAACTCCCTAGTGTGTCTGGTGTAGGTATGATTCCATATAAATAAGGAAAAATATCAAGCCAATTGAGATGTGTCAAGATACCATTTCGCTAAAACTCATAATTGTCCTTATCCAAGTTGATCACTGAAGGATGAACAAAAAAACCCATGATACTCAAATAAAAAAATCAGAGACTAATAACCTCAATACTGATAAAATAGATTAGATGATGTCATCCCACACAAATAGATCTTTTCTAAGTGCCAAGACATCCAAGCAATTAAGCGGAATGTGAAAACATAAAATATTGAATAAAATGCACTTGGGCTATATTCTGGAAAAAGTGCATGAATAGATCTGAAGAGCTCTGAAATACCTTTCCAATGCCACTTGAATCGCAAGAATCAAAGATACAAGAAAAAAGTTATGAGCTCAAAAGTGTAAAATGAAGATCTAACTTTGATTGAGAATAACAAGAACCAGCAGAAAAATCTAATGATGAAACCTACACCACTAGAAAGTGCTCAAAACTATCTTTTCAATGATATCTTGTTTTCCTAATTTTGAAACTGTATGCCCAAGTTATGCCAAAAATTTAAAAAATAGCTACTTTAGGGAATATCGGGCCAGGAGGGGGAAAAGAGGGTTGGTATGGCTACTGATGTCAGTGGATCACTGCATTAAATATGACATTTGAATGGTAGTCACGAGAATATTCCTAGAATATTCCATCCTATCGGATAAAAAAAAAAAAACACTCGACTATTTGCAAAAAACAATTGATAGAATATTTTGTCATACCTAGTTGGAATTTACGTTGTTTAGTCAGGGAATATTCCATGAAATATTCTCACATAGATTTTGGTGCATGCATCGGATTCCACAAAATCTTTAAAGATTCCGGTTTGATCTTTGTCCACCAATTTTGTGCGATTTCCGTTGATATTGAAGAGCCGATAAACGGTGATTTTCCGCCAACAAGGGAAAGGGTCATTAGGTAGCCTTGATAAGACCACCTAGGCCCCTTGTGCCTTGAAAAATAGGGTTGCAAGGTATAGCCCTGCAACCTGCTTTTAAAAAAAATGATTGACTTTTTTTGCAAAAATACATTTTGATTTTTTTTATATTAAAAACTGTGTTTTTTTTATTTTTCTGAAAAAATATTAAAAAACCAGAATGATTTTCTTTTTAAATTATACCTATGCATGCAAATTAATGGCGGCCTGGGGTCATGTGCAATTCATACGACCATATGGTCGTATGGATTTTTGTGTGTTGACCTTTGGCTACTTAAAAAAATCGTTTTTTTAACTTCACCAAATTTGATGAAACAACAGGCAATCCTTAGGTTTTCAATCATTCTGGATGTAACGGTGATGCCCGTTTTTCCCTAAGATGATTCAATTCTTCCCTCAAGGATGAATCTCTCAAAATTTAGATAGGAAGCTCCAGATTTGGAGCTTTGATACCATGTAGAAGTTTATGATTGAACTTCACAACACCCAGAAATCACCTGTGAGCAATTATAGTATCACAAAAGAAAGATCAAAGAAACTGATTTTCTATGCAACCAAGAGAGAAAATATTGAATCCAAAAATGTGTCGATATGTGCAATGTATTAACCTGAATGGTTCTGAATTTGTAATCGATCAATATTACAATGAATGTGCAAGCTTTATAAAAGCATGCAAAAGAAAAACCTAGATGAGGATTTGACTAGATAGTGACAAGTGTTATAATCTCATGCAATGAGACAAATTGTCCTATATTTAGTTCAAAATAATGATTAAAAAGCACTCCTAAATTTATCTTAAGTGAACTAAATTAATAAGGGACTTAACAATTAATTAATTATCAAGTGATTATCCTGATTACTCCAACAATTATGAGAGGCATGAGATGATTGGTAGCCTTGGGGTGATGTGGATTGTAAGGATGTGGAGATGAACGAGTGGAATAAGAGGTGGAAGCTTCCATGGATTGGTAAATTGAGGATGAGGATGAGGACATGGAAAAGGATTTGGAGATGGGTATTTGGGATGTGGATGGGGTTGGAGGGGAATTTTGGCTATATTTTTGGTTTCCCTTGTCAAATAAATGGGAAGGATAAGCAAAAGGAGATGGATTGGGATTGGATGAAGGTGGGGAGGATGGAATTTTAGCACCAATGCCAAGGAAATATCTAAGCATGGCATCCTTATCATTATTAAAGTAATGGGTGAGGATAAAATTGATGGTGGTGGATGGGGATGACATGGGTGATAAGGATGTGGGTGGGATTTGAAGGGAACTTTGGATGGGTGATTGGTGGAAAGTTAGATAATTTTTTCTCTTGATAACGAATTCAAGGTGATCCATAATTCTCTCATTATCACCATAGGGATCATATTTGGGTTGGTCAACAAGGTTATCCTCATCATCATCAATATGATTGGGGTTGACTTTGGTTATGATTTTTTGGGCTTGTTGGGTTAGGATATGGGTTCATGAAATTAGATTGGTTTTGAATGGATGAAGGTGGATTAGAATAGATTGGGTTGGATGGAGGATTGATTGGAAGGGGAAAGCTTGGGATTAATTTTGGATGAGGATGGAAATTATGATGATGGATTAGAAATAAATTTGGAGACTAGAATAATAAGACCTAAGGATCTAGGATCTTTGGATGCAAGATTTGGATGTTGGGGAAAGGATATGGGGGATGAAGGAGATTTATTCCTTAAACAGATTTTGATGTTCAAAGGATAATATTTAACTAAGGATTAGGGATTGGATGTGTGGTTGAAATAGATAGATGGATAATGGATGATTAGATTTTGTATAGGGGAATATGGATTAGATTAGGATTTAGTTGGAGTGGGATTAGGTTGACAAGAGGATTAGATTAATATGATGATGATTATGGAGATTAAGGATGATAGTAAAGGATGTTGATTAAGGATGATTATGGAGATTAAGGATGATAGTGAAGGATGATGATGGATAGAGGATGGAAGTGAATTAAGAAAGAAATATTTTGATGTGGATTGTAGAGGATGATTAGGATAATGATTAGGACCTCAAATGGATTAGATATGGATTGGATATAGATTATGGGATGGTTAGGATAATATGGATGATTAGAATGATTAGAATGATTAGGGGGGAGGTAGGATTATTATAGATGATTAGGATGATTAAAGATAATTGGGATGAATGGGGAAGATTAGGATGATGGATGATTAGAATGGTAATAGAGGATTAGGATGGGATGATTAGGATAATGTGATTAAGATGAAAATCGATGCTTAGGATGAAAAGGTGGTATGATTAGGATGTGGAAGAATGATTATGATAGGAATAATTGGTTAGGATGAGGTGAACATTTTTCTTGCTTGACTAGAAGACAAAATTAAAATCACATAAACAAACAAAGTTGATAGGAGGAAATGGGAAGATAGGTATTCACCAGTTTAGCACAAGAAGACACACCAAGCACTTGCACAAGCCTAAAATTGTTCAATTGGGTGTATAGGCTTAATGTGGGCCCACCATCCATGAGGCTAATACTTCCAATTGAATGAGTGACCTAGAGTATACAAAGGTCATGTACCACCTTTACACCTCTTGCCTTGGAAGGAAAAGGCCCAAACAAATATTATATGTCACCTCAAAAAAAGGTCATACATGGTGAGTAACTTTAGGCATGATCAACTGTATCCTGCACCACACTAAGCTACGGTTGAATGGTCTTAATCTAGGATGAACAAGGTTGCTAGGGAGTCCTCCAAAAACCTCAAGGGTATGTGAGGCAAAAATCCATAGATGAAAAGGAATAATGCCAAACATCCAAGAGGACAGGGTAACCCAATCTCCACCTTCATTTCTCCAAGGTATAAATTTCTTGGAGGCTTGACCCAAATTGACAAGATTCTACTTCTAAGAGAGGTTTATTTTGATTCACCTCTCGCTCTTTATACTTCGTTAGAACATGAGAGTATAGGTTGTTCCCTAGGGTGATGAAATCCCTAAGCATGCCCCCTAAAAGGAATGATCCAAGTGCTTTTGGTCAGCCGACATCGCATGAAGTGCAAGGGGAGAGAATACACATGTTGGGTTCCTTGGGATGAAAATGAAAAGAAAATAAAAGAGGGAGAGATGTTTTAGATCCTCAAAATCACACTAGGTGTGAGAGGAGAGCATACACACCACTCACTCAAAGACACATCAAATGATTTTTCATTAGCCTTAAGAAAATAGAATGTGCCTAGATTGGTGGGAAGAAAGGAGCCTTGGACAATCAAATATGCAATAAATATGTTATTAGTTTGATGATTTTTCCTTTGACAACCGATTTCAAGTTGCACCATAAGGGGTTAGATTATAAAATGAACACATAAGATGGATTTTAGTAGGAAGATAACCATATAAATTTGAAGATTCTTACCTTAAACAAGAATTAAACCCATATACCATGAATTAGTAACACAAAAATAGAGGTTAGATGAAGAGAACAATTGAAAAAAGCCTTAAAAATGTAATCTAAAACATAGGCACACCTTTATGCACAAATTTGTGCTTATGTTGAAACAGAGGCACCACTCTATGTGAAAAAGGTGCTCCTCTATGTAAAAAATGTTCCCCTCTATGTGATAAAGGTGCCCTTATGTGTGGCAAAGGCACCCCTCTATGTGACAAAGGCAGAGTTGTATAGATAGGCCCAAAAAATAGCTTTCAGGGGTAAAAAAATGATGATTTTCATCAATCCAATTAAGGAAACAACTTGACCATGTAGTTACTAACTCAAAAATGGGGGTTAGAAGCAAAAATTATCGCAAAACCCTAACTAATGCACTCTAAAATAGAGGCACCACTATGTGAAGCAGAGGCACAGCTTTACAAATAGGAGCAAAAAACAACTTACAAGGGTCAACAATGATGTTTTTCATTAACCCAACTAAGGAAAGAGGTAGATGAGCCTACAAAAAACTTGAAAACACGTAGATCTTTCCAAAATATGTTAGATAATATAGTCAAAATATCTCATGATAATAAAAACCCTAGGTGACCTAGAAACTCTAACTTTGAAAAACCCTAAAAGTCCTAGTTTAAGCATGCAAACGATGATTCCTCCTACAAAACAGAATATTAGAATGATGATACCCTGCAAAACAAGACCTAAAAATTTAAACTAACCCTAAATCTAGGTCAAAATGATCATAAATTATTGGAAAAACAAAGGCGCAATTTTGAGTTGCAAAGGTGCCTTTCTAGGTTCCAAAGGCACAGTTCTGGATTGCAAAGGCCCAATTTTGGGTTGCAAAGGCACAGTTTTGTAGCTACCTCATAGATTTTTTCTTCTATTAAAATAGAGGTGCCATTCTAGGTAACAAAGGCATAGCTTCACAATTTTAGCCCAAAAATTACACCTACTTCACCAAAACTTACGAAAACTTCACAAAACGTTAGAAATGGGATGTGGTAACCCATTGGCATGCCAAAATGAAGAAGGTAAAAATGATAATGAAGGTAAATCAATGATATGCATAAATGAAATAAACACAAATTAACCTATACCTTCATCATGCTCCTCTCCATAGATTGAGCTCATAAGTTGCATCCAATACTTGTAGATTGACTCAAATATTGATGGTATGTGGTTGCTCACAATTTATGCAGCATAAGAGTATGGTAGAGATGGCTTATGAAGAATGAGAGCCAATGCCTCAATATATAGAATTTTGATGAGTGGAGCTAAGGGGTAGGATGAATTGACTTGATCAATGGTTGAGATTGAGTGGTGGAGTGGAGTGGAGCATTATCCTTGTGACAAGTGTTACAAGATGGAAATGGGTGAAAGAGGGAGGTGTGCTCACACATGTGTGAGCACACATTGGGAAGAGTTAGTGGGATCATGTAAAATGTTAGTGATTTGTGTAAGAGGTAAGTGGGATTCACATATGTTTGAGAGGAAGATAAGATGGGTAGGCTAGGACACTTGTCACATGGTGAAAAATTTGAGGGAGGTGGAGAGAAGTAAATATTAGGAAAGAATTTTTTTTTTTAGACTACAGAAATCGGTTGGGTGTTCATCCCCCTATAAACTGCAGTGCCCCTAGTAAAATTTTTTCAAGTGACCAGTGGTGTTGGCACGACACGCCCTTCGATACCACAGGGATAGTGGGAGACTAGACCTCGTGACCTCTTTCCTACAATAGGATGCTTTAGCCAATCGAGCTAGGCCCACCACCCCAAATATTAGGAAAGAATGTTAATAATTGTTAGGCTTATGGATTAAATTAATTAATCATGGATCAATTAATTTAATAGGGTTGCGTTAAGTTAACAAACCATGGGTTCATTAGCTTGGCTAGGGTTTAAAGTTGGGATGGGCTAATGGTGATTGGGATGGAATTAAATAATGAGAAATGGAAATGAAGGTTAATTAGCCTACATAAATTAATTAAGTATTAATTTATTTATTTAGTTGGAAGGTTTGGGGGCTAAAGATAGATTTAATTAAATAAATATAAACTTATTTAATTAAAGGCGGTGGATAAAGGTAATGGGAAATTAATTAATAAATAAATAATATTTTATTAATTAATTATTAGGATAAGGGAAAATGTTAAATTAATTAAATAAATAATAAATATTTATTTAATTAAATATTAGGAACGGTAAAGTATGGTTAGGTCACATTTCAGGTGTACAACTTAAATTGAGCTTTGGAATAAGACATGGAAATCCATCACAACATAATCAAAATTAGTTTCTGTCAAAAATTGTAATTGCAAGTACCTTCAACTAGTTTCCACTACTTATATTTGACATGTAAAAATGCTTCTTTTTTATTTACATGAAAAAAATGATTTGTTTTGATTAAGGAAAGCTAGGATTTTGAAAGGGCCTAGACCCTTTTAAATACAAACCAAAGTAAAAATAATAAAGAAAGTGAGAAACTAGGGTCCCTACCCTATACAAAGCTTCCATAAGGCAAGGAAAAATAGGCCCAAGTTGGCCAAAAATAACAAAGAACCAAAAACAAGATAAAAGAAAGAGTTGGGACCTTTGAGGTCCCACTTAGAAAATACTAGGCCTAGAACAGGTTGGCCTCTCACTTAATGCTTGAACATGACTATGGGGAAGTGTTATGGGAGGACCTTTCCTCCTTGCAATAGTCTAGGAGACCTTAGCATCCAAGTTCTCAAAACAAGACGGAGCAAGGGGGATTCCTCCATAGAGGCTCCATCAACACGTGAGGAGAGATCAAAAGAAAGGTGAAGAGAAGGGTGGACATCCACCACAGGAGTAGTCTAGAGTTCGTCCGAAGCCAAGAGAAATTTGGGTAGAGAGGGAGGATCAGCAATAGGGATCAAGGGACATGTTAGAGACATTCCAAAAGAAAGAGACTCGTCATCATCTTGAGATGAGTCATCAAACAAAGAATCAAAAGCATGAATAGTTAAGTGATAATCCTTAATGTCCTTCCACCACGTAGTAGAGTGATGTAGAACAGGGGTGGATTTAGCTTTAATAGACCCAACTCAACATAATTCAATCAATACTCAACACCCAAGACTCCTGCAATAGGAATTTTCAATAACATGCTATCCTTTCCAACTAGGTCTCCTAAAACAATGTTTTGAGACATATCTTTTAGAGAATGTTGTCTCACCTTGAAACTCACACCTTCTTAGATACCCATTAAGTTTATATTCAACATATCTTCCTAGAGACATGAGTTGTTTTGGAGAAAAACACCCTAATCAACTCTACTACACTTGAAACTAGACCAATTAGGCCACTTTTACAAAGTAGGTACTAAGAGAATGCCTTTAAAACACTAAAAAATTTCATCCACACCTTATACTAGTCACATAGGATCACAATCTCCATATTTTAATAGAAAAACACTCCTACAAGTTGTTGTCCCACTATTACATTACTCTACCTAGCCTAACACATGAGGATGTTAGGCCAGGGCTTTATCAAAATCACCATGAAACTCCATCCCCTGCTCCCTAAAACTATAGAACATTGAAACAACACCTAGAACTACCATTCCACCAAGTTTAGAAAAATTTCAATGGTGGAATGGCCTAAAACCTACATTTTTTTCTCAAAACCCTTGAAATGGAGGGTTTCCAATCAATATGAAAATAAAAGCTTCAAACAAGCTTTATTTTGAATGAAAATGCACCACACGTGACCCAAATGAACACTAAGACTCTGTAGAATCTTTTCCCACTGATCTCAGCTCATGACACAAAAGTATGGGTCCATATAGAAAGAACAAACTCAAAAAATGGACTAAAAACCAGAAAAATAGAGCTTCTTCTTCAATTATTTTTCACCAAAACATTACAATCTGATGCCTCAATTTGTGAGGCTCTAAACATTACATTAAATTTCCAAAACATCAGTTACAATCCAAGAAAATCCATTGACCGTTCATCTTCTTCCAACATGCAAAAATGACAAGTTGCAAAAGCAACTTTTACAACTTTCACCAACGCCTACAAAAGACCCTATATGACTCTAAATATGCAAAAAAGGTCTTATGTCAACCTTATTACAATGATTTGAAGGTAAAAAACACACATGCTATATAAACACCTAAAATGCATCACTAAAGCTAATATGCCCATGCTGCCCCTACACCATACAACCGGGATGAAAATGATTTCATTCTCTTGATAAAATGAGCTAATGAAAAGAGACTCCATGATTCTTAACATCCTCCTTTGACATCCAAGTAGCATCTTCATTTGGTAATCCATGCCACTTAACCAAGTATTCATTTTACACTCTTTGTCTAGTCCTATTGGCATCTCTTGTATCCAATATGGATTCAAGCTTCATTGGTTGGATGGGTGGTAGGTCTTTAACCCACTCATCATCTTAAACTCCTATGGCATATACTTCTTCACCTGCAACCACAACACTCTTAAAAGGATAAAGATCAAAAATATTGAAAATAGGTGAGATAGCCACTCGAGGAGGGAATTCTATCTCGTAAGCATTTTTCCCATACTTGTGGACCACCCTACAAGGTCCAATCTTTTTCATCATTAACTTGGTGTATTTTCTCGTGTGAAACCTCTCTTTCCTCATATGTGCAAGCACCAATTCCCCTAATTTGAACTGAACATCCTTCTTTTTCAAATATACCTTCTCCTTGTCCTTCTCCACCCTCTTTTTCAGGCTCTTCTTGACCTACTCATGTGTGTCCTTCATAGATGTAGCAAATTCCTCTCCTTTTTCACTCCTTTTCTTCATTCCTCTTAGATCTCTCAACTCACATACACATCTTGGGCTCATGCCATTTACAGTCTCAAAAAGACTTCTCCCTTTGCTCTAGTTTACTAAATCATTATAGGCATACTCTACTTGAGGTAGTATGAGATCCCATAACTGATTATGCTCTTTGGTGAGGCACATCAACAAGTTTCCTAGTGACCTATTGACCACTTCAGTCTTCCCATCTATTTTTGGATGATAGGCAGAACTGAATATCAAGTTGGTGCCCAATTTTCTCCACAAGGTCCTCAAAAAGTGACCTATGAACTTAACATCTCTATCAAACACAATGGTTAGAGGTAGTCCATGAATCCTTACAATCTCTTTGAATAAAAAACTAGCCATATGAGATGCATTGTTTGTGCTCCTACAATCAATGAAGTGAGCCATCTTGCTAAATCTATCGACAACAACATAAATATTGTCATACCATCTTTGTGTCTTAGGCAGTCCCAAAACAAAGTCCATGTTGATTGACTCCCATGGTCGGTTAGGAATTGGCAAAGGTTGGTAAAGGCCTACATTAGAACTTGTTCCTTTAGCTCTTTGACACACCACACAACTCTCCACAAACCTTTTTACATCCATATGCATTCTTCGCCAATTATAGTACCTTTTGACCTGCTCCAAAGTCTTGTCATACCCAAAGTGTCCACCCAAACTACCACAATGCTTTTCTTTGGTCATATTTTCCCTCATAGAGCACTTTGGAACACACAACTGAGCACCCTTGAACAAAAAACCATCTTGCAATACAAAATCAGAATGTTCACTGTGGAAAACACCTTGTGACTGATTACAAACAGTAAAAGCATCTTTAAAATCATCATCATCTTGGCACATACCTTTCAATGCATCCACTCCTACACTTTGTAGTTGAATCTCTTGAACCAACATGGCTCTCCTACTTAGAGCATAAGAAACCTTTTTTACTTGTCCTTTCTTATGCTTGATTGTAAATGTATATGCCTGCAAATACTCCATCCACTTCATGTGCCTATGACTCAACTTGTCTTGACTGGTCAAAAATATCAAGGCATGGTTATCTGTGAAGACAGTGAATTCCTTTGGTAAGAGGTAGTGTCACCATTTTTTGAGGGACTTTACCATTTCATAGAGTTCAAAGTCATATGAGGAATTCTTCCTTTTGGCCTCATTGATTTTTTCACTGAAAAATGCCACCAGTCTCCCTTCTTGGCTCAAAATTGCACCTATGACATACCCGCTTGCATCACATTCAATTATGAACAACTTGTTAAAGTCAAGAAGTGTAAGAATAGGTTGTTGAGCCAATATAGTCTTTGGATATTCAAATCTTTTATCTGCCTCATCAGTCCATTGAAACTTAGTCTTCTTCTCACCCTTGATGGTAACAATGATTGGTGAACAAATATGGTTAAAGTTCTTGATGAATTTCCAATAGAAACTATCTAAGCCATGAAAGCTCCTTACCTCTGTTGCTACTTTAGGAGTTGGCCAACTGAGTATGGCTTCAACTTTTTTGGGATCCATCTTCAAGGCTCCTTCTACAATCACAAATCCAAGGTAAACAAGTTTCATCTTCATAAACTCACACTTCTTGAGATTGATCATTAGCTTCTCCTCATTCAACTGCTTTAACACCATATCCAAGTGCTGCAAGTGCTCCTCTTTTGTTCTACTATATACAAGGATTTCATCCAAGTATACCACCATAAATTTCCTATGAAGTGTTTTAGGACCTCATTTATCAGCCTCATGAATGTACTTGGGGCATTAGATAGCCCAAATGGAATCACTAGCCATTCATACAAACCCTCATCAGTCGTGAAGGTGGTCTTCCACTCATCTCCTTCCCTTATTCTAATCTAATGGTATCCACATTTTAAATCAATCTTTGAGAAGTAACATGCTCCTGACAAACTTTCCATCACATCCTCCATTCAAGGTATAGGAAACCTATATCTTATTGTAATCTTATTTATTTCCCTTGAGTTAGTACAAAGCCTCCAATCTCCATCCTTTTTAGGTTCCAAAATAGTAGGCACAGCACAAGGGCTCAAGCTTTTCCTTACTAGCCCTTTGTCCAACAAGTCTTGAACCTGATTTCTTATCTCTTCATTTTGCCTAGGGGTCATCTTATATGTTGGTTTGTTTGGAAAACTTGCACCCGGTATAAGGTCAATGTGATGACTCACATCTCTGATGGGTGGAAAAGAATTTGGTAGTTCCTTCACCACTATATCTTTTTACTTCTCCAATAGAACCTGTACCTCCTTTGGTACTTCTTTTCCATCTGCTATTGCTACATCTAATATGGGCTTACAAACACTGGCATAACTAATGTCTTTCTCCTCTAGATCCTTCAAAAACTATTTTTCCTTGACCACTAGCACACTTCTTCCTTCATGAATTGCACTATCCTCTTCTTGAATGGGTGAAAGGATATATGATTTGCCATCTTTCTCTATCACATAAATATTCTTCTCTCCATCATGTTTTTCCTTCCTATCAAATTTCCATGGCCTTCCTAAGAGTACATGACATACATCCATTAGGATGATGTCACAAAGTATCTTATCTTTATAGGGACCAATGTTGAATTCTACCCAAGCCTTCTCATTTACTAAAACTTGGTGACCCTTATTGAGCCATGAAACTTTTTAGGGTGTTGGATGATGGTTCCTTTTCATTTTCAGCTTCTCTATCATCTCCAAAGACACAAGATTATCAGTTGAGCCAGAATCTACCACTACTTTACATACCTTCCCTTGAGATTTGCAAGTTGTCCTAAATAATGCTTTTCTTTGTGGATGCTCCTTGTTGGTTGGTACCTTGATTAGTGTCCTCCTCAGCATCAAATTTTCACCTACCTTTGGAGTATCATGTAGAGAAGGTGAGTTAATACTTTCATTGTCCTCCTCTTGCACTATTTGAGTTCTCCTCTCACCACCATGATAACTAGATGCTTACTTGTCCAGGAATTTCCAAGCTAGGTGTCCAAATTGGTTGCAATTGTAGCACCTTCTAGAGAAGGTATTAGATCCTCTTCCTTGTCCATTGAACCTGTTGGATCTTTTTGAAATCCAACCAGATCTCGCAGGTAGCCTATGGATTTTCCATTTCCAATAGTCAGCGGCTTGAAAGGGGTTAGCCAACGAACGAGAGAAAGCGACTTAGCTTTCCTCTTGCACTTCAAGATTTGCAAGACCCAGGAGGGTAATCCCACAATGTATTTATAACACTATCTCAGAACACCTTCACATACATTGTAAATTCAATAGATACATTCTCAATACAACACTTGGAGTACAACCATTTGTGAGAATTTTAAAAATCCTTCACACCTCGCTACTCAAAGTAGAGAATCATAAAATTGATTGATAACTATGACAACCATCATCATTATAAGTAATATTTGATTTAAATGAGTTTTTCTTTGACACAATTCAGTTGGCCAGATATACGAAAATTTAACTAATGCATAGAATAGTGCCTTATCATAGGGTAACGGGGTCAAATTCATAAATAACCGTAATACAACAATTACAACATTGACATCAATAAATTATTATGTATTTTCATTACAAATTCATAACTCAAAAAATCCACGCAAACAATTCTTAGAGATCCTATGTTATAATGCATGAATCAATGATCACATCAAAGCATTTAATCAATTCCTTAAATTGAAGCACGTAATGCAAATACACATCTAATCACAAAAATTAGAGACCAATGAAACAAGATCCTTAAATATTTCATTGCTAAGTCATAAATTATCTCATAGGAGAAAATCTGCTTCAAACTTTCCATTAAATGATTCCCAAATGCTACAATTACTGTAAAAAATTTAAGCTAATTGTAAATGTAAACTCATGACCCTAGACTCAGCGAGCAATTCTATCTATTTGCATAATTCCTGATAATATTCTCAAAGAGTACCGAGATCCAACAAAATTTCAAAGACCCCTGCACAATAGCCTTGAATTCCCTTTTATAAGATTAAGGGAGTGAAACAAGCATCGTGCTATTTGCCTATCAAATTACATCTCACATTACATTTTGCAATATTTCATTTCATTTCAACTCCCTGGCAGTTATATTTGCATTTCACAAAATGGGGGGAAAACACCAAGAGAAGAACACCCAGATGAGTATACAAAACCCTCTCACATGTTTCTTTAGAATTCCATGTCACCACATCATTCAAAAGGTGAACAAGATTAAAATAGAAGAAAACAAAGAACAAAGTAAGGGAACCTTGATCAGATCTCCACATGCATATTTTGATAAGAGGATAGAGATTTATTTTCACAAGATTTGTTTCAAAGGCTAGACCTATATTATACTAGACCATGCTCTATATCCATCCCACCACCCCTTTGTGGTTTACTCAACATATTTATCCAGCCAACCCCTATCATGGGTAGCAGTTATCATTGGCAAGTTTCTTACTACATCTTCTTTAAAATAAAAATCGTGAGGCCCATACCCTAATATCCCTCGTTTGATCTTTTCTTTGTCAATGACGCCTTCAGGATCAAACCTTCCGGTAGGGGCCACATTCATCCTCAAAATTTTCACCATTATACAAAAAACTTCATAAGCCTCCTTGGCAATGACAACAAAGTAATCAAAAGAGAAAGTAGTTGCAATGATAGAAGCCTTTCTAGAAATCTTGAAGTTTTTCAGCATCACTATTATCCATTTTCCACATGATTTCCATAAATTCCAGCCTATCTCAGACATATTTAGGCATTACATGTGGAGCTACACCAGTTCCATAACCCCTAATAACAGTGAAATTTCCATACAAATACCAATCACCCCAATTACACTCATAGTTGGGGTCATCTCTGCATTCCTTTGGTCTTAACAGAGCTCTGATTATCTTGGAAATCCTCTCCTTTGCCCCAACTCCTAATTGCACCAAAATAGTCTGCTTTATTGCATTACAGAACAAAATATAATATGAAGTGAAACAATGCAAATCCCAGACGTGAATCCACATCTATACAACTAATCTATGGTTGCTTTCATTTGTCAGCCTCAACTTCAAATAACGACTGAAAACCTCCCTTCCTTGATACAGGAGCATATGCATTAACAATGAGTAATTCCTGAAAGTCAATGGGGTTTTTCTCTCTTTTAGCCTTATCAATTCATAATGTAGTTGCTCAGAAACACGATGAGCATATTCAAACCACTTATGTTGATACTTGTGTTGGATATCCTCAATCATAACTAGCAGGGATGATGTTATCCTTCCATCACATTTAATCCCAAGCACCTGACACAGCATATAATATGTATACCTAAAGTAATCAACAAATTCTTCGCAATACAAGGGTTCGACTTCCTTGAGTGCAAATTTGGAACCCCTTTCTCACCTATATTTAGGTAATTCACCTTATATGTACCTAACCCTATGAGCAGTAAAATGTTTCTGCAAGTTCTCCATGCTAATTTTTTCGTTAGCGTCAGGGTTCATGCTAAAAAATTCTATGACTTTGCTCCTTTTTCTCTCCAGGAATTTTTTACCAGACGTGTCAATAATAACCCTATTGACATCATCATACATGTCTGTGAGTTGCAGCATTAAGTCCACTTCCACAAAAACATTCGGGACAACCATCTTTCCCAGGTCATAACCCCAAACATTTTGTCCAAGGTGTACAGCTTCCCTCCTTGTAAAAGCATTCAAAAATAGCTCCCATCCCGACTCTGGCACAACAATGTCACCAATATTTTCTACAAGATCCTTAAAGTTTGAGGTTAATACCCATTCTCCTGTGGCCTTTCTATTGCTTGCCTTGACATCTGGAGGCTGAAATTTGTCCATAAAACGGACATAATTCTTTGGCTTTCGTTTCTTCCTATCAGGGGCCTCAGATTCTTGTGTTGTTTCTTGAGATACTTTTTTCCTCTTTCTCTTTGGTACAAGCTTATAATTTGATGACTCACCTGGCTGGCTCATTTTCTTTTGACTAGGGTTTCCTTTTCGACTACAATTTCAAACTAGGTGCCGAATTTACAATATAAAGTTCACAATTACAATTATAGAGTAATATTAACTTTCCAATATCACCTTAACCCAAATTATATATCGATTCATACAATATCCGAAACCCTACTTTCACCCTAGTGTATGACTATAGATATATAAGATACAGAGACAATTATGCAAGAGAAAAAAACTTTCAACATTCAATAGTGACTTACTCGGGAAGCAATTTCCACAAGTTTCCTCTTCTTGCATCTCTACCTCGCTACTATTTCCCTCAGATTCTCGTTGGTAGGGAAAAAAATGAACACGTAATCCTTATATAATTTCTTGGTGCAGTACCAACACCATTAATGGCATGAGGAATCTTGCGCGAGTGAAAATACCCACTCTATCAGTTCCACATTTTTATTTGCATACACACAATTGATTTGCAGACTTTAAGACTTGATCATGTGGTTCACATGTCTTTACTAGCTCATAATGTCCTTTCAGTGATTTGATATGTACCAAGCGATGGGTGAGGCAAATGTTATGTGTCACCCTTTTAGAAATTGCATCGGGCATCACTGTTTCCAGGCTCACATTAAGACTTCAACCAGCGATAGTGGGAAGGTCATAAATGACCTTCAAACCATTGATCTTGATCATAGAAAAATCTTGGGAATTGATTATACCTTTCATCGCTCATCGCATGTTACCCCTTCCATGGCCAAGGTGGACCGGTGAAGCATTATATCCCAGCGACGGGAAATAATTTATATATCAGTAGTTGCGGGTTCAACTTCAATCTGCACAAGACAACCAGCGATAGTTAAAAAGGTAGCGATGGGTCAAAAGATTGACCACATTTCTCATCTAGTGTTAATTCCCTGTGGAGGCAAACAAACATGCGAGGGACTATAGGTGGTCGATGGAAAGCAAAGAGAGGACATCGGTCATTGCAGGTTACTCAAGGAAATTTGAAAACGAATAACATATGGGCGATGCAAACACTTAGAGCCTGAATTAAGGAATACTTGTAGCACATGCACCAAAGGTTTTTTTAAAAGGGACCATCTAGTCATGAAGGGAAGAAAGATGAAGGGGCTGGTAACATCACGGGATCCAAGGCCATGAAAATTTATGAAAAGATCGGGAACCGGTTACAACCGGTCAACTCAAAAAAAAAAGCTCAGAGACCAAACAAGGGTGAGAACATGAATAAATTGTAAAACCTCATCTCTATGGCAATGACCATCAAGGTTTGATCATAGAAAATTTATTTGAACCGGGAAAATTTTAGAGGTTCCACCAGTGGCTCCAACTGGGTATGTATGCCTCCTCAAGGCATAGCAAGATCTTTGAATCTCAGGTTAACACAAACCAGGAACACAAGAACCAAAACCAAGGACTTGTCCAGACAAGACAAGCAGACACAACAGAAGGGAAAAACACCACACCTATATACAAATTTACAAGACTGTACAATGTACATGGAAAAGTGAGCTTCTTCAAGAGAAATAGGGTTTCAAGAATTGTCCATGTACTAGCAATTCAAGAACTTCACCTGTCAAGGATTGCAAGAAATATGAATCTTCTCCCTATAATTCAGCAATCAAGTATGGGCCCAACCACAATAGGTCAAAATTCCCATGTTTACCCTTGTCTTCCATTTTTGCATTCCACAATAGAACCGTGCTTCCAAGCTCAAAATTTATTTCAATAGATCTCTTGTCATATAGGTGCTTAACTTGCAACTACAGCCTCTCATTTCTTTTATGGGCTTCTCTTTTGACTTCATCAAGCTCAATCAACTCCGTCACCATGTGTTGCATTTCATCACAAATTTCATCATCATATTCCTAGAAAAACTTATGCATCTTGATTAGATTGTTGTGCGGAATTTTAGCCTCAACTCCATATACCTTGTTGAACAGGGATTGTCCAATGGCCTTTTTGACAGTAATCCTATCAGCCCATGATGCAAGCTGCAACTTTGAATTCCAGGCTTTCTTATTTTTCTCTCGTATTTGCTTGATGATCTTTATCAGACTCTTATTACTTGATTCAGCTTGCCCATTCCCTTGAGGGTGATATGGGTTGGAATAAGATATGCTTATGCCATTCTGGTTATAGAAGTCAATAAATTCTTCAGATCTGAAGCACATGGCATTATCAGAGATGAGTCTCTCTGGAACTTTGAACCTGTTCAAGATATTATTCATCAATAAATCAACAACTACTTTACTAGTGGCCTTTTTGGTAGGAATAGCTTCAACCCACTTAGTGAAATAGTCAGTTGCCACTAATATCCAGGCATGTCCTCCACTGGACTTCTCTAATATCTCTCCAATAAAATCAAGGCCCCATTGTTGAAAAGGGTCTTGAATAGATACTGGCCGCAGTGGTAGATTTCCTAAGAATTTTAACTTACTAGTAAACCTCTAACAAGCATCACATATTTTCACAAATCTGTGAGCATCTTTGAACATAGTAAGCCACCAAAAACCCACTCTCAATATCTTGTAAGCGGCGGTCTTAGCCATATAGTGTCCCCCGCATGCTCCCTTATGCAACTCAATTAGCAAGTCCTCTACTTGATCACCATCTACACATCTGAGCAATATACCCTCTGGGCTTCTCCACCATAATTCATTGTCTATGATAACATACCTAATGGCATGTAATTTAAAAGTTATTTTCTCATTGTGGGGCATATCCTTAGGTCATCACATGGTTTTTAGATAGTCAACAATCCTCCTATACCATCCACAAGTCTGCATTTCACATAAAGGTGCCACGTTCTCATGTTCCACTTGGTTTATCTAGTTGGCTTCCAGATTTATCTCAGCCATCAATCTGGCCAAACCCTGTCCTCTCACCAACTTAGTAATCTGAATACTTATGTTGAACTCCTAAATTCGATTGATCCATCTACATCGATGACTTGTGGTCTCCTATTGAGTGAATATATCCTTGACCATTGTGGTGGGAACATAAGCGACAACAGTAGCTCCAGCCAAGTATGGTCTGAATTTCTTAACCGCCTTTACTAGGGCTTAAGCTTGCTTCTATGTAGCATCATTTTTGAGTTCAGCATCTTGTAAGGTTTAGCTAAAAAAGGCAACGGGTTGTTCAAATCCTTCATCATTTTTGTGTAACAACACCCCTGCCACTATGTGGAATGATGCAAAAGTGAAAAGTTGGAATGGTTTGGCATAGTCTAGAGATTTTAGGGCTGGTGCCTCCTTAATTGCATCCTTTATGGCCTGGAAATCTTTTGCAGGCTCCTCTATCCATGATATATTTTCTCCCCTTTACAACATTTTTCAAATGGGTCAAAAATTTTTTAACAAAGTTTGTGACAAATCTCCTAACAAAATTGATTTTCCCAAAAAAGGATTGGATTCCTTTTACATTCATGGGTTGTGATATCTTATATATAGTTTCTACTCATTCTGGATCAGTTTTGACTCCTTCCTTTGAAATAATATGGCCCAACAGCTTTCCTTCCTTGACTCCAAAAGCACACTTCTTGGGACTGAGAGAAATATCATACTCTAATGCTCTGATAAAAATCTTCTCCAAGTGGGAGCAATGGTCTCCCTCCTTTTTACTATGGGAAGTAAGTTCATCTTGGTATATAGCAAGGAAAAGATCAATGAAATTTGCAAAAGTTGCGTCTATAGCTCTCTGGAATGTGGCGCCTGCATTCATCAATCCAAAGGGCATCCTTACATGCACATATGTCCCCCAGGGTGTTGTAAAGGTAGTTTTGTATTGTTCATATTCTCTCACCATAACCTGGTTGTAACCTGAGAACCCATCCATCATTGAAAGTAGCTCACATCCTATGACCTTTTGCAGCATGGCTTCCATGTTAGGAAGGGGGTAGTTATCCTTTAAGGAAGCCACATTAAGATTCCTGAAGTCTACACACAGCCTAATGTCACCATTCTTTTTCCTAATAGAAACCAAATTTGAGACCCATGAAGAGTGTCTGATAGGCTTGATAATGCCAGCATCCCTGAGCTTTGTAATCTCTTCCTGCATCTTCGATTGCAAGGTTGGATTGATCAGCCTTTGTTTCTACCAGAATGGTTTCGCTTCAGAATTTAAAGGGATTTTATGTTGGAACAATTCCTCCCTATATTCCTTAAGGTCATCATATGACCATGCAAACACATGTCTGTACTTCCTAATCAAGGCAATCAACATACTTCTCACATGGGGTTTCATCATTTTTCCAATGTACACCTTTTTAGGGGAATTCTTCATTCCTAAGTTTATTTCCTCTAAGTCCTCCTTATGAGGATATCTTTGCTTGCTATTTTCCCTATCAAGGCCATCAAAGGCCCTTTCTAATGCAACCAATCCCCTGGGAATTTTATTCATTTTCAACTAAACTATCTCATTCCCAAACAACGTCTCTTTTCCATCAACCTCAACTACAAATGAGCCAAAGTCAATCTCTTGATTTTCATATTGGTCAATGCAATGCATAAATCTTAGGATATCGTTGTCATCATCAAATACCTGCCAATTGTAGATATTTTCAAGCACTGCAGGTCTGGTCTATACATTTATCCTTGAGACACCATCAAAGGTGACATCATCCAATCTAATGGAAATGTTGGCCAGCAAGTCTGCCTTGGCCTTTTTCCCTCTCTCTATCCAATCTATGCCAAAAGCATCAAAAGCCTTTATGCTATCCCAAACCGCATTCCTATATTATTTCAGCCTCTTATCTTTAGCAGCAAACCTAGATCTAACTTGGGAGACCACCAATTTAGAATCACCTAGTACCCTTAATAACTTCACACCATGCTTGGAAACTAACTTCAATCCAAGCAAGATGGCTTCATACTCAGCAACATTTTTCATACAGGAAAACTACAATAAGAAGGAGTATTTGAAGGTGTGACCTTGTGGAGAAACAAGAATAACACCAGCACCCGAGCCATCCTTAGAACATGCCCCATCAAAATACATAGTCCACAGAGCATCTTTATGTAAGTCATTAGCAACTTCTCAGAAAATCGATGCAGGCTCTATATTCTCCTCTGGCAGTTCTTCTTTGACCCGAAAGGAATCCAAATCGGTATCCACAAAATGAATCCTTACTGGTTCTTCTATTTCCTCCACATACTCAATCATATGAGGTATTCTGGGCTCCCTTACAATCTTAATGTCCTTTTGATCAATGGAGAAAGTAGCAAAGGATAGGTTGCACTGTATACTTCCACCCATAGAAGCACTCCATTGTCTGGATAATAACATCCCATATGTTGGTGGGATGTCTACCACTATGATGCTCATAAATAATTCATTCTCTGTTAATGTTTCTAATTTGTAAGGAACCCTGTTAATCACCCCTATAATAGGCACTTCCCTTGAATCCATAGCATAGCACTTTCCATATGTATTGTCTACTTTCAGACCCATCTCCTCCATGAATTTCACCAGAATCACACTGTTTGAGGCCTCTAAATCAATCATACAATTTCCAAGCAACTTACCATCAATGATTAGGATCAAATGAAATGGATTAACCTGGTTAGGGTTAACAGTAATGGTAGTCCCCAGATATATCTCAGGGTTTTCATCTATCACTTCTTTAACCTCCTGTAGACATGTAAAATATACATGCACTTGATTCTAATCCTACTAACATCGTTTCATCTTGAATTATACTCTCAGCTTATTAACACCTTTCATCCCTTAATTAAATAAATCATTATTTATTTAATTAGGTCTTTCTCCTCTGTCTGGTGATTAAATTAATCAATTTAATTTAATTAATCATCTATCTCTGTTTATTTAAATAATTCATTTTATTTAAATTAAATCTCTAAAGTCCTCTTATTAAATTGAATAAATTAAACATTATTTGATTTAATCTAACATATTCCTCCTTAGTTAAATAAATCAAAATCATTTATTTAATTAATCCCTTCCTCTCAATTTGATTTAAATCAATTCATAAATTTAAGTCTAAATTGTCACATCTCCTAATTCCTCATTAAATTAATCAAAACCATGATTAAGTTAATCCCTCTCATTAAAATCTTCTAGAGAATGCAAGTTGCACAATAAATCAAATACTTTGATTTATTTAATTGCCTGTTTTCTCTCAACATGGCATCAAAAGGGAATATTCCCTCAATTTGAATTCAAAAAGGGCCAAGTGGACTTGGTCCTTCCAACAAGGCATTCAATGCCTCTTACATGTCCTTGGCATTGAGCCAAGTGACATTAACTCCATTTCTCTTTCCCTCTCACATGTCACATTCAAAATTCAAATTTGAATCTCATAGCATTTATCATGCACATTGACCAAAATGTGCTCATTCCTCCTCCAATCACATGTGGACAAGTGGCCTCTTCTCATTGTTTGGTCTTTTATCCCACATTCATCCAAATCCCTCATTCTTCCAATTTGGGAATCTATAAATGAGAGACTCTCCCTCTCATTCAATCATCCACAACTTGAGTAAACTTACTCTACTCAACTTTATCCTCAATGCAAGATCTTAGCTAGGTTATTGCAAGTTTTCTCAAGCACTCACATTGTTCTTCATCATCAAGTGGATCAATCATCAACAATCACACAAAGGAGTTGGGAAAGGGCCATTTCCTACACACAAATTGGCACCAACTCCCCCATGGGATCAAGAGTTTTCTTAGTTTAGATAGATTTAATTTGGTTTATTGCATTGATCTTCGTTTTTCATTTCTATCTAAATTTTGTAAATGGATTTCATGGGGAATCTTGATTCTCACTTGCATTTGATCTAAAATTATGCTTGTTTGCTATGTTTGTGCATTTGCAAGATTAGGGTTCACATTTTGGCGCTAGGAGGAAAAAATCTCAAGATTTCATCACATTTTTCACAAATTCCACATTTTTTTTTTTAACATTTTTGTGTACACAGGAAATTGCGCCACTAACAGTTCATGCGGTGTTGTATTGCACCGCTTACAGAGGTGCGGCGCTATATTGCACTGCCTAAAACTCAAACTGAGCCGCTTGCAAAACTCCGCCGCATTTGCGCTCACGGTTTCTGCAGAGTGCCGCACCCAGTGAACCATGCGGTGCTATATAGTGCCACACCTGTTCCTAAGATCACCCCACTTGCAAACAGTGCCGCTCCAAAGGGCACCGCATATGATTTTTTGTTTTTTCACCCAATTTTAAAATGGTCGTATCTTGGTCATTTTTTAGTCTTTTTCGTAGCTTTTTTTTTGAAATGGGGTAGAATTTCATAAGCTATCCAATGGTGTAGGTTTTTCTCAACTTTGATAGAGTTAAAATTTTCAAACTTTCACCTAATGTCAAAACACCATGAAACTTGGTCTAAATTTTAGGGTTTTTATGCTTAATCTTTTATCTAACCCTCATATCTTCTTATTTCTTGATTTCATATAACATTTGGAGCTTGTATTGTAGGTTTTAAAGGATCATGGAGCATGGAAATGAAAGAATAAAAAATTATCACATGATTGTAACATGTGTTTTTTAACACTTTAGGAGAAATTATAATCCCTTTCCAAGGATTTGTTTACTTTCATGCTCTTAGGACACTAAAATTTCTTTTGGGATTTAAAAAGAACAATACAAATGTTGCTTTCACATTTTGCAAACAAAAGGCTTAAAAAAACCTTAGAGACAATCTTACTAGATTTGGTTGAGGTTTAAAAATTGAACAAGGCAAATCTCACACTTCATTTTGTGCTTTAAAAAGAAGTCATCATTGCTTTGAGGTCTAAAAAATGAACAAGTGTTTTCAATGTTTTGCAATCCTTTTTACAAGTTAATATCATTCAAAATGTGTATGCGTTTCTCTCGCGCTTCATTGCGATCTTGAGAATCAAAAACATTTTGGTGATATTAGGTTGTTAAAAAGATTGCCTCCACATTTCAATTTGGGCACTTAATAAATGAACAAAACATGCGAGTGTGAATAAACTTATTGCGAGTGTTCTCCTTTTGTTTTTAAACAAAGGTTGATTGAACTACGAATATGTTTATTTGCTATTATTTATCTTAGAGGGACTGCCTTGTGGAAAAAAGTACTCACCCAAGGGAACGACCCAACCAGGAACACGCTAAAGCCAAGCGACTTCCAACCGGTATATAAGTGTGGATTCTTGAGGAAATTTCAAGAATCACGAGGATTGTTCCGACGAGATGGACAGAAATGGACTCTTGCCGATGTTGGATAATCCCCCACGAACGGAATGCCCGCATTAGAACCCTTTGTTTAGAAAAAGACCAAAACTTTGTCTATCTTGTTGGTGCAAAAGGTCATGACCTTTGAAGCCGCCCCACGTTATACATGCGGTTTTGTTATGGAAATGGAAAGTATGCCATGGGAGATTCATGGATACTAATTTTTGGTTGACCCGAGAAGTGTGTGCCATGGAGAAGAGCCAGTGTGGTCAAGCATTTAGCCATTCGCACAAGATATGTGCAGCTAGATTCGTCCAAGTGAGAACCCAACAAGATATTGTCTCATCATCCTAGGATTGTAAAAGTGTTTGAAAGAAAAGAACACATTGCTTGGTTCTCAAAAAACACTTGAAAACGTACATTCACAAAGACCTTCAAATTACAAATCCCTTTGAGGAAACAAATACCTTTTGACGAATTTAAGCACTCTTACTTTCCCTAGGGATTCTATCCTTAGAGGTTTCTAAGTGCTTAGATTCTATCATCATTTGTTTTCGATAAGGTTAAACATTAGGAAACCTTTGCCTTGATTTCCTTGATTTCCACATAATGCACTTTGTGGGATGAAATAAAATTAGGGTATCGGACATTCAGTTTGAAAAGCATAATCAAAAGAGTGTTTGTGGGTAAAAATAATCGAACCTAATCAAGATAAAAGACAATTGAACCACATATGTGCTTGGTCCCTTTTGAGTCATTTGGTTTCCATGTGAACTTTGATCTTTTGGTTTGAACTACATTTAGGGAAAAGCATGTTCTTCATCACCTTGGTCTTGTAAGTAAGTCCTCATAGGGTCATCTAGGATCAATTCAAACACTTCATCCATCCAAACATCAATCAAACATCATTTCACCAACAACTTTTGGAACCTTGGAAACATCATTCATGCTAGACTTTTGGAAAATCAGCATCACCTTGTTTGACTTAACACACCTAGTCAAATTATCAATCTTCTTGAACAAATTTGCCTCTAGGATAACACAACTTCTTGAGGTCTACTAGTTCATGATCACTTTGATTGGCTTAACACACTTAGCCAATTCATTCTCTTATGCAAGTTTTCCCTAGGATAACACAACTTTCTAGGGTTTACAAGTTCACCATCATCTTGTTTGGCTTAACACACTTAATCAAACTATCCAAATCAAATCAAACCAACTCCTAAAATCTAGCATTGATCCAAAGTTCCAAAAAATTTAAACACCCATATCACTCACCCTTTCATCTTTCATCTCATCCTTGGTCCTAAACACCTTAGAGGTTCACTCTCGCAACAAGGTCAAAACACAAGAGGAACATGGAATATAAACTTGATTCATCTATCATGAGTAATCCAAGTCAACCAAACTATCCAAGTCTCACAATGCCAATTAATTATCGAAACTCACATTTAGACATGGCATCATTATCTTGTCCAAACCTAAAAAGTACAACAAATGCGAGCATGCCCAATCCAAAGTTTGAACACCTTTCCCAATGGTAGATTTAAATCCAAGTCCAAATTTACAAATCTATCAACCAAACACTCAATGCATGAGTTTTCCAAAAAACATTATCCCACCAAATGCATAAATGCCAAGTGCAACTTTACCAAACATGGCCATTTCAAATCCACACTTAGTAAATTTTGGAGTAGATATGTTTGCAAATCCCATCAATATTGTTCAAAATCCAAGCAATATGTTGACGACTCTAGGTATTGATCCAAGTGAAGGTAACACCATGCAAAATCAAAGTTACCTAAATCAAGGCAATATGATTCTCAACCACAACAATGTTCAATTTCAATCTATCATGCCAAATCAAAACATCATACCAAATCCCCCTTTTTTGCCATCAATATCACAACAAAAAATGGCAACCATCCAAGCAACCCCAACGGTTAACACATCTACCGTTTCTCAAGTGTCTCAAGGACCAAGAATCTCAATCACACCATTCACCACTCAAACCTTGGCAATCAATGAGACCGTTTCGCTCACCCCAACAATCAACAACATCCCCAACCCACCACCGCCAAAACACAACATAACAAATTCATTCTCCATCATGTTGCAAGCCGCTCAAGAAGCTTCCCGCAAAAAGGCTCTACAAAACCAACAAGCTGCATAGCTAGCTACTCAGCAAGTGCAAGTGGCTCAAGTAGCCCAACAAGCACAAGCTCAAGCTCAAGCCCAACACCAGGCTCAACATGAGCAAACACAATTCAGGGCATTATTGCAAGCAATCCATCAACAAGCAGCTCAACAACAAGCCAAACAAAAAGCATTGTTGGCACAACAACATGACCAACAACAAGCATTGTTGGCTCAACAGAAAATGCAAGCATTACTTGCTCAACAAAGCTTGCAACAAGTTCCCACCAAAATTGTCGAAAACAATAATCAAGATCTATCCATCGAGGAACACCTTGAAGATGTTTCCACCTCATCCAATGATCAAATCAACATACATCAAGAGCCATTTTTTAGTCATGATCAAGACCCCTCCTACAAAGATCTATTTCAAGGAGTGTTGATGTTATTTGATCCTATTGACATAATTCAAAATTATCATGTTGACAATATCTTAACATCACCTAATGAGTTAGAGGACATATCTCAAGAATTTATTCCAAAGCATGATCAACATCTTTCACCAAAGTCTAGCAATGGACCTTTCCAAGACATATTGACATACTTTGACCTCATGGTTACAGATATTGAAGAAATTCTCAACTCACCATTTGATCCAAGTCCACTCAAAGATCAAGAGGATATTGAGACACTTCCAATGCCTTATGACGATGTCCAAGAACCCTTTGAAAGCAATCCATCCTTTGAAATTGACCCATGTCAAGAACTTGATCCAAAGCATGTTGAAAGCAATTTCAACATTAATCAAGATCAAGAATTTTTATATGCAAGATACTATAGTGAGGTGATGGCCAATCTCCTACAAGATGCCGCAAATGACGATCATATCCATATAGCACATATTCCTCCATCTACCCATAAGATGCTTTCTTTGGATGGACACGCAGATGATCGTCATTCAAAACAAGAGTCTCCTACTCTTAACATTTGTACACATGATCAAGATATAGAGAAATCTAGAGACATATCATAAACAAATCATGAAGAAGGCTTCTACATAAGTCATGAATCAGAAACATCATGTGAAGTGAGTCATGAGGAAGACTTTTGTGTGGACAGTGAAGCATCAACACTTCTTGAAGAAGCACTACAATCTGATATCTCACAAGATCAAGCTGAAGATATCAATCAGGCATTCATCCCACATTTGGAGGATCCTGTCACTTATAAAGTTGGATCACTTACCTTTCTTAGGGAAAGTGATCTCATCAATAAAGGAATTGACACTTTTGAAGGTCCATGACAGAGCACAGAGGGATTAGCACCTTGTTTCCAAGGTAGATCATATCCTATTGCAAATAAAAAAATTTAGCGGATGAATTATCAAGGCAGAGGATTAGGCCTACATGAACAGGGTATCTTGGAACCAGTGCAAATTATTGGCAATCCTAGGCATCAAGGTCTTGGTTATTCAAAAATCAAGGGATATAAACATATCGGTGATCCTTCCACAAAACTGGGGGCAATGCCGTCTCGAGCAAATGTCAACATAGGGGGCACAAAGGATCCTTATGATGAAACCAATGTCAATACTACAACCCGTCGTGTCACGAATCTTCATCCACCTATCACCCCATCCACGAATTGGGACCAACAACAAAGGAAAGATCTAAATCAAAGCACGAAGAATGTCATTAAAGAAAAAGAAGTACTGAAGCATAAAGGACAAATCAAATACAAATGGATACCAAAGAATACAAAGAATGATTATCCCTATCAAACTCCATTAGTCAAAGAAACTATGGGGAAAAATCAAAAAGGGGCAAGTATCCATCAAAGATGTCCACAAAATAAAAAGCATGCTTCTCAAGTGACATACAAAGTGTATCAAGCAGTTGGTCCTAATTCCATGCACACTTCCATATCCACCCATCATTGCTCATCTTCCCAAGTTTGGAGAGTCAAAGGCTCCAAAATCTCAACCAATCCATCTTTTATTCCTAAACAAACTCCATCATCCACGCCTCCATGCATGATATCCAATTCTCACATTGACCATGTGTTGGCAATGACCCTTCATCATAAGGATTCAGAAGGCACCCTATCGCGATGTGTGCACACAGACAAAATTGACTCCGGTATCGGCAAAGCAGAACATATTTCTCAAACTTTGCTTTCAAGTGCACGTATCTTGGCAAAGCAACTTCTTCAAGCAGGATATCGATGGCACATTATGACAGAAGCATCAATGTCAATAGTACCAAGTGATTCAACATCAGCTTAAATTCTCTCAAAAAATACAAAAAATCAAAAAAAAAAAAAGGATTGAAAACAGTAAAGAAAAAAAATCATCCTCTAGCGAAAACCACTTCGGTGGCGCTTTGGACAAGTACCATGATGAAAACCTGGCAAACAGGTGCCATGTGTAGAATCGAGCATCTATGTGTGCCAGTTCAGGAGAAAGCATCTTATCACATCCATAATAAAGCCAACATTTCGGCCATATCATTCATTCATCCATGAATCATTTATCCAATCCATGTTCATATATCTACATCCATAATCCAAGTTATCTTGGAAAATTTTGGTGCACACTTTGCACTTTTTTATGGTGAACATCTTGACATGGTTCATTCTCATTGATCCCATCCAATCCAAATGCTATCCGAGCAATAAAGTATTATCCAAATGAGAATCCTCTATTTGAACACCCTTATCTTATCACAAGATAATCCATATGCATTCATCCCATAATCCACCCATAGTCATTCAAACATTGCTAGACACTAGGGGTAGATATTTACATCTTGCTTTGGGAATAAATCTTGATATATATCCTCTAACTTATCTGGTAATCCGAACATTGGAAAACCATGAAAGCAAATTGATGAAGCATTTGTGAGCCAAAAATCCAAATCACTAGCCCATGGCATATTTTGACAGGAAGGCGTTCCTTATCAAGTTTTATCTTTCATCGAACATCAATCCAAACAATCAATATCAGTTACATCTAATGTGTACTTCAACGTCACATTATCAAAGCTATTTTGTTCCAAATCAAGTTTCATCAATCTTGATCAATCGGATCCAATCAATTATCACCCTATTTGACTTAACACACTTAGTCAAACTAGCATCTTGTGCACGAGTTTACTCTAGGATAACACAACTTCCTTGGGTTTATAAGTTCATTATCATCTTTGTTTGGCTTAACACACTTAGCCAAATTATCAAATCCAAAACCGCCTTGTTTGACTTAACACACTTAGTCAAACTACCCTTTTGTACGAGTTTATTCTAGGATAACACAACTTCCTAGAGTTTACAAGTGCATTATCACTTTTGTTTGACTTAACACACTTATTCAAACTATCAATCCATCAATCTGATTGATCAACCTTAAGCTTGGTTTCCAACAAAATCTCAAAACAGAGCACTGATATCATCACGTATCCATATCCAAATGGCAAAAATCATGCGAAAATCCAAAAAAAATTCAAAAAACTTATCAAATTATCAAAAACATCCAAAATCCTAAAAAAATTCCAAAAACATCTCGAAATATTAGCAAATCTTCAAAAAATTCATCATTGAGTCTTTTTAGTATTTCACCTTGCCGAACTACATCATCTCTGAGCTTGAACATAGGCAAGGTTGATCTTTGATCATCCCCTGAGATAGTTAGGGTTAGTCCTTAGGCGTCCATCGCATTGGCAATCCATTTGCCCATCTAGTCTGCATCTTAAGTCAGTCCTTTAAGCAATAAAATGGCAATCTGTTTGTCCATTTTATCATTAAGTCAAGTTTGTTGTCAGTCAAACTATGTGGTCTCTGCATGTATAACGTAGGCAAGGCTAATCTATGGATCAGCTCCCAAGACCCCTAGGATAGGTCTTTAGGTTAGTCTCTTCGTCTTAAATCTTGAAAATACCAAAAACATTTGTAAAATATCTCAAAAATACCAAAAACAGCCTCAAAATATCTGAAAATCCAAAATGATGCATCCATTTCATCTTGCTTTCACTCACAAATTTTATCACTCATAATAAAATCAATCATCACCTTCACCCTTTGGTGAGTCAGTCAGAAGCAAGTCTAGCAGGTTTAAAATTGAACGCTCTAATCGTCAAAGTCGTGGATGTCTAGGTCAGTAAGCAAGCAAGTTGGTCAACTCGGAGTATCAATAGCTTATCACCCAAATCAGTCCCACCAAACCCTGATCACTACATGTCCTAGGATGAAGCTTTCCTGCAATGGACATAAGAATCAAGTACCTCATAGTAGTTTAGCCTTGGCTAGCGGTACGAAGAACATTAGCTTGTTTGTTTGCTTTATCTTGGTCTTGTTTAGACTTATCTTATTTTGTGCTTGTTCCAAGGACCTCTCGATGATGCCTAAACAAAACAGGTTTAGAGAGAAACGAATGGGGCAATGATCATTATCTTTTTTATCTGCTGCGCTTGTGGGATACACTTGTAAAATAACTTAGCCATATGTACTTTTTTGGTTTGTAGGGAGGATGTTTTAGGTATCTTGTTGACCACATAGGAAGGCTTGCTTTTCTATGTTTTGGTCCGAGATGTTTAAAATGTCTAAACTACATCCTGAATGGAGTATGCATGCTAAGTGTGAACAAGAATACTCCTCTTTGATTGACGAGTCAAATTCCATCACACTAGGTACAACGCCATCCTGGTCCTTTATACCTTGATGCATCGTACCTATGTGTGTTATCAAACATAAAGTAATTGGCCCTTTGAAAATCATAACTCCTAGCAATGCAAATCATCATCATCATCGATAATAATGTGAACTTGTGTGGATCCTTCTTCCATCCATCTTATTCTTCTTATTCTTCTATCTTTACTAACATTTCAATCTAAAATCGGTGTGTTGTATCAAAATATACACGAGGCTACCCATGGCTAATGACTATCTATACATCATCAGAATTGTCTACATCACAAAATTATCTTTCATCCTCTGATCAATAGAACCACTCCTCTCGCATTTTATCGCGATCTCGATCGGAAAATTGAACATTTCCACTCGATCTCTCAAGGGGGCAGTATACTAGCGTAATCCTTCCGTTGGGGCAATAGTGGGGCATCTGAAAAATTGATAATTTTTTTGAACTTTGATCACAGTGGTTTATTCTTTGAATCAATGCAACAAGTACATTGCTTCAAAGAGGGGGAAAATGTAGACATGTAAAATATACATGCACTTGATTTTGATCCTACTAACATCGTTTCGTCTTGAATCATACTCTCAGCTTATTAACACCTTTCATCCCTTAATTAAATAAATCATTATTTATTTAATTATGTCTTTCTCCTCTGTCTAGTGATTAAATTAATCAATTTAATTTAATTAATCATCTATCTCTGTTTATTTAAATAATTCATTTTATTTAAATTAAATCTCTAAAGTCCTCTTATTAAATTGAATAAATTAAACATTATTTGATTTAAATCAATTCATAAATTTAAGTCTAAATTTTCACATCTCCTAATTCCTCATTAAATTAATCAAAACCATGATTAAGTTAATCCCTCTCATTAAAATCTTCTAGAGAATGCAAGTTGCACAATAAATCAAATACTTTGATTTATTTAATTGCCTATTTTCTCTCAACATGGCATCAAAAGGGAATATTCCCTCAATTTGAATTCAAAAAGGGCCAAGTGGACTTGGTCATTCCAACAAGGCATTCAATGCCTCTTGCATGTCCTTGGCATTGAGCCAAGTGACATTAACTCCATTTCTCCTTCCCTCTCACATGTCACATTCAAAATTTGAATTTGAATCTCATAGCATTTATCATGCACATTGACCAAAATGTGTTCATTCCTCCTCCAATCACATGTGGACAAGTGGCCTCTTCTCATTGGTTGGTCTTTTATCCCACCTTCATCCAAATCCCTCATTCTTCCAATTTGGGAATCTATAAATGAAAGACTCTCCCTCTCATTCAATCATCCACAACTTGAGTAAACTTACTCTACTCAACTTTATCCTCAATGCAAGATCTTAGCTAGGTTATTGCAGGTTTTCTCAAGCACTCACATTGTTCTTCATCATCAAGTGGATCAATCATAAACAATCACACAAAGGAGTTGGGAAAGGGCCATTTCCTACACACAAATTGGCACCAACTCCCCCATGGGATCAAGAGTTTGCTTAGTTTAGATAGATTTAATTTGGTTTATTGCATTGTTCTTCGTTTTTCATTTCTATCTAAATTTTGTATATGGATTTCATGGGGAATCTTGATTCTCACTTGCATTTGATCTAACATTATGCTTGTTTGCTATGTTTGTGCATTTTTAGGATTAGGGTTCACACCTCCACATCCTTTTCCTAACTCCTACTCATTTCAGGCTGATCCATAATCATTTTGTCATTACTACTGGTGACAATACTATTGATAAATGCAATAGTCTTAGCTTTATGCTCAGCAATTCTCATCATTTCTAATAATGGAACTGTGAGTTTGACCTATGATAGGACCTGGAACATATCCATAGGGGAATAACTCAGTAGTTCAAGGAGTATAAATTCTCTAGGACTCACCTTCCCACTTTGTCCTGTAATCCTTTCAACATGGGGTTTATCATCCTTGGCTTTCCTAGCTTGAGGGGCAACTTCACCATTAGTTTTTGCTTTAATGTTCTTCTTGGCCCAAATCCTTATTTATTTACCTTATTTGGGCTTTGTCTCATCTTTATTATTTGTTGAGCTAGTTCCTTTGTTGTTCTCCTTAACAAACATGCTACCACGGCTACCTTGGTCACCACTCATGGTCCTGTTCCTTAATTGGAGGTCACTCCTTGCTTTAGCAGCCAATGCAACTATATACCTTTCAATTTCTTCATTTTAAGGTCTCCACAAAGAGACATTATCCGTCTCTAGGTTATATATAGTACAGCCATTTTCTATCTCTTCATCTAAAAAAACTTGCTAGTGATGCACACTAGCTTCTCGCCTTTGCACATCCACATCATTAGTATCAGCATCATCATTGGAAGAATACTCACCAAATTCAAGGTCGGACTTAATCATGAAGACATTTTCCATCTGATCATGGCCTTGGGGAGAGTCAGCTTCTCCCTGGTCATCCTAAGTCTCTTCTACAGACCTTGCAACCGCACACTATTGTGATGAATGGGGCATCCAGAACACTTCACACCAAGGAAATTCATCAACAACATTAGTGGAGTTCCTCTGTAGAGGATCAGGTGTGGTCTGAACATTCTTCTGATTATTTTGAACAGGCTTCCCATTGTGCCAGTTTGTATGGTAGGGGAAATCCTGTAGCCTTGGAGACCTCTCATTTCTTTGGAATTGTAGCTTATCATTTTTGGCAACCTTTAACAAACTAAGAACCTGATCTAATTTTTCATCAGGGGTTGAAGCTTTATTTTCCTTTTCACTCTAATCCCTAGGGTTCTTTAGAATCTTGGAATCATCGCGCCTTCCCACCTTACTAGAGGCTTTTCTATTATTCTCAATATTCACCACCATCTTGTAAGCCTCCCTCAAATGTTGTGGGTTTTTATCTCTAAGTAGATAACACATCTTCGGATCATAGGCACTACAATATACAACTAGGCATGCATTCTCATTAGGCCTTAGATAAGTAGGGACTTTCTACATTGCCTTTTGAAACCTAGCATTGAACTCAGTTGCTAGCTCATTATGCCCTTTTTTTATGTTATTGAAATCATTCAGTCTAAAGGGTGGGTCGGTCTGATCCCCATATTGTTCCCTAAAAATGTGGTAGAAAGAATCCTTTGAATCAATGCTTGCATCTGGAAAGCTCTTGTACCAATCCCTGACATTCTTTGTTAAGGACTGCATAAAGTACTTCATGATGACATCCTCATCCCATAGCTCAAAATCCTCAACAAAGCTTTGGAAATATTTCAAGTGGTCCTTGCCACTAAGAGCATTGTTTCCAGTGAAGTTGGGTACATGTTTCCTTACGTTGTCTAGAACTGGATTTGGATATCTAGGAATATTTCCAAAACATAGTTGTTTGTACCTGTTTGTATGCAAAGGCCTTCTTCCAAAAGGTTCTTCTTCATTGTTCTGACCATAATTCCTTCTCCTTTCATTATTACTCTTTGGTTTGTTGTATTGGGAATCATTTTGATGATTAGAGTAAACTATTTTAACCTTGTTTTCAGGCTGGGAGGATGAACTGGAGGGGATCCCTCTAGGGGATATTTTCTCATTTAGTTGAGGGTCTGGAGAGGATATTTGGATCTGGGAGCTTTGAGCTTCAGGGATGGGACCCCTCACAGTGGACTCTAAGAAACTAAGTTTCTTTTTCATCTCATTATTTACAGCCATTAACTCCATTTCTTTTGTCTTCCTTTCCAGTTCCTCATTCTCTTTCATCAACTTCTCAATCAAGGGGACAAACTCATCCTACGGTGTGCACCTTTTAGAATGACCTGCCTCATTTATCTAGACTCCTTCCATGGGTTTCTTTCCTTTATCAATATTGTGGGAGTCAAGGCCTGAGCTTTTGGGTGGGGTGTCAATCGGGATAAGAATCTTCTCGGCATTATTGGTTTGCGTGTTTATAGCAATACTTTCAGCAGAGGGGATTGCAGGGATCTTGGGCACAATATCCTGAACAACAAGACTAGTTGTTTGGATAGTCTCGACTGCTAACCTATCCAGTTCTTCCATCTCCTCAACCTTTCTTTGCAACATATCCCTTTGGATTATTGCTTCCCTAATCCTTTTCTCTTTCTTCGCCTCCCTCCTTTTCCTATTTTCATTACATTTTGAGACTCTTTCATTAAGTCATCTCATATCTTTGAGAACTTCTTCTGGAAAATTTGAATCACCATCAAATGCTACTACAACATCATCTTGGTTAGGAGTAATATTGCGGGAATACTCATCATCTCCTGTTAATAGATCTAAAGGAATTGGGGTATAATGATAAGAATCAGGAGTTAATTGTCCCTCATCCCTAGCCCATCTAGAAATAGCATTATCTCTTTGTATTCTATCCTTTTCCCTCCTCTCCATGGCCTTTAGTCTAGGGTCAGAAGATTTCTCAGTCATAATATATTTCATGTAAACTTTCCCAACCTCAATGGAATCATGATCACCAAAATCTAACAAATTATTTTCACATTCTCAACTAGAACTGGAATGAATACCACATTCAGGAAGGGGGTGAGGAATAGACTTACATTTTTTAGCATCCTTTGTTTTTACCCATTTCCCACGCGGATTCATGTGCTTGGGAAATTCTCCTTCCAAATTTTTCTCTGGATGTTTCTTCATATGACCTCGAGTTCCCCACATTTGTATTTGGATTGTCTTTACTTCCACCAACCTCTTTGGTTTCTTTCTCTTCTTCTTCACTATTTCCTTAATATCTTTAAACATTGGTTCGCACTGTTGCAGAGAGTTCAGAGTCGCCACCCAAATTCCTTGGGACCAATTTTTAGCAATTGTGTTACAATTTATGAAAATCTTGCTAGATTCTTGGACATACATACAAACTTTGACAAATGTAATATGTTTCTAAATGAACCTCGGACATAATTCTTTGAAAATAAAAGTATGGGAAACCTGGCATGAACCTCAATGATAGACACGATGAATATTTTATACCACACTTAGTAACACTTCAAATAGACCGACTCTATGCAAGAACACCACTACAAAATATACTGATTTTTGATAAGGCGTTCTGGAGACTAGCTAATGCAAACTTTCTCCCCAATAGAGTTTCCAATCTGTTGCCTCCTTTTAAAATCCAACCAGATCTCGTAGGTAGCCTATGGATTTTCCATTTCCAATAGTCAGCGGCCTGAAAGGGGTTAGCCAACGAACAAGAGAAAGCAACTTAGCTTTCCTCCTAAACTTAGGGCTCTGCAAGACTCGGGAGGGTAATCCCACAATGTATTTATAACACTATCTTAGAACACCTTCACATATATTATAAATTCAATAGCTACATTCTCGATTCAACACTCAGAGTACAACCATTTGCGAGAATTTGTTAAATCCTTCACACCTCGCGACTCAAAGTAGAGAATGGGAAAATTGATTGATAACAATAACAACCATCATCATTATAAGTAATATTTGATTTAAATGAATTGTTCTTTGACACAATTCAGTTGGCTAGATACACGGAAATTTAACTAATGCATAGAACAGTGCCTTATCATAGGGTGACGGGGTCAAATTCACAAATAACTGTAATACAACAATTATAGCATTGACATCGATAAATTATTATGTATTTGCAATACAAATTTATAACTCAAAAAATCCACGCAGGTAATTCTTAGAGATCCAATGTTATAATGCATGAATCAGTGATCACATCAGAGCATTTAATCAATTCCTTGAATTGAAGCACGTAATGCAAACACACATCTAATCACAATAATTAGATACCAATGAAACAATCCTTAACTATTTCATTGCTGAGTCATAAACTATCTCACGGGAGAAAATCTGCTTCAAACTTTCCATTAAATGATTCCCAAATGCTACAATTACTGTAAAAAAATTAAGCTAATTGTAAATGTAAACTCATGACCCTAGACTCAGCAAGAAATTCTATCTATGTGCATTATTCCTAATAATGTTCTCAAAGAGTACCTGAGATCCAACAAAATTTCAAAGAGCCCTGCACAATAGCCTTGAATTCCCTTTTATAAGATTAAGGGAGTGAAACAAGCATCACGCTATTGGCCTATCAAATTACATCTCACATTATATTTTGCAATATTTCATTTCATTTCAACCCCCTAGCAGTTATATTTACATTTCACAAAATGGGGGGGAAACACCAAGAGTAGAACACCTGGATGAGTATACAAAACCCACTCACATGTTGCTTTAGAATTCCACATCACCACATCATTCAAAAGGTGAACAAGATTAAAATAGAAGAAAATAAAGAACAGAGTAAGGGAACCTTGATCGGATTTCCACATGCATATTTTTCTAAGAGGATATAGATTTATTTTCATAAAATTTGTTTCAAAGGAGAGGCCTGTATTATACTAGACCATGCTTTATATCCATCCTACCACCCCTTTGTGGTTTACTCAACATATTTATCCAACCAACTCCTATCTTGGGAAGTAGTTATCGTTGCCAAGTTTCTTACATCTTTAAAATAAAAATTGTAAGGCTCATACCCTGATATCCCTTGTTTGATGTTTTCTCTGTCAATAATGCCTTCAAGATCAAACATTTTGGTAGGGGCCACCTTCATCCTCAATTTTTTCACCATTATACCAAAAACTTCATAAGCCTCCTTGACACTAAAAACAAAGTAATCAAAAGAGAAAGTAGTTGCAATGATAGAAGCCTTTCTGGAAATCCTGAAATTTTCAGCATCACTAGTATCCATTTGCCACATGATTTCCATAAATTCAAGCCTATCTCAAACATATTTAGGCATTACATGTGGAGATACAACAGTTCCATAAAACCTGATAACAGTGCAATTTCCATACAAATACCAAACACCCCAATTACACTCATAGTTGGGGTCATCTCCACATTCCTTTGGTCCTAACAGAGATCTAATTGTCTTAGAAATCCTCTCCTTTGCCCCAACTCCTAATTGCACAAAAATAGTGTGCTTTATTACATTACAGAAGAGTATAATCTAAAGTGGAATGATGCAAATCCTAGATGTAAATCCACATCTGTACAGGTAATATATGGTTCCTTTCTTCTGTCAACCACAACTTCAAATAATGACTGAAAACCTCCCTTCCTTGATATAGGAGCATATGCATTAACAATGAGTAATGCCTGAAAATAAATGGGGTTTTTCTCTCTTTTAGCCTTATCAAGTCATAATGTAGTTGCTCAGCAACACGATGAGCATAGTCAAACCACTTATGTTGATACTTGTGCTAGATATCCACAATCATAACTAGCAGGGATGGTGTTATCCTTTCATAACATTTAATCCCAAGCACCTGACATAGCATATAATATGTATACCTAAAGTAATCACAAAATTCTTCACAATCCAAGGGATCGACTTCCTTGAGTGCAAATGTGGAACCCCTTTCTCGCCTGTATTTAGGTAATTCACCTTATCTGTACCCAACCCTATGAGTAGTATAATGATTATGCAAGTTCTCCATGCTAATTTTTTTAATTAGCGTCAGGGTTCATGCTAAAAACTTCTATGGCTTTTCTCCTTTTTATCTCCAGGAGGTTTTTACCAGAAGTTTGAGTAATAAACCTATTGACATCAGCATACATGTCTATGAGTTGCAGCATTAAGTCCACTTCCAAAAAAACATTTGGGACAACCAACTTTCCCAAGTCATAACCCCAAACATTTCGGCCAGGGTGTACAGCATCCCTCCTTGTAAAAGCATTCACAAATAGCTCCCATCCTGAATCCATCACAATAATTTCACCAATCTCTTTTGTGAGATCCTTAAAGTTTGAGGTTAATACCCCTTCTCATGTGGCATTTTTGTCGCTTGCCTTGACATCCGAAAGCTGAAATTTGTCCATAAAATGGACATAATTCTTTGGCAACCCTTTCTTCCTATCAGAGGCCTTTGATTCTTTTGTTGTTTCTTGAGAGACCTGTTGCCTCTTTCTCTTTAGTACAGGATTAGAAGTTGACAACTCACCTAGCTGGCTCATTTTCTTTTGACTAAGGTTTCCTTTTCGAATACAATTTCAAACTAAGTGTCGAATTGGCGATATAAAATTCACAATTACAATTACAGAGTAATATTAACTTTCTAATATCACCTTAACCTAAAGTATATACCGATTCATACAATATCGGAAACCCTACTTTCACCCTAGCATATGACTATAGATATATAAGATACAGAGACAGTTCTGCAAGAGAATAAAACTTTCAACATTCAACAGTGACTTACTCGAGAAGAAACTTCCGCAACTTTCCTCCGCTTGCATCTCCGCCTCACTACTACTTCCCTTAGCTTCTCGTTGGTAGGGTAGAAAAATGAACACATAATCCTTATACAATTGCTTGGTTCAGTATCGGCACCATTAATGGCACAAGGAAGCTCGTGCAAATAAAAATGCCCACTATGTCAGTTGCTCATTTTCATTTGAATACACATTGTTCATTTACAGGCTTTAAGACTTGATCCTATAGTTTGCATATACTTACTAGCTCATAATGTCCTTTCAGTGATTTGATATGTACCGGGCGATGGGCGAGGCGAATGCTACATGTCACCCTTTTAGGAATGGCATCGGGCATCACTGCTTCCAGGCTCACTTTAAGACTTCAACCAGTGATAATGAAAAGGCCAGTGATGAGATACAAACCACTAATCTTGATCATAGAAAAATCCTGGCCATTGATTATACCTTTCATCGCTCATCGCATGTTACCCCTTTCATGGCCAAGGTGAACCGACGAAGCATTATATCCCAGCAATGAGAAATAATTTATATATCGGTGGTCATGGGTTCAACTTTAATCTGCACAAGACAACCAACAATAGTTAAAAAGGTAGCGATGGGTCAAAATATTGACCACATCGCTCATCGGGTGTTACTTCCCCGCGGAGGCAAACAAACATGCGAGGGACTATAGGCAGTCGATGGAAAGCAAAGAGAGGACATCGCTCATCGTGGGTTACTCAAGGAAATTTTAAAATGAACAGGCGATGGACGATGCAACACTTAGACCAAAACTTAAGGAATACTTGCAACCAGGGAAAAATTTAAGAAACCCCCCCAGTGGCACAGGTGTAAAATCTTGGCGAATCCGATATACTTCCTGATGAAAAATATTAATTCTATTGGTGATTTTTTTCATTTTACGGGAGAAAAAAAATCCCAATTGGTGAATCTTTTATAATCCCTAGAAGTTCATGGAAAATCTTGGCGAATTGCATATTTTTTTAATAGAATAAAATATTTTTCATTGGCGAATAAAACCGTTTTTCAAACCAGAATTTTTTTTCCATTGGCAATTAAAACCTTTTTTCAAAGCAAAAAATATATTTTCATTGGCGAATTAAAAAGAATCTCAAAATAGTAAAAAAATCTAGTGGCGAAATAAATAGATATGCCAATGAAAAATCATAGGGGTCGTTCGTTGAATGTTCGATGGACGACTGTAGTTGCATTCCGGAAGTAAATCTCTGAAGCACTAGACTTGCGATTTGAAACCTCTGGAATAACACTATAACCGTTAGATGTGGACATGTGGTGAGATCTAGGCTCATCACTCATCACTCATTCTGTCTTTTCAATGCCTCGACATTATACATTTCATTTAATTGAAATTCTCATTCTTTTTGAAGAAAGTGTGGTTGTCGTACTGCTAGTGAAGGTAGTGGCGGCGATTAATGCCATATGTGATATGAACATCTGAAGAAATTTCTTGGACAACTCATAGCTTTAATGAAATAAGATTTGTAATGATTTCATATCTTTTGAACTTTGAGTGATTTTGACAGCTTGTCAGCTTGAGGTACAGTTCAATCAAATTAAAAAAATTAATTATACAGGCTGGTAGCGGCACTGGTGGCCCATAAATAGGGATAGTGATTCAATGATTAGTAGATAGTGCCATAAGGGTTTTTATTTTCTAGGGTTAATAAGGATTCATGAAGAAGAAGATGCAGTATTGGGGATTTTGTAAATTCTCCTACCTATAGTTATGTAGCTACAGAGTAATCAGTAAAAGACGAATTTCCTTCAAGTTCAAAATGGGTGGAATTGGAAAGAAGTTGATTTGGTTAACCTTAATTTTTAGACGAGTTTTGAACCAGGATGAGGAGCTCTGATGGAGATAAGTGTTATCCCAATGCATGGAGGCTGCAAGTAAAAGATGGGAGCAGATTTGCTTTTCCTCCTGTATTCTACAATCTCCCATTTCCCTAGCATGGCTCTGGTTCTCAAAGGGGATAAGTACATTTTGTATCTTCACAGCTCCCATTTCCTCAGGACTGATTGGAACCCCCTTTCCCCAGCATGGTTGGAAAATCCACCAACAGAAGCTTGGAATCATGAATTTATTTTCAGAGCCACATTTGTATTACGTTGTCACCAGCAGAAGCTTGGAATCATGCATTTATTTTTAGAGTTACATGTGTAGTAAGTTTTCAGTAGCAAAGCTTGGAAATTGGAATCAATTTGTAATCCATTGTAACGAGAAACAACTTGGAATAAATTATTAAATTTTGTTTATGTAAAGTACTAAAGTGACACACTGACATATGTTATTTATACAAAATAGGAGCTACAGTGCTACTCATCTGTAAAAATATATGTAATAATGTGACATTGAAATTCAGTTGCAATAAAATAAATGGTTGTGTTGTGTTATTCTTGATTCCTTGAATCTTTGTTATTCATTTATGCTTAAGAGTAAAGAGTTGTTTTCTGAGTTCAGAACTTCAGTGTCTATTAATAATTTAATATATTCAAATCAATTTTTTTCTTTTGAGAATTTAAGTAATATACTTTATGCAATATGCACTTGATAATTCATGGTTATATCAGGCCATCAAGGGAATGCAATCATTCATTCCACCGATGTTTATGTGTTACAGCGATGTGCTTACTTTTGCTGACTCTATTGGTATATCGGGGAGCACACCTTATGAGTTATGAATCTTCCTTCGGGCCATCGGCGGGGCTATGATGGGGGTTCCACCGATAAAGCATTGTTAGGCCGATGCCTATGGTATTGACTTTAAAACCCATGTGTCATGTTTATTTTTTTAAGTTAATATCATAAATTACTCAAGTTTCAACCGTTGGATGAACATTTGATGTATGGTTGTAGTTGTATTCCGTAATGAAATGCACAGAGCGATGGGCTTCCCAACTTAAACCTCTGGAATCACCCTATAACTATTAGATTTACAAAGATCAACGGTTAAGAATAAGAATTTGTAACTTGTAGACCTAAGACGTGTCATTCACTTTAATGTTCCAATTTCGAGAAACAAAGTATTTAAAGCACTTTATACTGCTAATTGCTAAGTGTCAACTCAAACTGTCAAGTGATTAATGTTTATTTTTAAATTTAATATCATAATTCATAAATTACTCAAGTTTCAACCGTTGGATGAACATTCGATGTATGGTTGTAGTTGCATTCCGTAATGAAATGCACAGAGCGATGGGCTTCCCAACTTAAACCTCTGGAATCACCCTATAACCATTAGATTTAGAAAGATCAATGGTTAAGATTAAGAATTTGCAACTTATAGACCTAAGATGTTTCATTCACTTTAGTCTATAATGTTCCAATTTCGAGAAACAAAGCATTTAAAGCACTTTGTACTGCTAAGTGTCAACTCAAACTGTCAAGTGATTAATGTTTATTTTTAAAGTTAATATCATAATTCATAAATTACTCAAGTTTCAACCATTGGATGAACATTTGATGTATGGTTGTAGTTGCATTTTGTAATGAAATGCATAGAGCGATGGGCTTCTCAACTAAAACCTCTGGAATCACCCTATAACCGTTAGATTTAGAAAGATCAACGGTTAAGATTAATAATTTGCAACTTGTAGACCTAAGACGTGTCATTCACTTTTGTCTTTAATGTTCCAATTTCGAGAAACAAAGCATTTAAAGCACTTTATACTGCTAACTGCTAAGTGTCAACTCAAACTGTCAAGTGATTAATGTTTATTTTTAAAGTTAATATCATAATCCATAAATTACTCAAGTTTCAACTGTTGGATGAAGATTTGATGTATGGTTGTAGTTGCATTCTGTAATGAAATGCATAGGGCGATGGGCTTCCCAACTTAAACCTCTAGAATCACCCTATAACCGTTAGATTTAGAAAGATCAACGGTTAATAATTTTCTAGTTGTAGTCTTGTAGACTTGTAGACCTAACTCCTAAGACGTTTCATTCAGTTTAACGTTCCAATTACGAGAAAAAAAGCATTTAAAACACTTTGCACTTTAAAATTGTACAGTGATTTTGAAAGTCTTCACTCTTCAGATTGCTCATTGCAGTGCACCACCCTGTTTTGGATTCCACAGTTCCACTTCCAACAAGGCCATTCCAGTTTTCAAGAGTCGGGACTCAGAATTTGGGTAAGTGAAAGAATTCCTATGGCTACGTTTCATCGTTTGACATTTCTTAAATTCTTATTTTGTCAAAGTTTGAAGTTTGGGTTTAGAGACTCAAGAATTCATTAAAATTAAGGAGGAGTAATAGGTATTACTTATTAGGGAATTCAAATTTCACAACTTCAGATTTGTATAACCATGTCTACCACAAGTACCACTAGACTTAGAACAATGTTCGATCAAAAAATACATTATGCAGAATTGCTTAAAACCCCAAGTTTCACCGATGGGTACCATGATATTTATGATCCTAAAATCTATGGTAGGCGTACCTCAGAACTTAGATTTACATCTCAGAATAAGGCTGCAAAGCAAAAGCAAGTTGATAGTATCAGTGCACCGTGGGTAACTGGATTAGGGCGCATGATGTTACATGAATTTTTCCCTTGCCCAGAATTTATCATGGTCTGAGCTGAAAATTATGATGATAAGAAAAGAGCAATTGTTAATAAATATAACCAAGAAGAATTGTTATCCATTAATGCAGAAGAACTTGGAAAAGTGTTGGGGTTTACAACCGAAGAATTTGGAAACCACCACATTGACCTAGAAAAGCTTGCTAGTGATTATGAAGCAGTGGAAGAAAGGCTGAAAAATGATTTCTTAAATACAATAGTTATGGATAGAAACAAATTGAAAGGTGATCATAAGCCTCCTTATAATTTGGATATTTTTAAACCGTGGGTTCAGGATACTATTTACATGCTAGCATTTTGCCTCGGTCTGGATAGCAATTTGGAAGTGGGTGCAAGCCTCCTTGAAATGATATATAATATCCATTATTGCGATGAACATGTCAAATATAATTATACTCGGCACATTGTAGAATCCATGCATAAACAATTTTTAATGATTAAATCAGGTTCCACGAAGACATTTAGGTTCACAACCTACTTGTGCTATCTTTTTCTATTCAAATTTAGAGGAATGTTTCAGACCAGCAAGCTTCAGATTCAGCCCTATAGTAATGCAGAGGAAAAAAAACTGGCTCTAGTATATGAATGGACCACTGAGATAAGGATGCATGATTCTTGAAGGAACTACAGTCATTTTGTAAACTACTTTTTGGCTCCATTGCATCAAGTAATTACAAATACTCCAATGCCTAGATTGCTTATGTCATGTAGAAACTGCATGCAACTAGGAAAAGAAATACAATTGGTTGATTGGTACTTAATGGAAGAATATATTGTGCTAATATTTTATGGATTGGGAGTATAGCCATACAAACTTCCAATACATGTGACAGAAAGGGTTTTTGCATTGGAAAATGTAAGGCAGGTGCAGAGTGTCGATGAACTACACTTTCTCAGTCAACAAAAGAAGACCTTATTTCCTTCTTTACCTTTTTCATGTGGAGGGTTCACATTCGAGAGAAAAGCATTTAGTGTGGCACATAATCTTTTGAAATTTTTTGCATTTGATGCTATCTGTCACTAGTAGTATGATCCATGTGACATCATTAAATCAATGATTGTGGCCAATAGGAATGATGTAAATAGAATTCAACATCAAAGTAAACCCTTCCTTTAAAACTTGAGAAACAAGGATTCTTGGGATGAGGTCAAAATAGCAACGGAGAAAAGTGTTGTTGAGAATGGTATTTCTTTTGAACAATTGTCAGCAGAAATTATGGCATTGCACCGAAAGACAATCAGGATATACAACAATTTGAAAAAAGTGATAAACCATCTAGTAGAGTAAAAATTCCAAGTTCTCTAGAGAAGGAAGTTATAGATAAAAACTGGTCACGATCAAAAATTACTGCCTTTTGGTCTATGAGGAAGGACCTAGGTGATCCAAGAGCTCTTGCAGAGTATGATGCTAATGAAGAAGATAAAGAGTTTAGAAAATTGTGGAATATAGAGCATCCTGATGAACGTGAAGAATCTGATGATGATATTGATAGGGAAGAAGAAGAACAAAGCCATGCCAATTACAAACCTGGTTTAAGTGAGGCCGCAAAAGGAGAATATGCTTCAACATATACTTCAGGAGCAGCCATACTTGAAAAAATTGGTTATGAAGGTGGTCCTTTGGGGTCCAAAGGATAAGGCCCTTGGACAATACAAATTGTTGAGCATAGAAAAACAGTTGATAAATCTGGCCTTGGGCTTGGAGGTGAAAAAGTAGACCAAGGGGATACAAGTCAAACTCAATTTGTTAGAGCTTCTAGTCCTCATCCTCATGGTCAGATACAATCACAACTAGGGCATGCCCTTGGTGGACAGCTTAGTGCAACTAGGAGTGTCATTGGTGGCGATGGTATGGGTAGTAGTACTAGTAGTGGTCAACATGTGCTACAACGACAAATTACACACAATACTAAGAGGAAAACAAAAAAAGATACCATAGAAACACCAGTTGATCAAGGCAATCAAAAGAGGCAAAGGATTTTGATAGGTCCAAGTCACACTATCAGTGGATCCACCAGTACCACAAAGGAGTTATTTCCAGACACTCCCACAAATCCAATTAGTGTGGGTGCGACATCATTAGCAATTGCAAGTACTCCTATTCCTTCGCCATTCAAGCATTCCATTGTTCCTGCCTCCCTAGGTTATGATTTCATTGAAGAGTTTAAAAAGAAATCAGACTTGAATAAAAAAGAAAAGAAGCAACTGATGGAGAGTGCATCTTTTGTAACTTCAGAGACTGCAACAACCATGGTATTACCCACATTTGACAGAAATAAAGAAATCATGGAGTACACAATTGTTGTTCCCACATTTCAAAACAAACCAACAAATCAGATGGATCGATCTGAATACCAGGTAACCAATTTTCAATTTGATTTTTTTGGCCTGAAAAATACTAACAAAATTAACATATCAAAGAAGAACAATGAATTGGTGTACACATCATTGCTAAAGCAAGATAGAGAGAAGAAAAGGTTGCAGACCCAAATAGAAAAGTTACAGGCAGACCTAGCAAGTGAGAAAGCAAAGAGGAAAGCAGCAGATAACAAGTGCAATGAATTAGAAAAAAGAATAATAAAATCTGCCTCTACATCAACAAGCAAAGAGGATAAATCAAATGAGAGAGAAGTGAATGACCTGAAGCGAAGGCTAGATGAGAGCAACAAGAAATATGATGAGGAAAAATCCACTTCAGAAAAATTAAGAGTAAGCATTGTGAATGGAAATGCACAGTGGGAACAAAAATTGGAGAAATGGAGAAAAACAAATGAAAGATTGGAGACAGAGCTGACGGAAGCAAAAGAAGAAATTAAGTCTTCTCAAAATAAGTTATCTGCATTTTGTAGAGATACAGTGAGGCATATGAAACAAAAGATTTGGGATGAAATAATGCAGAGGTTTGATCATTTGTGTGACATGTTTCAATTGATCGATAATATCAGACAACATTATAAGAAGCTCAGCAAATATTTAGTGGACAACAAAAAGGTGTTGGAATTAGAGAAATCTGCAAATGAAGTTCTACAAACAGTCTACAAAGCCAGTGACAATGATTTGAAATCAAAAGGGATTACTAATCATATTGAAACCTCAATGAAGTTGTCACCTATCATTGAAAAGTGTTCGAGAATGTCTGGAACAAAGGAATATTTGCATTTGGTTGCAGACAAGATGAAGGTGGTGGATGAAAAGGTAAAGAACTTCACAGAGCTTGGTTTTCCAGAGCCTTTTGACACAAATGAGCGATTCATTGGAAAGGATGGTTTCAGAAAGAAGATGGAAGGTGCAAGGAAGATTGATTTGGACCAGTTTCCTCAAAACCAAAATGTGAACTATTTGGATTCCATCAAAACACTGATAACCTTGAATGCAAAATTGACTGAAGAATTCAAGACAGGTTCCATTTAGAATTACAATCATTAAATGTTAACAAAACTTCAAGTCAAACAACATCAGTTAGAGCAAATGGAAATTCCACCACCTGAAGAGTGGAAGTTGCTAGAAAATTTGATACAGTGACTTGATTTATTATTTTCAATCTTTAATAATATGAGTTTCAAAGTTCCAACTCAGCTCTGTGCAGACTTGTCTTTGGGCATTGGCAATAATGCCAATATGTACTCCTTCATGTGAAATTCAATTAAAAAGCTCAAATTCAAACTTCAGTAATGTGATGATGTTCAATTATCTGGATTATGTATTATTTATTTTATCATTTGAACTAGTGATGAACTATTAGCTCATTATATTTACTTCTTGGTAGAGCTTCTAAGTTATGGATGTTGAACTGTTAGCTTCTGTTATGTTTTGACTAAAAATTCTTATCAGTATCCACCAACTTACACCTCACCCACATCCCACATACTGCAAAAATACACTACATTTGATTTTATGATTAGCACAAATTGTAGAGATTTGTGTGACAATATCCATTTTGTGGCCCACATTACTACTTGATCAATGATCATGTCCATAAATAAATCTATAACCCCATGGTCATAGCCCCTATTCCTGAAGAGTTCAAATTCAATGTACTAACAAATTAATTGTACTTTCACACACTCAATTTGAATAACATAAACAGTGACTTTGGAGACAACCAAATAAGTTAATAACTTATAAGCATATGAATCCACAATAGTTGAACACTCGAAAGCAGATCAGTAAATATGTGTAACCTTCTCCATTGTATTGATCTTCAAAGTTCAAATGATATGCATTATAAAAATAGTTTATGATATGAGATGATCTATCTTCTTACTATAAACCATCCCTAAAGTATAATTAAAACTGATGTGATGATCCATTGATCTCCTATTGGAGGCTTGATCTCTCTTATATATGAGAGGCAACAAGCTACAAACCCCTTACAAACCATTGACCACCTAAGATCTGTTCAAGGCTTCTACTCCACGATAGGGCACTCATAATGATGTCAGTTGGCGTTCTTCCTCTGAATCTGATGGTTGTCCCGTTGGATCTAATTCTGACTCATCTACAATTTGGCTAATAAACATATTGACTGTAGAGAGGTGATGGATGTACTCCTATTTAGCATAGGTGTCCACGTTAGAGATCACCTCTTTCATATCATATTCTATAGACATTATTTTTTCGAGTTGCTTATGAGTGTTTTGTAAAACCATAACCTTGTCATTTATTTCTTGCAACGCAGCAGTCAGAAGCCCAGCAAGCTCTTCCTTCCAATCATCATATTCTTGCGGATTTCCAATGCCAAAATGAAGTGTCGAGAGTGGGACTGAATTAAAGTAGTCGAAATCTTCCCTAAGCCTGTTATGATATCCATTATGTGATTCTACCAACTTGTTATATGTCAGCAATATTTGTCCTTTCATAACATTCTTATCTAAGAGCTCCTTTTTTTTCTCCATAATTCTAGGCTGCAATTGTTCCTTCTCCACCAATGCAATGTGTGTCTGTTTGAATTCATCATTTTATTGAACCTTTCTTTTATCATTTCAGATACAGTGTTATATTTGATGGTTTTCACTTCTTTCTCCAATTCTTTGCATTTCTCTTGGGATTTCAGATGGCAATTCTTCTAGTAGGCTGCATCAGCCAATGCATCAAACACTCTCTTATCTTTTTCAACCCATGGGGAGTACAACTCTGATGTGGAGGAGGAAGATGTTTTTTCTCTTTGATTTGCTAGCTCCTTCTTCAATTTTTCATTTTCCTTAATCAGTTTATCGATTTGTGCTTTGTTAAATTTTGCCACATTTATGTTCAATTTTGTTGTCTCCATAGGGTTGGTATCCACTACTCATTAAACCAAGAGATGACCAAACACTTGGTTTAGATTACTAACTATAGCAAGTCTTTTATCATGGGGATACAGTGACCAAATAAGCAAGGTGGCTTCATCTGGGTTGTACCCAGATCCTGAATACATTTTGTCACTTGCTTCTTCTGTTAAGTTCATTGTCGTATCCCCTCTTTTTCTGAAGCTATCAAATACAATTGAAGAGCCAATATCCCACCCTCACAGGAGTAACACTCCAGCTTCTTGAAGCAATTCCCTACCTCTTTCAGGAGTGATGGACTCCATTTCCTTTTCTACCTCCCTTTTCAATTCCTCCAGAGCGGTTGCCTCATGTTCAAGAGTGATATCCTGTATCTGTTGTCTCATTTTTCTACCTTATATTCATAAAAAAATGATTTAAATTCAGAAGATTTAACAAAATCACAATCAGAAATAAACTGTTGTCCAGCCATGACCCTCACATCATCAGATAGTTCATTTGATGCCTCAAATCTTACAATATTATGCTCTTGATGGGGATCGTAATGTGCAATCACAGGACCACTGATTTGTTTGACCTTCTCACCCTCTTCATCACACTGCTCTTCTTCACATATCAGTATCTACAGAAAAACATACCTCAGGAGTAGGTTGTGAAGGTATGTAATCCAAGGGCTCTATGTCTTCAGCTTGTACTCCTGAATAGGTTGCATGAGGTGCATCAAAAACAACTGGGGGAACATCCTTTACCAGTTCATTGACATGAACGATGAGTTGCTCAATTCTTGTTAAAGGATCATGTATCTCACCAAATGCCTTTGAATAAGATGGGACATTTTTCCTCTTCCATTCCTCTGCAAGCATAATCTTGTTATAGGCGGCCATTCTTTCCTTGGTGGAAGCCTCACCATGGTTTCTTATGACATCATCAATTGAAAACAAATGTTCATACCCTGATAGCCCCTGTGATAATCTCGCCTTGTGAATAAACCCTTCTGCATCAAATTGTTTCCTTACATCACCTAGAGGTAGGTTGTACTGTGCTAATTTACCATCAATTTCTCCATATCCTTCATTGGCAACCACTGTAAAGTCTCCAAAACATAAGGTGTTGGGAATAATTGATTGTTTGCTATGTCCTTTGAGGTGTTTGGAATCAGATTTTGCCAATTGCCTCACAATTTCTAAAAAATCAATTCGGTCAGGAACTACTCGTGGCATCAAGTGTGGATCCCCTTCGAACCCATAAACCCTTATCACTGTACAATCAGGGAAAGCATACCAGTCTCCCCAGTTATGATTCACTTTATTTCTTCGATCATTTTCCTTTGGTCTTAGAAATCTTTGTACTTTTGGGGATAGGTTATAGTTGCACGGATACCCCAGCAACTTCATCAATGGTTTTACAAAAAATAATTCAAAATAAAGGTAATGAGACCTACCAAATCAGTTGTCCCACAATGAAGTCGACATTTGTACAGGTTTAAAATCTCCATTTTCATCTGTATCTTTTATCCTTAATTCTTCACTCCATACCCCTTTGACTTGTCCCTCGTACAATAGCAAATGCATAAGCAAAGAATAGTGTTCAAAATTAATATTATCACTATTATTTTTAATCTTTTCGAGCCCTCGATGTAGGGCATTGGCCAAGTAGCTAGCATAATCAAATGGCCTGGCATCCTTTCTTTGTATGTTTGCGGTTAAGACCATTGAGGCAATCGACATGAGAGGTGGAACCTCTACTCCCAAAACCTGACCAGCTGAATTATAGGTGTATCGGAAATACTCTTCGAACAAATCTTCATGGAAAGGAGGGTTTTCACTGCTACAAAACCTCCTGAGTTGGCCTCCTTCATCCTTGGGCCTATGCAAATGTAATTTCCATCTCTTATAGCTGGTATCCATGTGGCAATACTCTGTCAAGAGATCTTTGTTCGTGAATGATAAATTCAGTGAACACTCTAACTGAAATACATTAGAAATGAGATCCCTAGAAATAACAAGCATGTCACCCTCGCCATGTGACTGAATAGTTCTTTTCTTGGGGTCATATCTGATAGCAAGAGCTTTAATTAGCTTTGCATTCACAAACACATTGGGCACCACAAGTCTTCCCAGGTTCAACCTCCATGGATTGCAGACTGGTTGAAACCTAAATTGTTTTCTGTAATGGTACATGAAGAGGTCGTACCCTCATTGCGGTGTCCAAATATCCCCTAAGCCCTTTTGTTTGTCCGATAATCGATCCATAGAAGGATTCATTTGAGCACTCTTCTTGGGTCTCGGCCCCGACCCAGGACATTGATCTATCAGGTCTTCATTTAGGAGCCTCTTAGGCTTTTCGGTTTTTTATTTTTTAGCTTTGGGTTTGTCTGTACTCTCTTCCATTATTTAAATCTTAAGCTCTTGAGTAAAGTAGCTTCTCAGCTAGGTCTGAAAGTGAAGTACTCACATGAGTCTCGCTGAGTCGCCTCCACAGTCCATCGGTCTTTGTTGCGTCAGAACTCCAAGTTTTTGCCTTTCTGCTTCTGCCCTAAGCGAAATCTTCCAAGATTTTGTAACAACTATGCGATCAACTTGTGATATAATTCACTTCAATTTTGGTTCATAAATGCACCGTAGCACGACTGCACGATGCCCCAGAATGTCACATCATTCTTTCACTGATAGCCACCCCCTCCACCGATGGACACCTATCCTTCGTTCTATTGGTGGAACGCTAGATAATGTTTCCCCTATGCACCATAGTTCCCCCAATATACTTTATGCATTCGATAATTCATTCCCATGGGATATGGTTATAATTCATGGTTACTTTTGTTGACAACTTAACTCTATTGGTATATCAGGAGAGCACCTTAGGAGTCAACCCGATAGAGTATTGTTACACCGATACTAGGTTGTGAGCTATTTTTATCAGGCCATCGGCGGGATTGTGATGGGAGTTCCGCCAATGAAGCATTGTTAGGCCGATGGTATTGAATTTTGTTAAGAATGGGGGTAGGACTACGTCACTACGGAATTTCAAATTTTTTTAATATTTATGGATGCAATGTGAATGTAGGCTATAATATGGATCTTCTCACACAAATTTCTACAATTTGCATTGTTCATAAAATTAAAGTGTGGTATATTTTTGTGATTATTGATAAAATAAGATAATTCATGCCCATGGTCATAAATTATAGTTCATGGTTACTTTTGCTGACAACTTGACTCTATCGGTATATCGGGAGAGCACCTTAGGAGTCAGCCCGATAAAGTATTGTTACACCGATACTAGGTTGTGAGCTATTTTCATCGGGCCATCGGCGAGACTGTGATGGGGGTTCCGCCAATGAAGCATTGTTAGGCCGATGGTATTGAATTTTATATAATTTATAAAATATCATCTACAGTTTGAATTTGGCATATGCATTATGATTCATGAAGTGCAATATAATATAAAATATCATGGAGACTTGGAGTGCAATATAAAATAAAATATTCTAAACTTGAAGTGCAATGATTCACAATTTATTTGAATACAATATAAAAAATTATCAACTACAGTTTGGAATATGATTCATGCTGACATGCAGTGCTTGAGTGCAATATAAAATAAGATATCATGAAGTGCAATGATTCACAATTTCAATGTTCATTGAATACAATATAAAATATCATCAGACATCAACTACAGTTTGGACTTTGGAACAATGGAAATTGATTCATGAAGTGCAGTAAAAATTCCTAAAACCTGCTAATTATCTTCCATTTCCCAAATGGAGTCAAGGTCCTCAAACTGATGCTCATCTTCAGATAAAGTAAAAGAGTCATCTTGATTCTGAGACTGCTCTGCACTTTCTTCGGCTTGTGTCTCAAATTCAACATTCATTGTTTGATTTGTGTCAATTTCAATATCATTGTCATCTGTCCCAGGCCCAGTCCCACTGCCACTAACACCAGTACCGGTGGTTGTTGGAATTGGAGAGCCTGCGTTGCACAACCCAGTCCCTCTTCTTTCACATGTGGACCTCCAAATTGTGAGTGCTCGTTCAGAAGGGAAATTTTGACATTATACACAGTTCCTTTCATCCTCAAGCAATTTTCCAAATTCTTGTCCAGTTTGTTTCTTAACTTTGATTTCAAAAACCCCAATGTATTGAAAACTCTCTCATCCTCCACCGACCCTAATATCATTGTTTGACATAAATCAGCAAGTTTGAAATATTCTGACATCGAACCACACAATATTTCACTCTGACCTAAGCTTGTCCAAACCTTTTTTATTGATCCTGGTTCAAAGGCCTCCTACTTGCCCATGGATTTATATTGCTCCCTCATAGCTGTTGCAAAACTCCGACATTGCTTTCTAAGCTTGTTTTCATCTAAAATTCCTTCTATTATTTGTTAATTGTATGTTACCTTTTCTGAAAACTGTTCGATCAAGATTTTTACTTGATCATGAAAATATTTTGGGTTCTCTCGGTTTACCCAAAATTGAGGATACATAATACCCATGGCTTCAAGTATTTCATGTCGAGGGAATCTTTCACGAATCTCTTAAGAAAGAGATTTTGCAATTTCCTTCAAATTATCACTAACAGATTTAACAATGTCGTTAAAATCTTCCTCATTAATAGGTACTTCTTTTCTAGAGTGCCTGGTTGTCTTACAATGGTACATTGGTATCTCATATCCACGTACACAAATACATAAGTGCCCGCTTGCATTAAACTGTAAATAATTATCAGGATTATTCAAATACGTAATTTTCTACCACATCAAATAATTTGTGCCTTCTTGTGTTAGATCTAGATATAGATGATCGAGGGCCAAGCATGTAAGTTTACGTAGATTGGCATATTCATAAATATACATAGTTTTGTCTTGGGCTTTCTTCACAAGATTGTTCATCTCATCCAGCATGGGGAGAATACTAGCTAAAGTCAAGAGTGTCTCTATATCGCTTAACCTATATAAGAGGTCAGGAGCTTTGTCTATTGTGCTACGATGCTCGTACATCACTCCAATCAAGGATTGATATTCTGAAAGAACTTGTTGCACTGGTCCATGCAGGGAGATCCATCTGGTATCGACATCCTTGAGAAGCTTGTTTTCAGGTGTTATTCCCTCAACAAAATGTTGAAATTCAAGGAAACGTTTGGGACTTCAGCAGAAGTATGCGTGGATCTCGCGAACTAGATTTTCAACTTTTGATACTGTAGGAAACTTGCTTACAATTTTGAATGCTAAATTCATTTTGTGGGCCATGCAGTGAATGCCAAGCATGTATGGTGCACAAGTAGTTTGTAACTTTGTGCAAAGACCGCTCCTTTGACCTTGCATCACTGCAGCTCCATCAGCTCCTACACAGACCAACTTTTTGGCAATTGTCAACTCATCCATACCTACAATTTCATTCAAAGATTTCTTGACTAGTTCAAATAGATTTTGCAATGTTGCACTGTCCTTCATTTTACGAACACAAAGAAGATGAGCTTGGCGAACATGTTGTTCTACAGTATACAAATGCATACAAACCCAAGAAGTATTGTCTACTGGAGTAACTTCATCTAAAGATAATGCAATGAAATTTGACTCTTTTAATTTCTTCTTTAAATCTTGCTTTTCCACTGCAACAAGACAATTCGCCCATTGCCATCCAGCGTTTACTGACCAATGTGAGAAGGGAAATTGGGGAACACTCAAATAAGATAATAAACCAAAATATTTTGGGTAGTCTGTCATAGGATGCCCCCTAGACAAAAATGAAAAACAACACTCATCTAAACAGTTTTTGATAGATTTGCTGCTGCCATGGCTTTTCCAAAATGAGCCTCAAGTGTACCTTCACATTTTTTAATCTTCGAAATTCTATGGTTATGCTCTCCATAATCTGCGGCATACTTAACGTGAAGACATTCTTCGTTTGATTTCCATCATACGACTAATTGTTCCTTTCCGTCTATGATTTATTTTTTGTAAACTTTTTTGATATGCTTTTCTATAGTGTCAAGCTTTAGCTGCATCGTCTTGTCTCTTCCAAATTTCAACCTACAAATCTTACATTTGACCTCTAGTTCCCTTTCAATATCATTTTTGTTTGATACCCCCACTGCTTCACGGAATGGGTACTTCGACAACCAACCAATTTGAAAATTCCTTGTCATTTCCCACTCGTGCTCCAATTTTGCTTTGCCTTTTCTTTTCTTGCTACCAACATCATCCTCATCCAAGTCAATTATCTCATTCTGGCTATCCAGGGTATCCCTTAGAACATCTTCGGCAGTATTTCTATCCTCATTTGATACATTTTGATTTAACACAATGACAATCTCACCTTGACCTTACTGTGGCGGTGAGGTATTGTCATTGCCATCTTCAATAATATTTGGTGTAAGAGTTGATGGTGTAGCTCCACCTTGATCTAATGGATTAGAATCTTTTCCAATTCCAAAGTAAGACTGTATGGTACCTCCACATTTTGGGCGTTTTGATGGCCTCCCAGTCTCTTCATTACCCTCAAGAGTTTTACCCTTGCAGTTGTTGCTCGACATATTGATATCTCACTTCGAATAAAAGCTGGAAAAAAATGTCTTCTTGTTTAAGAAGGACAGACCAACAGAGAATATAGATCCCATTCCCTACTCAAAATCATGTTTAAGACTGAAGCAAGAATGGAAAACAGATAAAGAAATCTTATTATTATAACTAATAATAGTATGAAGAAATGATCACTCACCTTTGAGTCTATGTTTTCGAGTTTCGCTAACTTCTAAATCAACAAGTAGAACCTCAGAACCGAACAAAATGTGTAAGAACAAATAGCAGTTTCAATTGTATTTATATCAATCCATATTTGGCGAATTCCGCAGGATTTTTATAAAATATGTTAAAAATTTGAAGAATCTCGCGTGCTTATACAACGATACCTTGTAATTTTCAAGGCGAAATAGGTCCTCATAAGCAACTATTTATAAATTTTAATTGGCGAATGGGTCTTCACAAGCAACTATTTGTAAATTTTAATTGGTGAAATGGGTCCTCATATAATGTTGTTTTAATAGTATTGGCGGATATGTTGGTGTTTTATGACATGTTCCCCGAGATTCCAGGCGAAAATATTGATCGGTCCATTGGAAACGTGTAGTCTGTTATGGCGAATTTATTGCCTAAACATGCCTCGTAAAAAAAAACCGCTAGCAAATGGACATGCATTGGACAGATAGTTCGTGAAATCTGGGCAATTTGAACACCTTGTAGGATACCTAGAATTCGCCAAATTCCATTTGCCTAATTCCTGGAATTCGCCAATTGGCGAAGATTCGCCACTAAAGTTATCCCTGCTTGCAGCACATGCACCAAAGGTTGTTTTAAAAGGGACCACCTAGTCAAGAAGGGAAGAAAGATTAAGGGGGCGGTAACATCACGAGACCCAAGGATATGAAAAATTAAAAAAAAATACTGGGAACCGGATACAGCCAGTCAACTCAAAAAAAAAATATCAAAGACCAAACAACAGTGAGAACATGAATAACTTGTAAAACCTTAACTCTATGGCAATGACCATCAGGGTTTGATCACAGAAAATTTAGTGGAACCAGGAAAATTTCAGAGGCTCCACCAGAACCTTCCACTACCACCAAATCTCCTTCCTCTGAAATTACCTCTCCTATTTGTCTCTCCACTTTGCTCTTGTTGGCTGCTTGTTTCACCTTGAGGCTTTTGTGACTACTCCCTTGCACCAAACTTGCCTCTACCTCTGAAATTTTTCCCTCTTCCTATTCCTTGCTGCTCTTGCTTCCTTTTAATCCTTTCCTCAGCTTTAGTTGCTAATTGGTAACACTCCTCAATTGTCCTAGGAGTTGTAAGGCCAATTTCATCTTGTATGTTATATCTAAGGCCATCAAAGTACCTTGCCACTTTCTCCACTTCATCTTCAGTATGTCCTTCTCTTATGCTTAGTTTATGAAATTCCTCAGTATAGGCCATTACATCTAACTCCTTTTGCTTCAAATTTTGTAGCTTCCTAAAGGTTTGTATTGCATAATCTACAAGAAAGAATTGATTCTTCACCTTGGCTACCATCTGGTCCCATGAGCTTATCTTTGCCTTTCCTTTCTTAACTCTTTCATCTTGAATGTAGTTCCACCATGGCAAGGCAGGGCCCTTCAACTTAGTCTTTGCAAATTTAACCTTCTTGTTGTCTTATATCTCCTCAAACTCAAAGAAATTGTCCAAAGCATCAATCCAAGCCAAGACTTCTTCACTATCTAATTTTCCACCATACATTGGCACTTCCACTTTCACTTGTGGAATTTTGTCACCCTTGACTATCTTTAGCATCCTGACCATCCTCTTTTCTTCAAGGTCCAATTCTTCATCCTCATGTTGGACTCCTGTTGGAGGGTTCTCACTTTCACCCTCTTCTTCCTTGCCACTTTGGTCACCACTGACCATTCCTCTCCTCTTATTCTTTTCTAGGGCTGCTATCCTTGCAAGGGTTTCTTCTTGTGACTCCTTGTAGAGCCTTTCCTTTTGAAGTAATTGTTCTTTCAACTCTTTTACCTCTTTGGCCATTGGATTTCCTTTTGGAGGCATTTTGCCTATGGTCTCTTTCACTCACCTCCCACTTCAAATTGGAACCTTTTCTCTGATACCACCTGATGTAGAATAGGGTTGGATTTAGCTTTACCAAACCCAAATCAACACAATTCAATCAATACTCAACACCCAAGACTCTTGCAAAAGGAATTTTCAATAACATGTTATCCTTTTCAACTAGGTCTCCTAAATGGTATTTTGAGACATAAATTTTAGAGAAAGCTATCTCACCTTGAAACTCATACCTTCTTAGATACCCATTAAGTTGATATTCAACATATCTTCCTAGAGACATGAGTTTTTTTGGAGAAAAACACCCTAATCAAGTCTGCTACGCTTGAAACTAGGCTAATTAGGCCACTTTTACAAAGTAGGTACTAAGAGAATGACTTTAAAACACTAAAACACTTAATCCACACCTTATACTAGTCATATAGGGTCACAATCTCTATATTTTAATAGAAAAACACTCCTACAAGTTGTTGTCCCACTATTACACTACTCTACCTAGCCTAACACATGAGGATGTTAGGCTAGAGATTTATCAAAATCACCATGAAACTCCATCCCCTACTCCCTAAACCTATATAACATTTAAACAACACCTAGAACTACCATTCCACCAAGTTTAGCAAAATTTCAACAGTGGAATGGCTTAAAACCTACATTTTGCTCTCAAAACCCTTGAAATGGAGGGTTTCCAAGCGGTATGAAAATAAATGCTTCAAACAAGCTTGATTTTGAATAAAAATGCACATCATAGGACCCAAATGAAGGCTAGGACCCTTTAGAATATTTCCCCACTAATCTCAGCTCATGACACAAAAGTACGGGTCCGTACAGAAAGAACACACTTAGTAAATGCACTAAAAACCCAAAAAATAGAGATTTTTCTTCACTTTTTCTTCACCAAAACATTACAATTTGATGCCTCAAATTTTTTGAGTCTCTAAACATCACATGAAACTACCAAAAAATAAGTTACAATCAAAGTAACTTTAGTGACCGTTCATCTTCTTCCAACACGCAAAAATGACAAGTTGCAAAATAAAATTTTGCAACTTTCACCAACTTTTCACCAACGCCTACAAATGACTCTATATGACTCTAAATATGCAAGAAAGATCTTATTTCAACCTTATTACAATTATTTGAAGGTAAAACACATACATTCTACATAAACAACTAAAATGCATCACTAAAGCTAATATGCCCATGGTGCCCCTGCATCATAAAACTAGGGTGAAAATGATTTCATTCTCCTGATGAAATGAGCTCATGAACAGAGACTCCATGCTTCTTAACATCCTCCTCTGGCATCCAAGTAGCATCTTCATTTGGTAATCCATTCCACTTAACCAAGTATTCATTGTACACTTTGTGTCTAGTCCTCTTGGCCTCTCTTGTATCCAATATGGCTTCAAGCTTCATTGGTTGGTTGGGTGTTAGGTATTTAACCCACTCATCATCTTCAAATCTTGTATCATCTGCTTCTTCACCTGCAACCACATCACTCTTAAAAGGATAAAGATCATAAATATTGAAAATAGGTGAGATAGCCACTCCAAGAGGGAGTTCTATCTCATAAGCATTTTTCCCATACTTGTGGACCACCCTGCAAGGTCCAATCTTTTTCATCATTAACTTGGTGTATTTTCCCTTGGGAAACCTCTCTTTCCTCATATGAGCAAGCACCAAGTCCCCTACTTTGAATTGAACATCCTTCTTTTTTAAATCTGCCTTCTCCTTGTACTTCTCCATACTCTTTTTCAAGCTCTCCTTGACCTACTCATGTATGTCATTCATATCTATAGAAAATTCCTCTCCTTCTGCACTCCTTTTCTCCATTCCTCTCAGATCTCTCAAGTCAAATACACCTCTAGCGCTCATGCCATATATGATCTCAAAAGGACTTCTCTACAATCTCAAAAGGACTTCCCCATGTGCTTCATTGACTGAATCATTATAGGCATACTCTACTTGAGGTAGTATGAGATCCCATGACTGATTATGACTGATTATGAGTTTCCTAGTGACCTATTGACCACTTCAGTCTGCCCATCTGTTTGTGAATGATAGGTAGAACTGAATGTCAACTTGGTGCCCAATTTTCTCCACAAGGTCCTCCAAAAGTGACCTATGAACTTAGCATCTCTATCAGACACAATGGTTAGAGATAGTCCATGAATTCTTACAATCTCTTTGAAGAAAAAACTAGCTATATGAGATGCATCATTTTTGCTACTACAAGAAATGAAGTGAGCCATCTTGCTAAATCTATCGACAACAACATAAATATTGTCATACCCTCTTTGTGTCTTAGGCAGTCCCAAAACAAAGTCCATGTTAATTGACTCCCATGGTCGGTTAGGAATTGGAAAAGGTTGGTAAAGGCCTGCATTAGAACGTGTTCCTTTAGCTCTTTGACACACCACACAACTCTCCACAAACCTTTTTACATCCATATACATTCTTGGCCAATGATGGAACCTTTTGACCTGCTCCAAGGTCTTTTCATACCCAAAGTGTCCACCCAAACTACCACAATGATTTTCTCTAATCAGATTTTCCCACATAGAACACTTTGGCACACACAACTGAGCACCCTTGAACAACAAACCATCTTGCAGTACAAAATCAGAATGTTCACTGTGGAAAACACCTTGTGACTGATTGCAAACAATAAAAGCATCTTTAAAATCATCATATTTGTACATACCTTTCAATGCATCCACTCCTACACTTTGTAGTTGAATCTCTTGAACCAACATGTCTCTCCTACTTAGAACATCAGCAACCTTGTTTGCTTGTCCTTTCTTATGCTTGATTGTAAATGTATATGCCTGCAAATGCTCCATCCACTTCATGTTCCTATAACTCAAATTGTCTTGAATGTTCAAAAAGCTTAAGGCATGGTTATCTATGAAGACAATGAATTCCTTTGGTAAAAGGTAGTGCCGCCATTTCTTGAGGGACTGTACCATTGCATAGAGTTCAAGGTCATATGAGGAATACTTCCTTTTGGCCTCATTGAGTTTCTCACTGAAAAATTCCACTGGTCTCCCTTCTTGGCTCAGAACTGCACCTATAGCATACCCACTTGCATCACATTCAATTGTGAATAACTTGTTAAAGTTGGGAAGTGTAATAATAGATTGTTGAGCCACTCTAGTCTTCAGATATTCAAATCTTTTATCTGCCTCATCAGTCCATTGAAACTTAGTCTTCTTCTCACCCTTGATGGTATCAATGTTTGGTGAACAAATATGGCTAAAGTTCTTGATGAATTTCCTATAGAAACTAGCTAAGCCATGAAAGCTCCTTACCTCTACTGCTACTTTAGGATTTTGACAACTGAGTATGTCTTCAACTTTTGTGGGATCCATCTTCAAGGCTCCTTCTGCAATCACAAATCCAAGGTAAACAAGTTCCTTCTTCATAAACTCACACTTCTTGAGATTGATCATTAGCTTCTCCTCATTCAACTTCCTCAACACCATATCCAAGTGCTGCAAGTGATCCTCTTTTGTTCTACTATATACAAGGATGTCATCCAAGTATACCACCACAAATTTTCCTATGAAGTGTTTTTGGACCTCATTCATCAGCCTCATGAATGTACTTGGGGCATTAGATAACCCAAGTGGCATAACTAGCCATTCATACAAACCCTCATTAGTCTTGAAGGCGGTCTTCCACTCATCTCCTTCCCTTATTCTGATCTGATGGTATCCACATGTTAAATCAATCTTTGATAACATGCTCTTGACAAACTGTCCATCAAGTCCTCCATCCAGGGTATAGGAAACCTATATCTGATTGAAATCTTATTTATTGCCCTCGATTCAGTACAAAGCCTCCAATCTCCATCCTTTTTAGGTTCCAAAACAGCAGGCGCAACACAAGGGCTCAAGCTCTTCCTTACTATCCCTTTGTCTAACAAGTCTTGAACCTGATTTCTTATCTCTTCATTATGCCTAGGGGTCATCCTGTATGTTGGTTTGTTTGGCAAACTTGCACTTGGTATAAGGTCAATGTGATGACTCACATCTCTGATGGGTGGCAAAGAATTTGGTAGTTCCTTCACCACTATATCTTCATACTTATCCAGTAGGACCTGCACCTCCTTTGGTACATCTTTTCCATCTACTACTGCTACATTTGATATGGGCTTACAAACAATGGAATAACCAATGTATTTCTCCTCTAGATCCTTCAAAAACTCTTTTTCCTTAACCACTAGCACACTTGGTCCTTCATGAACTGGACTATCCTCTTCTTCAATGGGTGAAAGGGTATATGATTTCCCATCTTTCTCTATCACATAAATATTCTTCTCTCCATAATATTTGGCCTTCCTATTGAATTTCCATGGCCCTCCTAGGAGTACACGACATACATCCATTGGGATGATGTCACAAAGTATCTTATCTTTGTAGGGACGAATGTTCAATTCTACCCAAGCCTGCCCATTTACTAAAACTTGTTGACCTTATTGAGCCATGAAACTTTGTAGGGTGTTGGATGAGGGTTCCTTTTCATTTTCAGCTTCTCTATCATCTCCAAAGACACAAGATAATCAGTTGAGCCAGAATCTACCACTACTTTACATACCTTCCCTTGAGCTTTGCAAGTTGTCCTAAACAACCCTTTTCTTTGTGGGGGCTCCTTGCTGGTTGGTACCTTGATTAGTGTCCTCCTCAGCATCAAATTTTCACCTACGTCTAGAGCAGCATGTACAGAAGGTGAGTTAATACTTTCAGTGTCCTCCTCTTGCACTATTTGATTTCTCCTCTCACCACCATGAGAACTAGATGCTTACTTGTTCGGGCACCTCCAAGTTGTGCATCCAAATTGGTTGCAGTTGTAGCAACTTCCAAAGAAGGTATTAGATCCTCCTCCTTGTGCATTGAACCTTCCTCTACCACCAAATATACTTCTTCTCAAACTAACTTTGCTATTTGTCTCTCCACTTTGCTCTTGTTGGTTGTTTGTTTCATCTTGAGGCTTTTGTGACTACTCCCTTGCACCAAACTTGCCTCTACCTCTAAAATTTTTCCCTCTTCCTCTTCCTTGCTGCTCTTTCTTCCTTTTAATCCTTTCCTCAGCTTTAGTTGCTAATTGGTAACACTCTTCAATTGTCCTAGGATTTTTAAGGACAATTTCATCTTGTATGTTATATCTAAGGCAATTCAAGTACCTTGCCACTTTCTCCACTTCATCTTCAGTATGTCCTGCTCTTATGCTTAGTTTATGAAATTCTTCAACATAGGCCATTACATCTAACTCCTTTTTCTTCAAATTTTGTAGCTACCTAAAGGTTTGTATTGCATAATCTGTAGGCAAGAATTGAGTCTTCACCTTGGCTACCATCTGGTCCCATGAGCTTATCTTTTCCTTTCCTTTCTTAGATCTTTCATCTTGAATGTAGTTCCACCATGTTAGGGCAGGGCCCTTCAACTTAGTCTTTGAAAATTTAACCTTCGTGTTGTCTTCTATCTCCTCAAACTCAAAGAAATAGCCCAAAGAATCAATCCAAGCCAAGACTTCTTCACTATCCAATTTGCCACCATACATTAGCACTTCAACTTTCACTTTTGGAATGTTGTCACCTTGACTCCCTTTAGCATCTTGACCATCCTCTTTTCTTCAGGGTCCAATTCTTCATCTTCATTTTGGACTCCTGTTGGAGGGTTCTCACTTTCACCCTCTTCTTCCTTGTCACTTTGGTCACCACTGACCATTCCTCTCCTCTGATTCTTTTCCAGGGCTGCTATCCTTGCAAGGGTTGCTTCTTGTGACTCCTTGTAGAGCCTTTCCTTCTAAAGTAATTGTTCTTTCAACTCTTTTACCTCTTTGGCCATTGGATTTCCTTTTGGAGGCATTTTGCCTATGCTCTCTTTCACTCACTTCCCACTTCAAATGTAAAACTTTTCTCTGATACCACCTTATGTAGAACAGGGGTGGATTTAGCTTTACTAGACCCAACTCAACACAATTCAATCAATACTCAACATCCAAGACTCCTGCAATAGGAAATTTCAATAACATGCTATCTTTCCAACTAGGTCTCCTAAACGTTGTTTTGAGACATATCTTTTAGAGAAGGTTGTATCACCTTTAAAATATGACCTTCTTAGATACCCATTAAGTTTATATTCAACATATCTTCCTAGAGACGAGTTTTTTCGAAGAAAAACACTCTAATCAGGTCTACTATGCCTGAAACTAGGCCAATTAGGCCACTTTTACAAAGTAGGTACTAAGAGAATGCCTTTCAAACACCAAAACACTTCATCCACACCTTATACCAATCACATAGGGTCACAATATCCATATTTTAACAGCAAAACACTCATACAAGTTGTCGTCCCACTATTACACTACTCTACCTAGCCTAACACACAAGGATGTTAGGCTAGGGCTTTATCAAAATCACCATGAAACTCCATCCCCTACTCCATAAACCTATAGAACATTAAAACAACACCTATAGCTACCATTCCACCGAGTTTAGCAAACTTTCAACGGTGGAATGGCCTAAAACCTACATTTTGCTCTCAAAACCCTTGAAATGGAGGGTTTCCAAGCGGTATGAAAAGAAATGCTTGAAACAAGCTTGATTTTGAATGAAAATTCACCACATAGGACCCAAATGAAGGATAAGACTCTGTAGAATCTTTCCCCCTTGATCTCAACTCATGACACAAAAGTATGGGTCCATACAGAAAGAACAAACTCAGAAAATGCACTAAAAACCAAAAAAATAGAGCTTCTTCTTCACTTTTTCTTCACCAAAACATTAAAATATGATGCTTCAAAGTTTGTGAGGCTCTAAACATCACATGAAACTACAAAAAATTAGTTACAATCTAAGAAACTCTAGTGACCGTTCATTTTCTTCCAATCTGCAAAAATGACAAGTTGCAAAAGCAACTTTTGCAACTTTCACCAACGCCTACAAATGACCCTAAATGACTCTAAATATGCAATAATGGTCTTATGTCAACCTTATTAAAATTATTTGAAGGTAAAACACACACATGCTACATAAACACCTAAAATGCATCACTAATAGGATTTTTAAAGGGCCTAGACCCTTGTACATACAAACCAAAGTAAAAATAATAAAGAAAGCGAGAAACTAGGGTTCCTACCCTATATAAAGCTTCCATAAGGAAAGGAAAAATAGGCCCAAGTTGGCCAAAAATAACAAAGAACCAACAACAAGAGAAAAGAAAGAGTTTGGACCTCTAAGGTCCCACTTAAAAAATACTAGGCCTAGAACAAGTTGGCCTCTCACTCAATGCTTGAACATGAGTTTAGGGAAGTGTTATGGGAGGACCTTTCCTCCTTCCAATAGTCTAGGAGACCTTAGCCTCCAAGTTCTCAAAACAAGGGGGAGCAAGGGGGATTCCCCCATAGAGGCTCCATCAACACATGAGGAGAGATCAAAAGAACGGTGAAGAGAAGGGTGGACATCCACCACAGGAGTAGTCTAGAGTTTGTTCTAAGCCAAGGGAAATTTGGGTAGAGAGGGAGGATCAGCAATAGGGATCAAGGGACATGCTAGAGACATTCTATAAGAAAGAGACTTGTCATCATCTTGAGAGGAGTCATCAAACATAGAATCAGGAGCATGAATAGTTAAGTGATTATCCTTAATGTCCTTCCACCACGTAGTAGAGCCCTTGTGATGCAAGAGAGGATAATTTATAGCCAGATGAACAATGGAGAGTATTGATGACATTAAAAAGGGAGGCCCTCATAATCAAGAGGTTGAGTCCAAGGTTGTTCGCCAACCATCAAAATAACATCCACGTGAAGAGGATTGGAGATGTCAATATCCACCAGGATTTGATCAAAATTAGAGTACCCCATGTAGGAAGTGGAATCTTCAACTTTCAAGAAGTGATGAATAGAGTTTTATATGGCCTCATAATATTAAACCTGCCTGTCTCTCGTTGAATGACTCTACTGGTCCTTTGATTGCTCCCGTCTCCTCTTTTTCACTGTCAGCTCCCTCGCTGTGTGGTGGCTCCCTCACTGCGTGGTGGCTCCTCGCCCAGGGTGGTTGTTGTGGATCCGCTCCCCTCGCCTCGCTCGGTGGATTTCAATTTTGAGTCTTCCTGGTCAGTTGTGTTGAGGAAGAAGAAAAGACTCGCCAAATCCGTTGCTTTTTCACGGCCTCAGGTTCAGGGAGTCAGATTAGTCCCCTCTAGTTCTGGGGTTGTCTAATCCTTGTTTGTTGATCTACAGTTGTCGATCAGCTATTTCTGTTTGTTTTTCTTCTAGTTCATGTTTTGGTTTGAACTAGCTTCCTTTTGGCCCTTTGAGCTTTCTATGTGAAGGGTATAGCACCCTGTAAATGCTGCTTATTTTATCAAAAACATTAAACCTCCCAAAACTACAAAGGGATGCTGGGAATTCTAACCAACACTGGATGCACACTCAATGACTCAATAACAACTTGAAAAAAAAATTGATTTGTTATGAACTTATAGAAAAATATATAAGCCTATTTTTCATTCTTCAAACTTCCTAAATGACAATTCAAAAATCACTCTATAAACCTAACTACTTATGCAAAATCACCCTACTAGAATTTGGCAACTAGATTGCAATGTAGCTCTTATTTTTCAAGAAATCCACCATCAAGTTTACAATTTTAAATATGTGATAGCTTTTTTAATCATCAAAAAATTTAATACTCGTGAATGTTGTCAAAAACAAGAGACAACTTCTGGTAGCTACAATCTTCTTTTTTTGGATTATATTGATAATAAGTTGAGAAACCCCATTGATATCCACTGTGTGGAATATTGATCCAAAGTTGATTAAGAGGTTTACTTCAACCAAAAAAATCTACTATATTATTGGATTGATAGCTTTTATACTTGTAGAAGAGCATGTGATGGCATTTTCAATCCTAGAAGATGCATCCAATACCCACTTATCTTGCATTCTTTTTGAAGTATCAATAAATTTAAACTTAACCTACCTTGGTTCCCAAAATTTCAATGGTGGGTCTTTAAAATTCCACATTTTAAATCTAATTCATAGTTTCCATCCATTTGGTATAACAATGCCATTCATATTGCCAGACCACAATTGAGATTTGTAAGAGTTCATCTTAGATGTTGTTTTGGAAAATTTATGTGATGTGATTTTTTGCATTTTCTTATTTTCACATATCCTTCCATCTCTTTCTTTTCAAATCTATTGTAACACAAAAAATAGAATTAGAGTGACAAGTCTTTGGCAAATTGGTCAATTTGTACCATTTTTTGTGATGTTTGTTCATAATAACTTCAATTGGAATGTTGAGTTTGAAGGTAGAGGTTGTGACTTGTCAAATATCTATAACCAAAGAGCATCTAAGGAAATGATATTCAATTTTTTTAATCCTAGGGTTTCATAGACTACTTGACCTCGTGGAGATTATAAAAGCTTCCATTTCTTTTCATTCCCATTTTACGAGGGTTGCTAAATATTTTGCATGAACCAAGGATCTATAATAAATGTGATCTTTTTAGGATCTTGATTTCTAATAGAGGGTGATAAAGTCAAATATGTATGTTGAGCTAGTTTTCCATTCCGCATCAATCATGTTGCTCTATATGCATGTATCTACTTTTTTCCAAGGATTTTCCTATGGAGAAGTTCCTCTTTGATCAAGTTCGTGGCCTAAGAAAAATCATTTTGGTAGGAGAAGAAAGTTTCTAGATTTGAAATATATTATTCCAACATGCCTTAAGTATAATCTACCACATCATATGCTCATCCAATCCATAGCATATTATAGTTCCTTGTGTTTTGAGTGGGTATTGATTTGTAATTTGTTATAAGGATCCTACCAAATTTTGCCTTTTATACCATTTCCAATCTATCATGTTATTTCATACCTCAGCATACCCATTCCCTTTTGAATGTTCCAATAATTATTACTAGATTAGACTCTATTGTGGTAAAATATGTCTTTCTAATCATTTTAGCCCAAGGAGAGTATAAGTTTTTTTTAAATATTTAAGCTAGTTTCGTGACCATAGATTGGTTGGACTACAATATGAGGATTTCATTTAGTCATAAAAGTAATTCCAAGACAATTTTGCAAGCATATCCCACTTAAAGGGAAAGGCATTTTCTATGTTTAGACCTCATGTTGCTCTTTCTCTTTTTAACCGACTTCCAAATTACTAGAGAGAATTTGAAAATTTTGATCATTCCTTACCAAAAGAAACATCTTGAATATTTTTAATGTGCTTTTGAACTAATTTTGGTATAGGTAGTGTAGACATTAAATAAATAGCCATTGACTAGAGAATTAGTCATATGAGCTATGTTTGGCCTACTAAGGTGAGCTAGTGACTATGAAGAGGTTAGACATATGAAGCTTGACAAACATTCCCAACTAAGTTTGAAGCCAATGGAGTGTAGGAATTCTTGATATTATCAAAAATTTCCTTCCAAGGGTGAACACAAATTGGTTCTCTATATTTTAGCCCGTATACATTTTTCAATGATTTTGGATATGATGTATATCATATTGCAAATGGTTATAGACCAAAAATGGTCCAAGATTTCAACATTTTCTTTCTTTGAAACCAAGATTAATTGAATTTCATTTAGATGCTTTAATGTTTGTTCTTTGAGATTCTCCAACTAACTCTAAAAGTTCTTTAGTATTAAGTCCAAGAAAGTCCACAAGAAATAAAATAGAGAAACTATATCATCAAAAGATTTAGTCTTCTTGAAGAAAAGCATTATACATTTGATTTCATCCTTTCTAATAGACAAAAAAGATTACCATTGTATTTTCATTCAAGATGAAGCAACTTCTTAGGCCTTATGCTATTTGAGATGAGACTCATAAATGAGGATGTCTTTAAAGTATTTTATCAAGTGATCTAAACTTTCATTAAGTAAAATAATCCAATTTGGTCTTTCACGGTTAGAAGAGAGATGATGTGTTTGTTCAACATAAACTAATGAAAGAAAGTGGTATGGAATGACCAAATTTAATTTATTTTCTTTAGAGCATTATTTATATATCAAACATGTGGCAAATTTGGAGGTCAAAGATCGCTCTTCTCTAGCCATGGTATAGTATATTCCTTATCCTTGTTCTTTTACTAAAGAGTTGCTGGATCAATTCCAACCTTCTTGTCTTGTTGGAACATGTTATTGTTCGACTAAAAATTCTAGGCTGAAATGTCTTTGGACAGACCAAAATTCTATGGAATTTAAGTATGTTATGTCCATAAATGTTTGAAATGCAATCTAATGATTGTTTAACATTAATCTAGAATTCAAGAAGTATTAGCCACAAACTTTTTAAATCTACATTACAAAGAATGTTTTGGGGACAAGCAAAGTTATACAATTGGTCAATGCTTCAACAAAGTGGTCTCTTAAATTTAATAGAGAATTGTAAAGTAGTTGACTAGAACATGCTAGATAGCAAACCAAAAAAAATTGAGATGTTTCTTGCCCTTTTCATTTGTTCATTCATGTGTTTCTGAAAATGCATGCCATTAAGAGGAGAAAATGTAGAGTGGTGACCAAAAATTGAACAAAGTGGTCTCTTAAATTTAATAGAGAATTGTAGAGTAGTTGACTAGAACATGCTAGATAGCAAACCAAAAAAAATTGAGATGTTTCTTGCCCTTTTCATTTGTTCATTCATGTGTTTCTGAAAATGCATGCCATTAAGAGGAGAAAATGTAGAGTGGTGACCAAAAATTGAGCTGAGTTGTTTGTGAGGACATACCTTGAAGAATCCCATTGGATCAATCTTGGAGTTTGAAAAAAAAAATATGATTGCATCCCATACCCCCTTGGTATTTGAGTTCCTTATTTTCTACAAGATAGTTGTTTCTTGGCAAAGGATAAAGTCGGTTGGATTTTTATAATAGCTACCATAAGCATTTTAAGTTTGTTGGGGACTCCACCCCTTAAATTCTAAGAGAATTTGCATGTCAATAACTATCTTCTTCTTGGTTACTTGTTGATTTTCTGTAGAGTTTTGTGAAGTTTTTTGTCTCTAAATTTAAATCATTTTATTGGATCACATACAAATCTTTTCCATAGTCGCAATCTATAAGGAAAGTTTGTTGGAAGATTTTTTTTCTTTTTACTTGTCTAATATCCCCATTATAAACTTTTAGCGTCTAGGTATTCATTTGTGATTTTTTCAATTAAGTTTGTTGGAATATTTTATTTTATTTTGCTTGCCTCCCATCTTTATTGAACCCTAAATCTAAAAGCTTTTAACCTCTAGGCCTTCATATGTGGATATTTTTAGTGTTTTGAGTAAATTGTTGGGAGATGTGGTGTTCTAGTTGATAACATGAATGTGAAGGTTTTTCTTACTTTGAGCATTGTGTTCTTTACGGTTGGTTTACTATTATGCTTTTCTCTTTAGGCTCTTCCTTTATGAGATCCTCCAATAAGTTTTGTAGTGAAATTTGGTTATGCAAATTGATCAAATCCACCCCTTGTTATATAGCTGATATATTCTTCTTGTTTGTATAGATCTAAAAAAAATTCATGTACAAGCTTGATTACTTGTGGGTGCACGCTCTAAATCTCGTTGATTATTCTCTTAATTATCCTTTTTCTCTAAATCATACACATAATATGTGATTGTGTTCATGATGCAATCTACTATTCTCATGGTTGAATGGTTGCTCTCATTTTCAACCTTCCATACATAGAACGATTTTCATGGAGATGCTAGTCCAAATTGTAATAAACATAAGCTCTTACTACCTGTCATCCCTATTTTGTGGGCCTCATCAAGAATCCCTATAAGGTACTGTATCAAAATTCAAATTCCTAATGCTTCAATGTTCAGTTCAATGTCAATTCAAGCTTCAAAAAGAGAGGGTCCCCGCCCTTAATCTATAATGGGGGAGAATTTACCCACAAAGAGAGAGAATGGTACCCACGCTAATGAGTTATCGCCTAAAATGAAAGGGGGCAAGAGGGCCAATGATGCTATTTTATCTCCCTGATTTGAAAAAGACCCAAACAAGATTCAAGTGTTTAAAGTCCGTAACACTAATGAGTCAACCAGAAGAGAGAGGGAGAGAGTAATAGGACCCACACTAATGAATCACAACCAAACGAGAGGTAGATAAAGTATTGGCCCACCCCCACACACACAGGACCAAACAAAAATTCAAGAGTTCAAAAACCCTAACAAAGAGTAAATAATGTTTTTGTGAAAGTAAAGTTACTTTATCTTTGATTTTTATTTTTCTGAAAATAGATATTATTCTATATACCTTAGAACTATTGCCATTTTTACATTTTTTAAACCTTAAGTGTAAATAATGTTTTTATGAAAACTTAGTTTTATTTCATCTGATATTTAAAATAAAAAAAATAGGCGTATTCTATATGCGTGAGAACTATTGCCCATTTGACATTTTTTAAACCTCTCTAGATGGAGCAGAGGGGATTGCTGTGCAATAATGGGCTAAACGTGCTGGCTAGGTTGGGGCTAAAAATGAACCTCCCTTATGGTTTACATATTCAATATACTAACCATAGAATACTTGTAACAGTATTGAACATAGAATAGATATATAAAAGGATATAAAATCAGTAGTAGAATTGGCCGTAGTGTACTTTAGTAAATAGAAAGGAAATCAAAATTAGGGTTTCCTTAAATCAAATCAGGTAAGATTTTATAATAAACATCTGCTTTAAGATAACCATGAGAGATTTTATAATAATCTCATTTATTAGTAAATTGATTTTTGCTTTGTTATATTTTCTAATAATGATTTGATTCAGATATGCATATGACCTAATCATATGCCCCATAGTCTGAAGTATGAGTTGCGACATCCAACATCCAAAATGTGTGAACCTTAAATTCATCTCCAGCAACAGAAACATGCATTCTAGTATATCTTTCTTAAAATGGACATTTTTGGCATTTTCTTTTACCTTCAAGAACAAGGCAGTCGTTAGTTTCCTTCAAAAGTGTCCTTTATTATACAGTTTGATTACATAGTAAGAGGGTGTGATTCTCTTCTTGTTTGTGAACGGTGACAGCAAAAAGGAGAGAACATGTCTGACACCAATTAGCTTTGACCATAAATCTCCTGGCTGGCTTAGCATCGCACGAATTGCCCTTGACTCTTTGTAAGCTTGGCCTTGTCTACACTCTCTTGACCAGGTGGTTAATAATATAAATAAACAATTGGATTGACATTTTGCCAATACTCGCTACAAGAATGATAAATTTCTCATTTATTTCCATTTAAGAATTATAATATACAGAACAACAAAGTCAAGAAACAAATTGTTGTAGCAAGCTCTTTCTGCAATTTGGATGGTGGGCTCCCACTGCCATTTAGCTTTGCAGAGTGAATAGACTTGTTATCATCAGAAGCTGTTGAGACATTAACAGTTGAGGAGCCTGGAAAGATATAAGGAAACATAATCACAGTTAATCTCAATGCATATGGTCCTAAATATAGCCGTTGTCAATACCAAGCGATAGCAACTTTTGGAATTATCTTTTAAGTTCGTGTATAGTATGTAGATTAATCCATGAAATAATTAGTGTTAATACAAATAAAATTGAGGCTTCAGGCTCAAAGTGGAAAGCATCTATGAACATCATAAAATGCAAGCACGTGTACCCCCCCCAGCTCATACAATATGCAAAGCTCTACTATCTATGCAAAAGGTCAAATGAAGCACTAAATTGTGAATTTTATACTTCAATTAATAACCCAATCAACACCTCCTCTTTCACCAAGAAGGAAAAGATTTCTCCTTGATCCAAAACAGTTTCAGATTGATTCAACATCAAGACTCTTTTATTTGCACTAGAGATAAAACTAATTGTGCCAAACAGATACTGATGTTACCAAAGGAAACTAGAATCAGCTTAATCTTAAATCAAATTTCATCATAGGAACTTACAATCATAGTTGGTCCACCCTATCCGCTGGTTTTCCAGATCATACACAAAAATCTTGTCTTTCAGAACAAGATCTGCAAGGTGAAGTTGAAACCATAAGCAATAGCATCCAAGATTTAGCTGAAATAAGATGCGTATATTAGAATGCAATTACTCTACCATTGTTTAAGGAAAGAAATGACAATTCAACACCCAAAAGCATCTGCCCGCAAAGTATCAATGGAACAAGCTATATGAATCTACACTTGTCATTTTTCAATCGATAGACTACCAAAATTCTATCTACACAACCTTACGGCAATATGCATTCCATCCAACAAAGGAAACAGTAAATCTATCTGATGGCAATAAAAAATGGAATCTTTAGTTCTTTCATATAGTTTGAATCCATAGGCATCCATAACTACCAATAGTTAATGCTCGGAAATATCAAATGTACATTGGGAGGTCTGAAATTCTCTCTTAAAATTTATATTTGTAGTCTACAATTATCTCTTGTGTCTTCCTCTGATTTAATACATTCCAGTGTTGCCCTTACTACAATGCTGAAAGCCTGAAACAGTCTGGGATTCAAACTACTAAACAAGTATATAACAAGTTTTTCAGCATTTACTAAATGGAATTCAAACTCGTCACCAGCATAAACTAAGTCAGACTGAAACTCATTATAAACACATTACAGACTTTTCAGCATCTATTGCCTGTTTCACCAGAATAATAGTCTCCAATTGACAAGCATATTATGTATTGCAAGCTTTTGGATTCAACTGTGTATGTTTTTCAATCGACGTTTTGGATCACACTCAGTGATCCATCATCAGGAAGAGGGAAAAATAGATAAGGATTGCAGAAGGATGAAGGAGGTGGGTTGAGAGGAAAGAAATAACTTAATAAAAGGGCTAAATAAAGCAAGGAATGTAAATTAATGCAAATAATGAAATTACAAAGACATTATCTAAATAAACAAATTTATTTATAAGAAATAACAAACACAAATAAGAAACAACCAACACATCAAAGAAAAAACAAACAATTAAAGAAGACACCAAATTAGAATAATGGAAAGTAAGAGAAATAAAACATTATAATACAAATAAAGATATTAGAACTGAAAATGAATAATTTAATGAAATTAAGGAAATTAGGAAATGAAAAGAAAAAGCCTACAAATGAAAAATAATAATTTAATACAGAAAAAATGGAACAAAGAAATTGATAAAGAGATAAGCGATCAAAAGACGAGGCAAGGCAAAAAGGTACATACATGAAAAAAGAAAAAAATAGAACCACTAAAGATACATCGAAGGCAAACACAAGAAGAGGACAAAAAGATAATTAGATAAAAAGAATCAAACCATATTATGAAACTAAAAAACTTTTTAAAAAATATGAAAAAACAATCTTAATTAGTTAAATTAAGACAAACACATGCACAAACACACAGGCACATACACAAACACTAAAAATTAAGGTCACAATGAAAACATAATAGCTACATGCACAAGAACATACACATACATATGCACATGTACACACACACATATACAAATACACATACACATAAGAAAATACACGCGCCTACATATACACCAACACATACGCATGTGCATACACATGCATTTACACATACACACACACACATGCACATGCACATACACATACACATACACATACACATACACAAACACACAAAAATACAAACACATACACAAATACATAAAAAATTAAGTTAACTATAAAAATAAAATGCATACACAAACACAAACACATAATATACCCATACACATACACATACACATATACAAACAAATACACAAACACCAACACATACCCATACACAAACACATACATAATAACCTACACATACACATACACATACACACAAATATATAAAAGGCGAAAAAAAGAGAGGGGGTAAAAAGAAAAGGAAAAAGCAAGACAATAACGGAAACGGCAACAAAGAACACAATCAACAGATACAAATCAAAATAAAGAAATGCATAAAAGGAGATAGAACCAACCAAGAGAGCAAAAAGGTTAGCAAAGAAGAGGGGCCAAACATAGAGGAGGAGAGGGACAAAAAGAGAGGTTAGACAAGCAGAGGATAAGGGCAAGGAGGTATGGACAAAAAGAAAAGGTAAGGGAAGAGAAAGAAGGGGAAAGGGGGCGGGGTTCGGAACGCAGAGACAAAAGAACGAGAAGCCCAGAGGTGGAAAGGAGAAGGGGACTAGAATTGGGGGGGTGGGGGGAAGAGGGCAAAGGAGAGCACAATAAGGAGGGGTGGGATTGAGGGAGTTCAGAAGGGGTTGACAAGCATATTATGATCATATAATTAGTTCATAAACAAAACCCCAGCAAACAGTTACCACAATAATGCTCCTCTACAACAAGTTAATATTCTTATGAAGTACTATGTCACAAAGTTTGTGTTCCAGTTCAAATTCAGTAAGGAAAAAATTTGAATAAAATTCATCAATGATAAATTCAAGGAAAAACTTGTAATTAAATTCGAAGAATATAAGTTTATATTTTCATTATGATATTACAATATTTAAATGTATAAATGTTTTAGGATAATTGGTATGTTCTAATATTATATATTTAAATGTATAATAAATAATATGTTATAGCATTATATATTTAAATGTATAAACATTTAATATTATATTTGAATGCATAAATATTAATATGTTATCGAATTATTATTATATTATATATTTAAATGTATAAACAATTAATATTATAATTAAAGCTAAAATAAAATTTATTAAAAGCTTGCTAATTCGACCTGCAGTGGGTGCGGGTTTATTTATTTTCTTTTTAATTTTTGCTTTCACATAAATACAATTATGCCACTTGAACAGGAGAAGCAACCAGGCATTAATTTGTAGGGCATCATATTTGGCAATGAAGGAGCCCTCAAAGAAGTCTTTTTCCATCGAAGGATAACTTGCAGACATGGTAGTGCAACCAACATTGTAGCCAGCGTTTTCGCGACGAATCCAGGCATTGTCTATGACTTCACAATGGACGAGTACATTCATTATCTTTGCAGCGCCATTCTTTGAAAAATGATTAAAATTTCTCGATATAGAAGAAACCATTTTTTTAGGGTTTTTAATGAAATATTTTGCGTTGCATACAATTTATAGTAAGACCTCTCCTTCGCGTTTTGGCGCTAGACCTCCCCCTCTCCATTGTGGTCGTGGCAGCTATACAGTAAACTATAAACATTCTCACACCCCGCAAGGCAGATTTGCACAAGTAGCGAAGCCCGCAAGGAAGCTAACCATACGTTTATGCTCGAAAAAATTTAATTGAAAACAGGTATTTTAAAAAATAAAAAAATTAAGAAAACCCTATGCCCTTCTTCCGTACAAATTTTAGGGCGAAATGAAGTGATTTTTTTTTGTTTTCTGTAAATTCGCCAAGTTTCGATCTTCATGGATCGAATTCCGCGAACCATGTGACTATATGCTACAATAATGTTCCTGTGGTTTTCTCAAACCATACATAAACAATAAACATCACACAAGAGGCAACACTGTCTAAGGACCAAAATGAGGATGCAACAACACAGAGGGCAACAAGTGGATTAAACTTCCTATTCTGTATTGATTGGAATCTCAAAGCGGGGTGCACTCTATTGCCATTCCAACACTTGCTGTTTTAAAAATAGAAGTTCAAATTCCCATACACTCAAATCTTATTTCTCTATAAATTGAAATTGACTACAATTACATACATCTATCTCAAGCCATTAGTCTTTTTACAATTTTACCACTTATTCCCACTAAGACATGACTTGATGTGTACAAGGATCTTTTCCCCGAATGGATAAAACAACATAATAAATAAAAAAATCATGCACTGCAGCCTATATTCTTGAAGCGTTATACTTCACCACAATTATTGTAATTTAGATAATTTCAGTCTCTTCACTTTGAGAGTATACTCAAACTTACTTTCTATATTCAAAGACAATAAACCTAAGTGATTCTGCCTTACATCAAGAGAGACCCATATTTGGCACTTTATTCATCAATAAGGTTGCTTCTTTGCATCTCACCGCTCGTTGACACTGTTGGTAGTTTTCAATCAATTTAGCTCCTATCTAGCAGTATCTCTATTGATTGACTCCTTTCATACAACTGGCATATGTCTAGTACATTCAAGCCACTTTGACCTCCCTCCCAGCCCCAAGTTGGCTTTCCATAATAAGCATTTGTTAAGTATTGTAGATGGCATCATCATTCAGGCTATCTCCAACATCATTGGTCAAATGGTTTGAGGCTCCCTTCTATCTACTTGTGGATGTCCCCCACTATTTACAAATTAGGATAATGAATATATTCCACAAAGTCAAAGGATCTGCTACATTTGTTCCTTCCAAGAGGTGGATATTAGGAGCAACTTACTTCCAAGCAATCTGTCTACTATGTGTTGATGTTATAGCAGCTTAGGGCTGCACTTCCTTCACACAATTCACAAGAAGAAGTACATGAATTAAATAAATAGCCTTCGGCTATTTAATTCATGATTACAATATTTACTAATGAAGAGGGCCGACCATATTTAGTTCGCATACTTTGGTTACTACTTGGGCCGACCTTATTGTGGTTATTATTTATTATGTTCTTTTAAGTGGGCCGACCTATCTTGAAGAGGCGCCTCACTTATATAAATACAAGGTCATATTTGTCATTGTAACATATTCATTATTCAAGCAAGTTCGCATTTCCTTAAGAGCAGAATTCGCACTTCATAGCAGCAGATCCGATTTCAAGGAAGATCGTATTCATTTGTATCTAGTGCATCTTGGAGAGGTGCGACCTCATTGTATTCATTGTTGGCCATTGTTGGGCCTGAGTTGTAAGCAGATTTCTGCTCTTGTGCTACATTATATAAGAGAATCATTTGCTGGGTTTTTCTCCCTCAAGAGGAGGGTTTTCCCAGGGTATCTTGTTGTGTTCATTGTCTTATGTGTTGCAATTCTATTAAGTGCTTTCATTGTTTAATCTGATCTAAGAAACTCTAACATGGTATCAAAGCGGGTGTGAAAAAAATCGTGATCAGATTTAGTTTGCTACACTCACCTTATTCTTTTTCAGTCTATCTTCTAAATTTCTCAAGATGGTGAATGGTCTGAAAATCGAGGATAGACTCGAAGGAGTTTCTAACTACACATCATGGAGGTTCAGGATCATGCTCACATTGGAAGAGAATGATTTGGCTGAGTTTGTGAAAACAAAAGTTCTCGAACCTAAGGAGGAAGAAGAGAAGTTGCAGTGGAGGAAGAAAGATACTAGGGCAAAGAAAGTGTTGGTTGATTCCGTCAAAGATCATATTGTTCCGATTGTCTTCAAGTTGGATACTGCAAGGGAGATGTTCAAAACATTGGAAGAGATGTACAAAATCAACAACACCAGTCGTGCCCTAACCTTGAAGCAACAACTACTTCACATTAAGATGGTGGAAGAAGAGTTTGTCATCACCTACTTCATGAAGATTTCCGAATTGAGAGATCAACTCTCTACCATTGGTCATATTGTTGATGACAAGGATTTGACCATGATTGCTCTCAATGGTCTTCCGCTTTCATGGGAGTCGTTTATTCAAGGAATCAGTGCAAGATCTAAACTTCCCAAGTTTGATCGATTGAGGATTGACTGCATTCAAGAGGAGTCGAGACTAACGGCAAGGGGCATTGGTCAAAGTTCAAAGAATGAAGATTTACATGTTCTCGCCTCTCATTCATCGAAGAAAGGAAAAGTTTGGAAGAAAGGATTCTTTAAAAGGAATCGAGATAATGGGTCAGATGGTGCTCCTGCATTCAAGAAGAAGTGGGACCTTTCTCGTGTTCAATGCTTTAAATGTGACAAATTTGGTCACTATGCAAAGGAATGTCCTACCAGGCCTAATCAACATGCTTCATTTGCGGATGTGATTGAGATCTCTCCCCAAAATGATTCTAATGAATTTCTACTCTAGTCATGGGCCTATGTTCAAGCTGTGAAGGTTGTGTACTAAGCGCAAGAGCAACATATCATACGGTGTCCACCCTTCAGAATATTTAAGAGATAAGTATTCTTTGCTTTTGATTGTATTTACTATTCTAGACTAAAATTCAATTTGTTGAGTTATGCAAATCTGACATTATTTACTTAGGATTATGTGTGACTAGTAAATAGTGATCACTGTGATAAGATTCTTTAGATTTATTCATTGCAAGTAGGATCATGCTAATTTGTGAAGATTGTCTTTTGTTTTGCTGAGATTAGCTCTTCTGTGAAATTGAAAGAAAGACATGTCATGATTGATGAATTAATTATCTATTACTCAAGAGATTTTGAAATCCATGAGATAAGTATTGCATGGTTGAATAATGTTCATGAATTGTTTATGTAATTATTAATTCATGCTATAACATTGAGATAACCTGAGCATCAAGCAATCTTGAAGTCTTACCGAATGAAGAAATGATCAAGCTTGGAGTCATAGCTTGCAATCATTGGACTACATTGATGGCTGGAGATATCTCTTGAAGTCAATGTACCTTTCAGGTCGTCATTGTGTTCAAACTGTGAAGGGTACGGATTGATCTGAGCTCAAGTACAACGTATCACACTATGTCCAGCATTTGGACCTATCAGAATAGTTAAAAAGATAAGTATTCTTTGGTTGCTGAGTTATATCATTTATTTATTCTTTGGATCTTGTAATTAAGAGAGATAGTAGATTCTCTTGAATTGTGTTGTATTCACTAGCATAAGATCTTTGGAAAAATTTCATTCATGATATAACTTGTACGATTCTAATCTTGATATTTCTTTGGATAATTATGGACTGTTAGTAATCTCTATCTAAAATGCTTCCTGGACAGGTTTAGGGGGAAGAAGATAAGAGATTACTTAGTGATGAAAAACTTGAGGCTTCTTGTGAAGAAGTCATGTCAACCAAAGAAATGATCAAGAGGGAGTAAACACTAGAGGGTCTGAGTTGGTGGCTAGAGGGAGTACATCTCCAGAAGTCTTCTTTGCAATCTCTGAAGCCAGGATCGAGAGGGAGTCTCAGTATCAGTGTTCCTTTGTTTAATGAGTTCTTCTTTGAGAGAAGTTCGAGGTGAAATCCCTTGATAATGCAATTCTCTATTGAGAGAGAGTTGAGGTGACAGCCCTTGATAATGCAATTCTCTATTGAGAGAGATTTGAGGTGAAAGCCCTTGTTTCCACCCTCTGGGAGAGCCATGGTGGATGTCATGTGTGTGACTCCATGACAACATCACGTGAGGGAATCCGTGATGAATTTTTGATAATGCATTTCTCTTTGAGATTTGAGTTGAAAGCCTTTGTTTCCACCCTCTGGGAGAGCCATGGTGGATGTCATGTGTGTGACTCCATGACAGCATCACGTGAGGGAATCCATGATGATTTATTTGTGCTTGTGTATCACCCTCTGGGAGAGCCATGGTGAAAGTCACATTGAGGTGACAACATCAGATTAAGTGATGAGCACTTGTTCATACCATTTGTGGAGGTAGCCACAATGGTTGATATCACGATGAGGTGATATTCTTTTGTTTTCATTCTGATATGATGTGTCTTGTGCAGGTGGAAGTTCATCCCTAGCTGAGAGGGAGTGTTGATGTTATAGCAGCTTAGGGCTGCACTTCCTTCGCACAATTCACAAGAAGAAGTACATGAATTAAATAAATAGCCTTCGGCTATTTAATTCATGATTACAATATTTACTAATGAAGAGGGCCGACCATATTTAGTTCGCATACTTTGGTTACTACTTGGGCCGACCTTATTGTAGTTATTATTTATTATGTTCTTTTAAGTGGGCCGACCTATCTTGAAGAGACGCCTCACTTATATAAATACAAGGTCATATTTGTCATTGTAACATATTCATTATTCAAGCAAGTTCGCATTTCCTTAAGAGCAGAATTCGCACTTCATAGCAGCAGATCCAATTTCAAGGAAGATCATATTCATTTGTATCTAGTGCATCTTGGAGAGGTGCGACCTCATTGTATTCATTGTTGGCCATTGTTGGGCCTGAGTTGTAAGCAGATTTCTGCTCTTGTGCTACATTATATAAGAGAATCATTTGCTGGGTTTTTCTCCCTCAAGAGGAGGGTTTTCCCAAGGTATCTTGTTGTGTTCATTGTCTTATGTGTTGCAATTCTATTAAGTGCTTTCATTGTTTAATCTGATCTAAGAAACTCTAACACTATGCAGTCCAGGGGAGATATCACTCTTTGTATGGAGAAAAAGGTGTTCTCTAATAACTTTCTTCCAGTATCCTGATCAAAGATGTATGTTTTTGTTTCCTTGAGAAGTAGTCACTTGAAAGTGCAGAGCCCCTAGAGCTACCCGACTGATTAACTCCTCATTTCTTTCCCCCTTTCTTCCTTCCTTTCTAGCATTACCCTAGTTGCATCACCCCCATCAGAAAAGAATTTATGAGGACTCGATGTCTATTATTGAAATGTAAAATGGCAGTTTATGCAATGTCCAAATATATGGACAGTTACAGTATCCACCCTATAATTAGGAAGAAGCGTTGAGTAGGTGGCAAGTACCAAGATGTAAGGGACTGCATGTAAGATTAGTACATATTAGAAAGAGGCATCATGACTGTGTCTTGGATTCTATTTAATATTTTTATGTGCTTGAAAAACATCACATGGCTCTCTGCTGCAAGATTGCACTTTCAACTATGTAAAACTACCCACAAAGTTGAGAACACAGTTCTCTTAAGCATCAGCCATGGAGTTGAGAACACAGTTCTCTTAAGCATTAGCCCTGAAGTTGAAAACAAAATTTTCTTGCCCATTAACCCTGTTGTTGAAGACACAATTCCAATAAAGGATTACTCCGGGAGTTGCAAACGCAAGTCATTTGAGTATTAGCCATAAAGTTGAGAATACAAATGTTTAAAGAAATTATTTGTTTTCTTTTGGCATTCTTGTATTGTAGAAGTTCTGTTAGACCTTCTCACCTTGATCCAAGCCTCCATCTCTATGGGCATTCAAATTTGGTATAAGAAACTTGACCTTGGCACTTGGGTTTTCTTTTAGTGGCCATATTTAAACTCTATACTAAAGATTCCTCAATTCTGCAATCAGGTGATTGCTTCCAATACAGATTTTGGTCCCTTCTTTGTGCATTCATTTTAGAAAGACCTTTCCTACTAAAGTTCAATCTCTTCTTAACAAAGCCATTACAGATTTAGGAACATTGCATCATTCTTCTATTACATCTATTTTGCAAGGCTAAAAATGGCTCCATTGTTCTCCATGGATGTTCTCTTCTGCCACCTTATTATTTCAAGATCGACAAGGGAAGACAGAGATGCAATGAAGAAAGGAATGCATATGAAAAGCACAATGAAATCCATCCATTATTTCCAGAGCCCTTACATCATAAAGCAGATTTCAAAATTTCAAAGAAGCTTTGTGGAGCTTATAGACCATTATAACAAGAAGCTAGTTAAGGATTGTGCCCATTCAAAACCTCCTTCACACTAGAGGCACTTATTCCCCGTTGTGTTCTACTTCTATCACATGTATACTGGAGAAATGCTACCAGCCACTAAAGACACCCATGTACTTTCCAAATATTCTTTTGTTAGCATTTTACTTTGTCCTTTTCAGAATAACATAAAACAGAACAGCGTGCAAGGAAAAAACTTTTTCTAACATGCAATTAAAAATTAAATTACTTTGCCACATCTATTTTCGTTTCTCCAGTATGGGCACAAGCCTTTACAGTGCACACACACAAATGAAAGATTTTATATCTTTATGGCTCTGCAAAGAAACTAACCTAACCTAAACACAAACAGACAATTTCTAGCAGGATTTGCAGTAACTAGAAACTATATACAAACAACTACTGGATATAAGATTTATAACCACACACAAGACAGCATTCCACAAAACAAAGACCCAAATATTGATATGGCAAGATATCAACACTCAAATCAATAATAATCACAATACGAAGTTTGTAATCACTATTAATCTGTATTCAGTAAGCAAAACCATTCACATTAGATGATATCACACACTCGTATGAATAATAAAATTGCTAACTTTACTATCCACACACAAAAACCACAATAAACTTTTGAAGCAAAATTTACCTTTAGTTAGTCTCAAATGCAATAGCCGTATATATAGGGTTTCAAAATATCAATTTGCACAATTGCATGTCTCTATGTGTAAAATTGCTTTAAACATAAAAGTTGCACATTAATTTAATTAGTTTTAACTTTTAATAAAGCTTATCCTTGGACAAAGCTTATCTCCTAACTAAAAATACATTCAAAAATGTCAAAAATAATTCCTTCTAGAAGAGATCAAAAATAGCTTATGCTGTAAATTCTGCTGCTTATAATTTTAGAGAATGTTTAAAAATAGCATTTTATATACTTTACAAAAAACAGCAATCATGTGATGAATGCAAAGTTCAGTTGGATAGCAAAGTGATCACCTGTTGGTCAATTCCTTTCTTCAACATGTACTCTTTGATCACTTTCACTACCATGCGTACTTGCTCAGAATTCGATTGAGCTATTCTTTATCATTTTTCTTTATGAAGGGTAAAAGATGGGTTTTGAAAGGGCCTCAAACCTTATACAATGCATGGAAAAGAGAAATCAATGAAGCCCATCAAACAACAAAAATATAGCATCAAACAACAGACAGTCTAAGGGATGAAAACAAACACACTAAAACTCACAAAATGGGGCAAAGAACAACCAAAGATCAACAGACTCAAGGTGGCTTAAAGCTGAAGCGCTCCAAAGAGCTCTATAAACTACCAAATCGTCCCACTCACAAAAACATTTAGACAGCTATCCTTCCTGGCTGATCTCCCTCTTTTGAAAGCCGAACCAAATTGTGAAAAATCCATAAGGAATCAATGTAGGCTCACATTTGTTTCCATTTTTCTTTTATACAAACTAGAAGAAATCATGTTAATAGGGACTGATAGCAATTTCAACCTAAAGCTCTTCAATCGGATCCTTGTAAACATGTTCCTTACAAGCCTCTCTAAAACCTGCTCTCACAGAAGGTTCACCTGTAGCAACAATATCCGGCAATGACTCTGCCTAGCTCTGAGGACGACCACCTTGAAATCTTTTTTCTTCCAAGATTTTGCAACCTTCTGTTGTTCTCTCACCCAAAAGTAGAGTGACCAGCTATATGGCATTTTTTACACACAACTATGGAGTCCTCATAAACAATATGTTGAACCCATTTACCCAATTTGGAGTATAAGGTAATTGAAGAAGGTAGCACCTTACCCAGATCTACAAACACACAGATCTAGCAAACAACCAATTTCTAGCTATGACCAGGTCAAAAGCTTTGAGTTAACCACCAAAAAGAGCTATACCTTCAAGACCTCAACCTACCAATATTCCAGGCCTAGAAGCTTCACCCAAATAATAACTCCCCAAAGACCACTTCTTAAGGAAATGCCCCAACTTGCCCATATACCACAGTCCATCCAAAAGGATTCAAACCCAATCTTCATGGTTTGAGAATGAGATCAAAAAGAAGCCATTTTTCCATAGCCATGATCTCAAAATGGCCACATCAATCCCATTTTCTCTTGACCCATTTCCTAAAAACATCAATGTTTGGCCAATTTCTTGTAAATTCCCTATGAGAGAGTTCTCAAGATTTGAGGAAGCTCTATCAACAATTAAATCTGAGATTCTAAGAGAAAAGTTTTGACCATCCTCAATGGGTTCCAAGGAGAAGGGTAGAAAAGAACATGGCTTACCTGAAATAGCTTCAACCCAAGACTTCTCAAAGGCTGCCAAGCACTAGGTCGCCTTACAAAACTAGTTTTCCCACTCACCATTTTCAAAGGCTTTATTATTTAGGCTTTAATATTTTTAATGATTTACTTTTCTTTCTTTTTTCTTGGCCTTGTTTTTCAAACTCAATGATCTTCATCAATTCCATCAGCTCACTTATCTTGTCCTTGTAGAAGCCTATTGTGCTTTCCAATTCATACTTCACATTTTTTGTGAAGTTTTTTCAGTGTTCCAAGGGGACGCGTCCCCCGCAAAATTCTGGACGAACCCAAGATGGGAACGTATCTGAGACGCGGGGACGCCTAGGAAACGTCCCCCCACCATCCCCCCGTTTCGCCGCCGTCCCCTGAACGTTTCTTCCAAAAGGAGACTTCCAAGCGTCTCCAAGACTCCTGGACGTTTCCGAGACTCTGAGGAGACTCCTAGGCGTCCCCTGCAAAAATGCATTAAAATAATGATTTATTTTTTTTAATTTAAAAAACAAAAATGAAAACTATTACAACTTAAAAGATTTACGTTAAATTTAATTATTTGTTACCCTAAGTCAAAGACTTACTATCATTTTTTTTGTTTTCATTTACCTGAAACATTCAAATTGACTGAACATACAATCTGGAAAATCAACTTAAACACTTCATGTCTCTAGCATTTCAAGAACACAGTAGATATGAGCTTTACAAGCCTTGGTGAACTGACTGAATCATCATTACAATCAATATACTCTTCTCATAGACACACTATGACAGTGCTGACAGAGTAACCCAGAATATGCAATAACAGAAATAATATAACAGCCTTTTACAAGTAATTTTTGTATGACTTAAAGACTGAAATGCTTGCACAGAATACTCAGTTTGCTACAGCAAACTTCTAACTCAGTATTTGAGCAGATTATACAATAACTGATCAAGACAATGCATATATTACAGAGTACAAATAAACCAGACCTTGAATAATCGCTGTCAATGGCAGATAAGGGGGCTTGAACTAATGAGTATATTTTCATTTTGATTTTCAATGTTCACTAGTTCAATGAAATCATTGCAATGTGTTTAAACTTTATACTTTACTTATTCCTTAGGCTTCTACAGTTATACATCTTTTTATAACTAATTTTTCAAGTACTATATGTATTTCAGCGCACCACTCCCCCTCCGCCCCCTGCCGCCCCCAAACGTAGACCCCCCATCCCCGCGTCTGCAAAACACATCCCCTGCCATTCCCCCATCCCCGTCCCCGAAACCCCGTGGAACATTGAGTTTTTTGCTAACTCGTCCTTCTCTATCACATTATCCTTGAAATCTTTTAGCGAGCAAGAAATAGAAACCAGAAATGAAATAATCTCATATTTGATTTCTTCTATTTTATTTAACATTTTATTCAAATAATTAACCACAATCTCTACAAATAACTGATGACTCATGCTAGTCAAAAGAATAATTTGCTTGCCAACTAGGAAAAATGCTAGGGCTTATCAATACTTCAAATTCTAGACCCACCAAACCCTTCAGCTCAAGGAGAATCTTTGCCCATTCATTGTTAGTGTTGAAAGTGTCTTTATGCATCCAGTTATCTTTTATCTAGTTCCTACACCTAGTAGTCCTATTCACACTAGCTTAAGTTCACTTAGTGGTTTAGTTGTTTCACCTCATAGACACTTGGCACATGCCTACACGCTTGTCCCAAGTGTTCTACATGTGTCACATCACTTGGAGGCTTCCAATATGTTAGATGAATAGAATTTTTAGCCAATATATCTCCCTTTTGGGCTCTTGTTATTAAGTCATTTCTTTATAGAACAACATGACCTTTCTCTATATCCCTAATATTTGCTAGGTTGTAAGGGGGTTGGACTATGTGATCAAATTTTCATTTTGGTATCCTTTAGAGGATATACCATTTTATTAGACATCTAAATTGCAACTCTTACCACAGTTTTTTTCAAACAAAGAATTGCACAAACCCTTTATGTTTCACAAGCTAGCGTTTTGATATTAAAAGCTGAAAAATAAAGTGGAAACTAGAAAATGATGATTTACTCGACACCATGAGGGGATGGGGATGGTAAATTTGAGAAATGAACCTAAGGAGACCCAAAATCACTCAAAATGATCCTTGGTATGCTTCTAGCAATGTTTGTGCCACTCAAGGTGTCCTTTTCATTTAAATTTGCAAGAAAACTTGATTATCTTTGCACATAAACAAGAGTTTTCCTTTGCCAAATGGACATAAGTTTTCTCTCAAAGTTTGATAGATTCAAATACTTAGTGAAGAAAAATAGCAAAGAAAAAACTTTTAAAAACCTTCCTCTTTCTCATGGCATTTCAACTTGCCCTTGCACCATGTATTTTCTTTCTATTTTTGAATTTGGTGTGCTTAAGGACCAAAGGCAAGACATGCACCTTCACACTTTGGTACACTTTGGCTAAAGCGTACCAAAAGTGTGTCGGCACACCTAGTGCAAGCCAAGCCTTCTTGATTCACTTTCTTCTTTTTTCTATCTTGTGTTTTTCACTAAAGTGCCACCAACAAGTTGACACACACCAATGCGACAATGTATGTTTTTGCCATTTTGTACAAAAAGTGTGCTTTTGCACCTAAAAAGCTTCTTCTTTCTTCTTTTTTCATTTTCCTTTGTGTTTTTGAAGATTTCCATACCATTTGGGAATTGAGCAATTTTTTCTTAATCTTTTTATTCCAATGCATTCATCTCAAAAAACCCATCCTTTCTTTGAATTTTCATTAAAATCAGACAAGGTTAAAAATTCGGCATTAGGCACACAAGCAAAGTTTCCCAACACTTTGTACACTTGGTAGTTGGTACAATGTCCACTCAAGCACATCAGCATGCCTCTCTGGCAACTAATATAATTGGACTTTCACAATCTGAATTTCACCAATTTGATTCCAATTTTCCCGTTTTCAATTTGTACCGGCATTTTAACATTAATCACAAGATTTTGTAGCACTTAAGATGGTTCCAAATAATAATCAAGACACAATAAACAACACAAACAACACTCAAAACAAATGAAACAGGTTGAAACAATGCAAACAACAAGTGTGAATGGGATCATTTCAACAAGGCTACAACACATTTACAATGGCTTGGCTCAAGATACCATTCAAAAGTCAGTTGTTCCAACATACAGTAATAATCATCATGTATAGTATTCTTAGAGTAACTAAACCCAACCTGGGAAACAACACTCGAAACAAATGAAACGGGGTGAAACAAGAATATTAAACTTCTGGATAAAACTGTATATATTTTTTGCTCGACATTTCGGATCACACTCAGTGATCCATCATCAGGAAGGGGTGAAACAATGCAAAAAACAAGTGTGAATGGGATCATTTTGATAGGACTACAACACATTTACAATGGCTTGGTTCAAGTAAGAGACAAGATACCATTCAAAAATCAGTTCCAATATGCGGTAATAATCATCATGTATAGTATTATTATAGTAACTAAACCCATCCTAGGAAACAATATGAGAGAAAGGCACTATCTCCATACTATGCCAAGGATGGATGGACATAGTAGGTTAGGTCGATCTCCAATGATCATAGTAGTAATCGATCAGGCCCCAAGAGAAAGCAATCCAGCAAAACAACCAACCACACTTGCAAGATTTGACTCCTACCCAACCATTGGTCCCCTCCCATATGTGCGGTGTTTTGCAAGTTCCCTACCCTAACCGATTCGTGTTTACCCCCCTATCGTCACTTGATTGACTCATTCAGCAAGTTCAATCCCATTGTCCAACTTGGTTGGGAACTACCTTCCCCCCTCCCACCCTAGTAAATTGACCCCAACATTTTAGGAAGAGCCTTGCGGACATACATGATCCTCCCACCTAGCCCCTTCCTACTCTATGTTGGTATTGGCTAGGAATGGCCCAAATAGGGCATGCGAGATAGAGAAGAAGGGGAAAGATAGCTTGAAACATCATCCTTGAAATGCTACATTCCTAGACCATAAAGTTATTGACTGCTACTATCATAGCACAACCAAAAGAACTAATTACCGTAGGAAAAGGAATCAACTATGAAAAATAGGAAGCACTCTCCACCAAATCTACTATTAATCATGAAAGGGTCATCAAGCCAATCTCCTAATAGATTATTTGAGCTGGCTAGCATGTCATCATACAAAGTTCAGTTAGAGTTAAAGCTCCTAGTGGATGATAATTCTAAGGTGCATAAAAGAAAGGGATGGAAGAGAAGGGGTGTGTGAAGGGAGGTGGGTAGTGGAGTTCTACCGAAATGTCAAGTGTTTATTTGTTTTCCAAACATATGCTTCATGAAGTTTATATATTGGGGAAAAGAATTTTTTTAAGAAGTGGATGGTATATTGACTTGTAAGGTCTCTTAAAGGCCTTTGTATTGTCTTGTAGAAAATGGTTTTTAAGTCTTAACCAAGTTTGGCCAGAATGGTCACCCCTATTTGCATTAGGTGGATTAATAGCTCCTCATTTCAAATTCATGCAATTCATCAAAATTAAAGAACAAAAAAGCACCAGTAACATCTAGTTGACTCTCTAGAGTGATTTATTTGCTACGCTTTGGTGTATGATTTGAGACCAGTGTAACTGAGCTTTAATTTGTAGCAAGCACATTATTATAGCCCATTTTTCAGTATTAACAACCTGAATATAAATTCTCTGTATCATTGCTCAAAGTCATGTATTTGGACTAATAAATCAATACTTATGAGGAAGAGAGGAGCTGAGTCATCCTAGCAAGGGGAAGAATGAGGCTGAACCATACTAGGTCTGGGGAGTTTAAAAAGAGATTATTAGGAAAGAAATTAACAAAGGTTCATGCAATCATAAGTAGGCTATCCCAAAGCCAACAGAAACAAAAGGTTCCCCCTTCCCTCCAAAATCCAAGACACAAAGGAGTCCCAAGGGTCATTGAGAAACATTTCCACAAGGCTTATTTTCCAAGAAGAGCATGAGATGATGTTGTGTTTGTCTGTATTCCACCCCATAGCAATGGTAGGATAAAGTTACAGAGAATTAAACATTTGGAAATTTACAAGCTGAATGAATTGAGTTTTTACATAACAGAGCTGAAGATGAGACTGATGACACAGGCTGATAGGGTAAAAAGGCAGTATCTGTTGCAGCAGATTGCTAGTATAGCTATTTCTGGTATTGATGATACATATTTTCCCACTTCATAGAAGAGCTATTCTGCTGACCCAGGTTGTAATCTGCTGTAACCAGCTGAAACATAGGGCTGAATTCTATGAAACATTCTTGCAGTCCACTCTATGAGAATAACTTCTTGTCCTCTTATCTCCTCATCTATTTACATAGAAATTTGATTAGCAATAAGTAAATCTGTATTTATGACTATCAGTAGTTCTGAATCATCTATGTTTCCCTTTCAAGCTAAATTGATGTTGATTAATTATCGTTGAACACCTGAGTGAGCATGAAAACCTTAGTTTAATCATATATAGGTGACCCTAAGATAACAGAAACCTGAGAAAAGGACCAAGGGAATGATGAGATGTATCAGGTCACAAAAAGGTACAACCTGTGCTAGACACAGAAGGAAGTCCCCTTATACCCTAATTAAAATTAGGCCCTTGCAAAAAATTAAAAATATTGATTACACACTAGTATTATTTCTTGATACTCCTATTATGCATAGGGCTAAATACTGGTGTCACAATCAGGTTTGCATGGATAGTAATAAAGTTCAACCAAATGTGATTCCAAAAAGCCCCACGCATACTGATCTCAATCCACATCGGCTATTCAAGTCATACAGTTAGAGCCAGAGGGCTTGAAGCAACTAAAGATAATCCCCATGCTCACAAGGTCATGGCATAGGATGTATCCATCAATGGGACCAATAGATAAGAGATGACAAAGAACTTGAATGGAGCATTGCATTTCACTCCCATGGCTGGGTTCTCTCACTAGAGCTGTTTTTCTAATAAGTTCAATTTGACTTCCACAGTTGTGTCAATTTTTATATAGCTCCCTATGAAGTATAACAAACAAGGGCTCGGTGGATTATATAATGAATTGAGCCTAGGATGTAGGATCTTATTATATTAGGGAGGTATTTAACCTTATAACAACCCTTTATTACAAAAAGATGGTTTATGCATAAACAGAAGAGCAGCACATAACTTCAATACTTTTACTCAGTTCAAAAACTCAGACTCGGCAAAAATTCAGGAGGCCAAATTTTGACTTGTACCCTGGACTCAATATTTAAAAAATGCATATATTTATTTTAAAAAATTATACAAAATAAAACAGTGTTAAAAAGCATAAGAAATGAATTTAATTCTTGCATACCTAGGAAATTGCAGACAATTTGAATTTATTCAAATCCATGGGAATGGGGGGAAAAAATAAAAAAAACAAATTGCAAAAAAAGATTTGAAAAAAAATGAGTATTCTGCCAACTGAAGAGAGTTTTTGGAGAGTATTCCAAAGACTTGGCAAGTACTCACAAATAACTCAGCGGCGAGTAACTCACTTGCTGGTTTTAATCTGCAAGTACTCACAAGTCGGCAAGTCACCCACAGGTTTTTGAAGGTGACTACTGAATCTTCTCAGACGCAATTTACTTGGGAGTGATCCTCGAGAATCTGAGTTAAACTGTCACAAAACTTGATCAATTTCTGATTTTTAATAGCTGCTTCCCAAATCAGTGGAATCATCTGTTTGAATTCACAATGCCACCATCTCTGATAACTTCCAAATCCATCTTGAGGTCCAGAATGATGATAAATCAATGAGGCCTGCCTTCAACTTTGAGAAAATATGCCTGTACAGTTACACCTGCTATTATGATGCTGCATTGAACAATGATGGCAAGAGAATGACATCATGAAAGGCCACATGATGGATAAGATCTGCTGGGAAGCTCTGATTTGTTAAGAAAAACTCATTCTGTGGATTCATTAAGTTTTTGGCAATATTTTTTCACCTGGGGGAAAGATGAAGAAAATACAAACTGGAACCCCTTGAAAGCCATATTAGAGAAGATGGCTTAAATGCAGAGATCGAAAAGAAAGAAAGGAATTTCACTAAGAGTTTCATAATTATAATAAAGAAGAAGGTGACTCTAAAACTATAAGGCCAAAGTCCAGACCCACCTAGATCAGAGAAGGTGACTCTAAAACTAAGTTTTTCATAAAACAGTTCAGTTTTTTAAAATATAAAAATAAAACAGTTCAGTTTCATTGCTCCAATTTCAATACAATAGATAAAACCATGTTTTTTCTTTAGGAAAAGTCAAATCAGCAGGGTCAGATGGTATTCCATCTCAAATATTTCAAGAATTCTGGGATATTATCTACTCCAACTTACAACAAATGGATAAGGAATCAGAATACAAGAAGTAAACTTTAAGATATCTTAATTGAACTTTCTTGGTTTTCATTCCAAAACAAGCAGGTACCTCTTCTTTGGATGCCTTTCTGTCCAATCTCTCCATGCAATATGGTATACAAAGCTTTATTGTAAGAACATTGATTGCCCTTTTTACTTTTGACAAAACTTCAATCTTTTGAATCATTTCTTACTTAATTGTTTTATTGTCACCTAATGAGTAAAAAAACAATAAGCATGCTAGGTATAAGCATGTGATTGACCTCCCTTTTCCATTCTTCTGACTGTAAATGCACCTACCAACAAAAACAAATAAAAACAGGAAAAGAAAATAGTAATATAAAAATGACCTCCCAATATTGTCATTTTCTTATCATTTGTATGAGCTCCACTTTTCAGCCAGCCCATACACCATATGGGAGTATTGTCCTGCCACGAAATTAAATTCCACAAAGTGTCAATTATTTGCCACTCACAAAAACACCGTTTTGAAGGTTTCTTCACAATTAGCAAATAATGACAAATGCTACCATATACATGTGTCATAGTTCCTTAGCTTAAAACAATAGTTTAGTGGCTTCTCCCATTTGCACTTCAATTTTAGAGGAAATACTGAATGTTGAAGAAAATATGCAAGGATCCAATTCTTACAGATGTTGTTTGTTGAACAAGATAATCTTGAGGCTTCAATTCCATAGCTGCACCCTCAAAGTAGAGGGTAACAGGGGGAAAAATCTCACCAATGCTGATGGAAGAGGAACCATTAGAATAAGTTAGGATGGGAATTTGAAACTAGAGATATGTGACCATCAGAACAATAAATCTGCAAAGAGATAAAGATCAGATCAAAATCACTTAAATAAACACAAACACACAAACCTATTAGAAATATAGAAACATGGGTCTCCTTTGTACATAACAAGTTGTGTCGATTTTGATACCGCAGCAACAATCTACATGCAATTGGTATTAGTCATGAATCAACAAATTTAAGTTCAACAAGAAACAAGATAAAGGCATGATCTATGTACTTACTGTATTGAAAAAGGCATCATATGCTTCCTCTGCTAGGTATGCTAGTGTAGTTCCGCAATCAACAATGGTTCCACGAGTGTTTGTTGTAGTAAAAACTTGAGGATCAATAGGCAGGTTCTGCCCATTCACAGCAATACCTAGAAGATTTAAATTGTAATGCGCCCTACAAATTGTAACAGAAAAACAGTCAACTATCATGTGACAAGCATGTATTGCCTGCACTACGTAATTATTACTTTTTAGATGAAATAGAAATACTAGCACCATGCCACTTAACATAAATGCAAATACATAAGAAATCCCTTAAGACCAAAACCTAGAGTAAAGGTGATACGGTTCCCTCCTCCCTTGGGCTATCTAAAACTTAACTTTGCTGGTGCCGCCAAAGGCAATCCTGCCCCAGACGATGGAGGAGGAATCTTTCAAGACTAATTCTGTCAAACACTATTAATATATACTGTTGATATTGAAAAATTAAAATGATTCAAACCATAGTAGCAAAAATCTTTCTTGAGAATAACCCAGCAAACCAGAAGATAAAGATTTGTTCACTTAATCAAAAAAATTGGGTTAGGGTTAGAGTCAGGTTTGTGGTTAGGGTTAGGGAAAAATAGGAAAAGACTGCTGTAGAAATGAGAAAAAAAATTATAAATGATTTAATTATGAAAAAGTGCAATTTTTTTGTTTGACTGATTAGTTGCAAAACAAAAACATGTTTTTTCAGCAAAAAATTCGCATCCAGTCCAAGCAGTGATTAAGTAGACTAAAATTCAGTTTTTTAAAGATTTCAGCAATATGAAATTTTAATCTCAAACAATCAAGCAGAGGCAATGGCACACCTCTGAGGACTTCAAAGTGCAATACTGCAAGGGTGGAAAAGGTAAATTGTGGAAGGTGACTCTTAAATGAGCGTCAAAGCTATGAATGGAGGACAGGTTAAAGCATGGCAGCTGAATCAATATTTCAGGAAGCCAAATGTCTCTCCAGTAAACTAGGAGCAGTGTGCTTAATTCACACTAAGAGGAAAGAAAAAAGTCACTTACCTTGCCGCAAATAAAGGTGGTGGGCTACTGCATCATCCAATGTCCCTACACAATCTATCATTACCCACTTTCCCTAAGGATTATCAATCCATCCAGATTCCTAACTATTGATGCATCTTTTATTTCTAGAGCCTAAGGGCAACCCCTCAGAACATTCTTCACTCTCTTCCCCTAAGTTCTATTAATTTCAATTAATTCACTTTGCTTTTTCCAATTGTAAGTGCCTCATTGGGAACTGAGTGTTACCTGTGGTTAATCACCTCCTCCTCCTTTTATCATTGCATTCTGTGATTGAGACTGAAATTGGAGGATTGATGTTGTGAGAAAAGTGTGCTGTCCTGGTGTATGTTACGGGACAATCGAAATGGATTATTCCTCGGGTTCAGGAAAGTAAAGTATAAATGAAGAGTTGAGGGTGACTGGTGCTTCCCTCACAAGAAAACCAGCTGGTCGGACTGGATAAAATGAAGCTTGCCACTTCACACTTCCAGGCTCATTTCTCATCTTATATAGAACAGTGAAACTAAGAACCCTGCCAGGAGAATTTGGACCGAGTAAAAAGAAACATTGAAATACATGTGAAACAAACAATGATTAACCCCAATTAATGAGAAGGAAGAATGTCTTTGATGGAGCTGAGAGCCTTAAAATGAAGCTTGCCACTTCACACTTCTAGGCTCATTTCTCATCTTATATAGAACAGTGAAACTAAGAACCCTGCCAGGAGAATTTGGACTGAGTAGAAAGAAACATTGAAATATGTGTGAAAGAAACAATGATTAACCCCAATCAATGAGAAGAAAGAATGTCTTTGATGGAGCTGAGAGCCTTAAAAATGCTAATATTCCATCTAATGATGTAGGCACCTTCCTCTTCCATGAAGATCATCATAACCTAGAGACGGTTATTTAGTGCGATGGTTAGTGCGATGGTGGTGAAGATGCGACTCATTTCCACTATGTTATGGACAGTCTTTGCACACTCATGAAACTAATATATAAATTGCTATCAGACTGTAGTTTGAAGCCCTCCTCTTACACATCAGAGCCCATCCCTAATAATTGCATTGGGATAGATTTTGATGAGAACTCTTACAGAGATGAAGACATTATGGAAAAACCAAGGCCTTGAGCCTCGTTGGATACATCTAAAACCATATCATATTTTGGTCTGTAGGACTCAAGTGACCATTTAGTATACTGAATTTGATATAATTCCATTCTGACTGAGCAGTAATGGAAAACTACCATGGTTGTATCACTTTGCTCTTAACTGGATTGGGTCATTTTTTATCACAACGACTGTTTGCTTTCTTCAGAGAAAGGGGAGGCAGGGGTTGAAGGTGTCAGATGATTTTAAAAAAAAGAAATGGACCTGTGTATGAGAGAGCAGTAATGTGATGATGGAAAAGTATTTTGCTTATGTCAAAGAATGATATCTCCTTCCCTTTTCACCTTCTGTTTTGCATCAGTTTGTGTCTGTACATAATTGTATTGTGTTTGAAAGGCAAATTGGGTGCAAGGTGATAGAAGGGATTGGCTTCTATTTCTCTTTCCTCTTTTCCTCTGAAAAGGATGGAGACATGCATCTTCAAGAAATGGAAGTAAGATACTGAAATATGATTGAGTTGTGTGAGAGAGGAGCAATACACATTAAAGTGGAATTTGATTCCTCTAACCTTGTTGTCTACCTTGACTAATATACCAAATTGTGAGAAAGTGATCAGTAGAATGTAGCACAATGTGATTCTTCTAACCATGTTTTCTGCCTTAAGTATTTTTGTTACCGGGTTCGCCTCTGCTAGGCCCGGATCCTGGTGCGGTTCGGTTCTTGTTCAGGTCTCGGGCCAGTCCCTTTGTGGGTACTGGTAGGGTTCCCTTTTTGGGGGCCCGGTGTTAGTTTTAGGATCAGAAATGAAAGCAATCAGAAAATGCAACACATAAGACAATGAACACAACAAGATACCCTGGGAAAACCCTCCTACTCAAGGGAGAAAAACCCAGCAACAATATATCTCTTATATATTGAATAATGAAGCCAACTTGCTTTTACAATGAGGCCAATTACAAGGCCCAAATATTAACACCACACTTGATGCAATGCAATGTAATATCGAACTCCTAGAAGATGAAACACTCGACCCCTTGAAGAACAACTTGCTCTGCCCTTTGATAAATTCGCACTTCACACGCTAGAAACGGAATGAATGAATGATCTCCAATGAACAACTCGTATCTCTAATGTATACAAGATGAAGGGAAGATCGCGTCTTTTCATGAAATGAAGTCGGCCACATATGAAGAGTTGTGTCTCAATTAAAGGTGGCGAATAAGATGAGGTCGGCCTCATTAAAATATTATTTATTATACAAGTGAAGCGCCTCTTCACTTAGTTGACATCAAAAGGAGATATATAAATTACATTGCCAATAAATCGTTTCTATTAAATGCATAGCCAATGGCTATATGGATTTAATATAATCGCTGCCTGGAAGTATGGAGCCCATAGCTGAACATCAACACCCGGTTCGTCTGGGGCGAACCCAAGAGAACCCGAACACACCCAAGGAGAACCCACAACCCCCAGCGGCAGCATTTCAACTTTTTTTTGCAATTTTTTAATTGTTTTTGCACTTTGACTTTGACCTGCACCCTATGCAACCCTCAAAGTGACTTCTAAATGTCATAAAACACCAAAACTACTTCATTTTTGTTCATTTGTTTTGCAAACAACAACTTTCGTTCCAAGATTGGCAAAGGGAGTTGAAGATTGACCATTGAAGCTTCTACAAATGATTGCATTGTCATTCCTACACATTTGCAAGTGTTCATTGGCTGCCAAGAAGATTGTAGAAGGATATTTTTGCAAAGAGGTAAGTTTTTTTCAATTTTTTTCCTCCATTTTTTGTTTTACAAACATGAAACAAAAACAAATTCTTTGCTTTGTTTATCTATGTTTTTTCCATTCTTCTATGAATGTATGAAAGATTCAAAAGAGTTAGGTTTTATAAATCAATTATTTTGTTTTTGTTTTGAATGTGTTGTTTACAGAAATTTTTGCCATAGGGATCACAATGTCAACTAGTTCTAGCTCTGCAACTCAACCTAAATTCAAAACAGATCCAAATTCTCCTCTATGGAAATATGTTCAAATGATATAACAAGTTCCAGGTGGTGGTGGTTAAATTTGGAAATGCAATGGATGTGATGTTCAATATTCTAGTTCGTATTTTCGGGTGAAAGCACATTTGTGTGGAATACCTGGAAAAGGCATCAAAGCTTGCCCTGGAAAGAACGGTGTAGCTATTCCATCGAGACAATCATAGGATATATTATGGAGCAAGAACAAGTAGATGAATGGGAATCCCGTAGATCAAGTCACCCCTTATTAAAAAAAAAATCAAAGGGAATGCTGCCCCCATCTAATTCCAATATCGTGGTAGAAAAACACCCATTTTTGGCCACTCCTCATCCTCAAAATCAAAGTGTACAACCCACTATAAACAAAAGATCAAAGGGACCTTTGGAACTTGCATTTCAAAATGAGAGTCAAGACATTGCCAACCAAAATGTAGCAAGATGTATTTATGCAAATGATTTGTCTTTTAATGTTGTTCGCTCTCCATATTGGAAAGAGATGTTGAAAACTGTTAATGAAGCTCCAAAAGGGTACAAGGGCATCGGTTATGAGAAGGTGTGTGGCACCTTATTGGAAAAAGAGGTCAAGATGGTTGAAGATTCATTGAAGAGTAAAGGATTCATGGATTGAGATAGGTTTATCCATTGTTTCAAATGGTTGGAAAGATTTAAAAAATTGACCCTTGATCATTGTCAAAGCGGTGTCCCTTAAAGGGGAAATGTTTTTGAAAGTCGTGGATTGTGAGGGGCAAATAAAAGATGGACAATTTATTGTTGATATCCTCATTGCAGCCATTGAGGAAGTGGGACCCCGCAACATTGTTCAAGTTGTAACGTACAACACCAAGAGTTGTAGAGTTGATGGGTTGTTGGGTTGTTGGTTGAGGAACGATATTCACATAACATTTGGACACCTTGTGCGGTCCACTCAATCTTATGCTGAAAAATATTGGGAATAAAATTTGATTGGATCAAAGAATTGTATGCAGAGGTTGAGGACATCCATATGATCATCACCAACCACCACATGTCTCAAGGAATTTTTAGATCATTTTCAAAATTGATGCTATTGAAGGTGGTAAGTGAAGTAGTATTTACATTTTCATAATTTGATTGTGTATTCTAATTCTTCTTTAAAGTTTGTTTATAAATTTTAATTATTTTTTTTTAATTTGTAATAGGTTGCAAAGACCCGTTTTGCCTCTAACACAATCGTCTTGAGACGACTTGTGAAAGTTAGAGAAGCACTTTCCAACATGGTGATTAGCCAAAATTGGTCTATATGGAGGCAAAGCAGCACTGAAAGGGCAACAAAGATTAACCAGATGATATTAGATGACTCATAGTGGGATCGTGTGAAGTATCTCCTTAGTTTCACTGAGCCCATTTTGAGTATGATTCGCTATACTGACATGGATAAGCCATGCATTGGAGAGATATATGATGGCATCAACTCAATGATTGAGAAGATGAAGTGCACCATAAATGCGAAAGAGCAAGACCCTAAAGAGACTTTCTTCAAACAAGTGCATGCAATTGTTGAAGAAAGATGAAAGAAAATGACCACTCCATACATCTTGCTTTTGCATAGTCTCCAAATTACTACAGTAGTCAAATTCTTTTTGTGCCAGGAAGGCTTCCCCTATATAGAGATTTTGAAGTGGCTAAAGGGTACAAGGCAGCATTCATGAGAGTCTTCCTTGATCTTGAATTGCAAGGTATAGTCATGAGTGAGTTCATTGATTTTGTGCACTCTGTTAAGGATCGTATAACTCAAGCAGGTCTGATTATGTTTGTCAAAGACGTTTCTCAGATTTCTTCTCATGATGTCGAATGTGCTGATTGCAGAACATTAATAAATTTCTATGTTTGCATATCGATGACAGAACTGTTATAAGTATAAGGAGACCCGCCTCAAGAGACGTGTCTCATGAGAGGACGTGTCTCCACAAGTGGAGACACGTCCGCTCATGGGACGTGTCCCTTTGGGCGCGCAGGCTTCTCTCACAGCCGATTAACACTCGATTAAATATCTCAACACATATGTGTGGTGCGTATATTTATTCATGAGTTCTGATTTAATATTTCGAATTTATGCAAGCTAATAAATTCGATTTACTTATTTTCTAGAATTGTGTTAGAGACTAATATCGATCTTATATAATTTATGATAATGCTATATAGCAATCATCTATTATATTCTAACCGAAGCTATAATCATTAACACTCCCTCTTAGCTAGGGAAGATAATTCAAATCAAATAAGTAGAGATATCACCTTAACACGTGATATCTAAGATATGGTATGATTTCTCAGTATTGTCAAGTCACATGACATTCTTCATAACACATCTTTATTATGCAATACCCCCTCTTTAACTAGGGAGGATAACTTCCATCAAGTAAACGTGATATCACCTAACTCGTGATATCAGAAGATATGATATGCTTCTGAAAGTGTCAAGTCACATGACATTCTTCATAACACATCTTCACTATTCAACACTCCCTCTAGGCTAGGGAAAATAACTTCCACTAAAAATGATATCACCTAACTCGTGATATCAGAAGATATGGTATGCATCTGAAAGTGTCAAGTCACATGACATTCTTCATAACATATCTTCATTATTCAATACTCCCTCTTCAACTGGAGAAGATAACTTCTATCAAGCAAAATTGATATCACCTAACTCGTGATATCAGAAGATATGGTATGCTTCTGAAAGTGTCAAGTCACATGACATTCTTCATAACATATCTTCATTATGGTGCGTGCACTGACATCAAGTCACATGATGTCTACCATAATTCATGGCATATCCACTGATATATAAATATCCACCATGATTATCTCTTAAGGATCACAATGATCATCATATGATATCAAGTCCCATGATATCCATCAAAGTGTCCAAGAGATACTATCATGACATGTCCACAGATGTCAAGTCACATGATATCTATCATGATAGTTCATCATTGTAGAGTCGTCACTTTACAATGTCAAATACAAGTGTTCATTATCAGAAAGATCGTCACCTTTCGATAATGTACACAGGGGGAGTAGGCCCATAAAGTCATGGAGTCACACACATGACAAAAGAGTTTACACATTAAACATCTTTATATATTAGTACAACTTATAAACAAATTTGAATTTCAAACATAATATCAAATTACATACCAAGTTTTCTTCCCGAAGAGTTCAACCTTAACTCTGGAGAGAAGTTGTTGAGTATGTCCGCTGTTTAAACATTTGAACTAATATACTCCAACTGGATCACTTTCCTTTCCACCATATCTCTTACATAAAGATAGGGGATCTCAATGTGCTTAGATCAAGGAGTCCCACAAGCAATTTACGAAGCCAAACTGCTTCTCTTGCCCCCATAGAGGCTGCATTGTAATCAGCTTCTGTCGAGCCTTGTGCTACAAAATATTTTTTGAACTGGCTTAGAGCATTCACTAGGACCTTCCATTTGTTGTTTGAGTGCTCTATCAACTGAGCTACTGGCCTCTTGTGGCTAGCCCATTATCAGACCGGGTGTGGCTTATATCCAACACCCCCCCTTTAAGCCATACTGCGGGTGTTGGGGCTCTTCTGTAGTTAGATCCTAGGACCTGTCGTCATGGATTCTCTCAACATGACGCCTCATCTCAGTCTCAGAGATGAATAAGGGCTTTCACCTCATGTCTCTCTATCTCAGAGAATTATGCATTACAACAAATGAAGATGTGACTCCCTCTGAAGCTTGAAGTATTTGCATCAACCTCCTGACCTCCTTGACCAAAGATGTTTACAATACTTTAGAGAAATGGATTCCAACGCACACCTCTGTAGAGATTCAGGGTTGTCCTTTTCAACCTCATCCCAGATCCCCTATTATAAATAGGTTTGCAGAGGTACCAATGTTAAATCCAGGTTGATTGACTTGATCAATTCTGATCTCAACTGCTGAAGAGGTACTTCAAGGATTTAGAATCTGGCTTTGCAATACTGCAACCCTTACTTATTCTCAGTGAGTCATAGAACTCCCTCTGAAGGTTAATTCTTCCTCTTCGAAAAGATGTCTTCAACCATTCATTCAGTCACATGGTTGCAAGCAGTGTTTCCTACAGTATGCATCAAGCTCTTCTTGAAAGCAATCTCTTACACTTCTTGATCCATCCTGAAAACATTATAGATAGATTACTAATAGTTCATAGAACTAAACTATCGAAGAGAAATGCTAGATGCATACATGATTCACTATTCCAATGTTTATTGCATGAATTCATATCTACATAAAATTCATGAAAATTATTCAAGCATGGAATACTTATCTCTTTATGTTGGTACACCATTGAGCTAGACCTGTAGCTAAGTCTCATCTTCACCACGAAGATGCAGTACAACTCAAGTTCCTTGTCTTCTAAGTAGTGCCGAAATCTCAAGTAATCAACCCGGCCATCCCTAGCATTCATGTACTCAGAAGGTATCCTTAATGCCTGCAAACCCCATGTTTGTTGCATCAAAGAAATTAAACAGGCTTCTAATCCTTGCTTCCCTTTCTTCCTCTGTCTCCCTCAGAGCTAAGAGAACATGTTCAAGGGATCGTTGGCCGGACTTTCTCAAGTCAGACCATAGTTCAGATTGGGAAACCTGTGAATGTTCTTCGATTCATCCAAATGCACTCATAGTTATGTTCTCATATATCGAATTTACTGCAGGACCACATCGAGGGGTGACGATTACATCCGTCGTCTAGGCAGAGCCGTTGGCTTTGGCCGGCGCCATCTGAATACTTTCCACTATTGAGTTTAAGCCTAGCAAACTCACACACACCCAGGTGACTCTTCCCGTGAAGAGCAAGACTGCACGCAGTACTAAGGCAATGTCATTTCTGGCAATGAGCTTCTTCATCTGGGATCACACTCACTTGTGTACATTCAGATTTGGGGAGGACGCATTATACTGAACCTGTAGGGAGTGACCACCTCTGCAACCTTCACATAGATTAGTGGTGATCTGAAAGTACCCGAAGACTAGAAGAGGTTGACCGATGAATTGTGGCCAAGCCACAGACTAGCGCGGAATGCCAGTAGTACTTATCCGCACACAGAGCTGCCATCTATCTCTGGGTGCCGAACACTGGCTATTCTTGATCGTGCTACATCACCTCAACCCACACTGCTATTTGTGTTAAGGTTGCAAGATGTCGACCAATAATGAATATCGAAAAGATTCAAAATGTCTCAATGTAGTGACAAGAGACGGTAATGAAGAACCAACGACAGCTATGTGAAATTCGGCAAACTATCTCCTCATTCATCTCCCGTTTGTCTTCATTGCCAATAGACATTCCCGTGGCAGGACTCGAGGATGATTAATCTCACCCATACAAATCGTGATCACCTACTGTTCTTGCCACCCGCAACTGTAAACACCAAAAAACGTTCCTAACTCTCCCGGAGATCACGTGATTTAGGCATTCTTGTCTAAGACTTTAGTCGCGGGAGGTGCTCTGTGATGGGATTGGCCAGAGCCACCATGATCGTACCTCAGCATAGCCTCGTTCTTACGAGCGCCAAGGGGACGAACCAGCACCCTGCAAAACACCTTATTTTCCTTTCTTCCCGACTCCATCCCGATCATATCCTCCATCCACCACAACATAAAAAACTTCACATATCACGCAAAAACACGTTTTCTTAATGTAAGGGATGGCGCCGAACCACTAGATTTGTTGTCTTGATGGTAATCATGAATAGCATTGATCCTGAGAGTGCTTGCGTCCCTTTTTTTTTTTGCAGAACACACGATATCATCTAATCCTCAATGCTTATGCGGCTGGTGTTGTTAGCTCGATTCCTTCAGAATGGACGGCAACCACATGTGATGTGTCTCCTAGCTCCAGCGGATATCGAATACTCCTATCTTGATATTGTCCCAATAGCTTCTACAGTCAAATCTTAATTTCACGATGATGACAAAGTGTCTCTTGCTCAGGCGTCTATCCTATTCTTCTTGTTGCTTAATCTCGAAACTTGGCTTTGATACCATGTTAAGGATCGTATAACTCAAGCAGGTCTGATTATGTTTGTCAAAGACGTTTCTCAGATTTCTTCTCATGATGTCGAATGTGCTGATTGCAGAACATTAATAAATTTCTATGTTTGCATATCGATGACAGAACTGTTATAAGTATAAGGAGACCCGCCTCAAGAGACACGTCCCATGAGCGGACGTGTCTCCACAGGTCTGATTATGTTTGTCAAAGACGTTTCTCAGATTTCTTCTCATGATGTCGAATGTGCTGATTGCAGAACATTAATAAATTTCTATGTTTGCATATTGATGACAAAACTGTTATAAGTATAAGGAGACCCGCCTCAAGAGACATGTCTCATGAGAGGACGTGTCTCCACAAGTGGAGACACGTCCGCTCGTGGGACGTGTCCCTTTGGGCGCGCGGGCTTCTCTCATAGCCGATTAACACTCGATTAAATATCTTAACACATATGTGTGGTGCGTATATTTATTCATGAGTTCTGATTTAATATTTCGAATTTATGCAAGCTAATAAATTCGATTTACTCATTTTCTAGAATTGTGTTAGAGACTAATATCGATCTTATATAATTTATGATAATGCTATATAGCAATCATCTATTATATTTTGACCGAAGCTATAATCATTAACACACTCAAATGGTCAAGGTATTGAGGCTCTTCGTGATAGGTTCTTAAAGGATGCTCATAGTTGGTAGCACTTCCATGGCCAATACTTCCAACATCTACAACCCCTTGAAATCAAAATTTTATCACAAGTTTAATAATTTTCATATTTTAGTTTTTAAAGTTTCATTTGTAATTTTTTAATTTTTTATAATGTATAACTTTAATTGTTTACTTTATCTTTATAGGTTGCTAGTTCATCTGCATCTAAGAGGAATTGCAGCACATATTCTTTCATCCACTCAGTAAAGCGCAATAAATTGCTTTCAAAAAGAGCGGAGAACTTAGTATATGTACATTCCAACTTACGTCTCCTTTCACACAAACAACATGATTACAAGGAAGGAGAGATGAAGTTGTGGGATATAGAGCCAAAGCATACTGACTTGAATGCTTCCACTTCCCACCATATTGCATATGAGGATTGCAACACATATTCTTTCATCCGCTCAGTAAAGCGCAATAAATTGCTTTCAAAAAGGGCAGAGAACTTAGTATATGGCATTCCAACTAGCGTCTCCTTTCACACAAACAACATGACTACAAGGAAGGGAAGACGAAGTTGTGGGATATAGAGCTATAGCATACTAACTTGGATGCTTCCACTTCCCACCATATTGCATATGAGGAGTCCGATAGCCAGCATGAGCACAATATTAGTGCTGATGACAGTGCCACTGGCACTGCTTGTGATTCATCTAGTCTTCCTACATCATCTAATGTCAATGTTGGCAATGATATTGATGATTTAGAAAATCCATTTGATGATTAAGAGTGTTGAACTTGATATTATTATTTTAGTATTGAACTTGAAGTTTGAACGATGAGTATTTATCATGCACGTTTTAAATGACATTCAAGTTTATGGTGGTTTTGTTGTTTATATGATGTTATGTGATATTCTAATCTTCATTCATGCTTCTAGGCTGCATATATGTGTGTGTGTGTGTGTGTGTGTGTGTGTGTGTTTTGTACTAACGAACCCAAACCCCAAAAAAAATTTAGCCAAACCCCCGAACCTGAATCCGAACCAGTACCAGAACCAGCAACTTAGTAATTAAAAATACTAACTTGTGAGAGTGTGATCAGTATAACGTAGCACAATGTGATTCCTCTAACCCTATCCTCTGCATTGACTAAAATAATTTGAAATGTCTAGGATGGAATGAGTGAAATTATAGCTGGGATGAGATGACAAATGGTCTCTCTTTTCTACTTCCATTCTCATTTTATACTGCTGGATTCCTCAAGTGAGGATTTTGACTCAGATTGGTTCAGGAAGATATAGACTAAGTCTTGAGGCTGCTATCCTTTCTGTGTTTTCAATGAGATCTGTAAGTAGATGTTTATCTTCTCTTTATGTCTGCTGAATGTTTGAGAGGAGAGAGGATGAGAGTGCAAGAGAGTTAATGAAAATGGATATGGATTGTTGCCTTCTTTTCTTCAATGGTAGTCTCTGTTTAATTTGCTTATTGTAGAAGAGACAGAGAAAATGTAAATGCTTTTTTGGGTGTATCGTAATTGCTTGGGGAGCGAGAATTCTGTCTTTATCAGCAAGGTGAGGCAGGGCTTTATGAATTTCTCAGCTTGTTTAATTTGTAAAGATGGTAGACTTTTATTTCCTTCTCCTTTGCTGTTCTAATAAGGAACTTTAAAAGTAATTGATTAAATTCCAGGGCTGGATTATAAGCCTGGAAGGAATGTGATGAAAGATATTTTTATAAAACTGAATGGCTGTAATGATGTATGGGAAGTATGATCTTCAAATTGTTTTTGTGCATGGGATGTTGCTGAATTGTATCCAAACTTGTCCTACAGCAGAATTTATGGGTAAGCTTCCTGCCTAGATGATAGAGGTGATATAAATAATTCACATATTTATGAGGCCTGGGGTTAATGAGTATATTATCAGTTGGGATTGATATTTTCACATATTCTCTATCCCATGGAATTTTGAAACAGGGACTGGAAGACTGTGGACCAAAATTTGGGTACAGTGGCCGGGTGTGCAAATATAAAACATCCATAAATACATGTGTACATACATACATATCCAAACTCGTCCTACAGCAGAATTTATGAGCTTCATTGGGTATAATCTTCCTGCCTAGATGATGAACGTGATATAAATCCTTCACATATTTATGAGGCCCTGGCTTGATGAGTATATTATCAGCTGGGATTGATATTTTCACGTGTTCTCTATTCAATGGAATTTTGAAACAGAGAAACGGGGGGACTGTGGACCAAAGGTTGGGAAGAGTGGCCGGCTGTACAAATGAAAAACATACATAAATACATGTATAACTATATATGTATACATACACACACACAGAGTTATACATGTATATACATATACATATATGTATATCTATACATATATATGTATGTAAATGTATGCATACATACATATCTAAGTATATGTAAGTCTGTATACATACATATATATTTATATAATATATTTATGTATATACATACATACATATGTACATGTATGTATGTATGTATACACATACATATATTATATAAATATATATGTATGTAGTATACATGTATACATACAAACATTATACATATATATATGTATGTAGTATACACTATACATATATACATACAAACATTATATATTATATATATAATGTTTGTATATAATTGATATTTGAATATTAAAATTAAAAAATAACTTAAACTAAGCTAAAAAGTTTTTAAAAATAACTTGATCCATGATCCAACATTGAATGGCGTTGTCACATTACTACAAATACAAAGTACTGAATTTACTAGAAAATTCATTGATCCAATGATCCATCTATTATTCATTTCATTAATTCATGAAGTTTCAAGCGACAAAGTACAAAGTAGTTAGTTACTCAGACTTGTACTTTGACCTGTGGTACTCGTCTCCCTCTCATAGACACATATGGGAACATCTCCAGATGTCAAGAGTTCACATGAAATTTCTTAGCGTCTCTATAAGTAATGCAGTCAATGTCCTAGTGCCCAATGAAGGCAGCTTGGGACTTGCAGCTCGCTACAAATATAATTCTCAGGACACAATATTAAAGACAAGAAATATAAATCAGAATTTCTTTTTTTTTCCTTTTTTTAAATCAGAATTCACCTTACACCAATGTACAGGCAGCCTGACAACATAATTTTAGATAACTCAGAAAATTAGGAACAGCAGCATAGATAACAGCAACTTAGAATTCATCCCAAGTCTCTCCTTGTTGACAACCATGTGAGGGCCTGTGTTTCCATAAGTTTAGAACATTTTTACCCTTTTGTTTTCTTTTTCTCATTTTTTCTTTTTGTTTTGTTTCTTTCTTCACTCTGCCTTGACCCCATGCAAGAGCAGTTTTTTTAATAAAACCAGCACTTAAATTAGGTGAGCCACCAATCAGAAGTCTACCACCAAAAAAACCAAGGTAACTGCCCCCTTATTATGCATACGTTTTGGCATAGGAGTGAGGCCTGACAGGAGAAATTAACTACAGTGAATGGGCAGGAGGATGAGTAGAGCCCAGAGCATGTTCTCCTTTGTAGCTGCCCAGTAAAATAGTGACTGAAACCTATCAGGTGGAAACTGTAGCCCAAAAAATTCCCACGAACTCATAAAGAAAAGGTGTTAGCATAGTCAAAATAACAATAGATAATAGGTCTAGCTTGAAGGAAGTAATGTCTTCCATGAAAGACAAATCATGGGTCCCAGCAGATAATCATAGGGGTGAAGCATCTAAGTTAAAACATTCATGTAGAACTACCCCCAGGGGAACCACTAAATAGGGAGGATCTTATCCAGTTCAAATGCACAGGCCCCGGCAGGTAAACTGCAGTGCCCAGCTTAGGACAGGGATATTTAATTGCCTTTAGGACTACAAGTATATTGTCCATGACCTAGGCTCTATTTGGTTAAGTGCATATAAGAAAATGCTGCCAGTAATGTCAAATAACACACCCAACCTTAAGGCACTTGCACATGTCTATCCATCTGCCAAGCTAGAATAAGAACTGCCAACGGAGACCTCATCACAACTAATGCTACACAACGCCCAGCAGGAAGAAAAACTAGGGTACAATCCCAAGAAGACTAAGGTCTACACACAACAAGAGACCACACACGGAGAACTAAATTTTAACACCAAACAGGACCTACAACAAAATGAAATATCAGAAAGGAAAACGAAATTGGTTGAATAATGTTTTTGGGCATGCAGGATTGCCAAAGCCCCAGTTGCCTTGTATCCTTTGCTAACTTCTATGACTCTATATGGTGCCACCCTCCCAGGCAAAGAAAATATTTTTGTGTTGTGATGTTTGGGGGTAAAAGATGGTACCAGATGAAAGGGTGTGGTCATATTTTTCTGCTGTTCAACAATGATTCTTTGCACCCATTTGAAACATGTTTATATGGGGTCATTCTTCTTAGCTTCTGTTATGCCCTTTATTTTGCTATCATGGAATCAATGTCATCATATGTATTGCCCAAATTGATTATTGTATATTGGCAAACCTAATCATTCTATGATAGGCCCAGTGAAACTCAAAAGATTATCCACACAAGCCCACCAATTATTATTTAAGGTCATTGATTTTCTCTTTTGGCCCCTCTCTATGTTTTATTGCCTCCATACAGTCCAAAGGTTCTTGACACCCATGGCAATCAATGCCTCTCATATCTTCACAAGTGGTCTCAAGACAATTGTGTGCAATGTGAATCAAGTCTCAGCAACTTAATATGGTGTACAAAAAGTAAAACAAATTTAAAAAGTTGTTAATATAATTAAAATCTATAGAAAACTTAAAACTAGCATAGATATTTTAAAAACGTCTATCTAAAAGACACTGAAATATATCTCTTGAGCATCTTTTAGATACATGTATTTAAGATATTTATGCTAGTTTCTTAGGTTTCTATTTAGATATATTTACAAAACGGTGTAATGAATGTTTGACATTTAAATAACCATCAACTTTATGTTTAGGGATTTTTATTATCCACTCACTCCATTATAACCCCCTTTTTACCATTCTAGTTACATCAATAGGTGTAATAAATAGATAAATAACTCCAACTTGAAGGATTTGATGATGACTTGTGACATATGAGTTGTCACGAACATCTAAAACTCCTCAACCTCAATGTATATTTCTTTGTCCACTTGATTTGTGTGCCAAGCTTCTACATCACCAAGTTGAGTGAGTGGACAACACATGGTGTCCAAAATATGTGCCTACATCTTGCCTCCACTGATTAACCCATTGCCCTACAATGTTTAGCATTGTTTGTTATGACTTGAACAACAAAATTTTGAGACCCTAAAATCACAATTGACCATATGAGGATGTTGGCAATGACGTTTGCATCCTTCACTTGCCTGCAAGTTCCTAACAATCAACTGCCTTGAAAATCATAGTTCCTTTAAAGCAAACTACAATGACATTAGTTAGGGATCTATTTTGACAATTTTTCCATCCATGAATCTTTGATTAGTTACAATAACATCTCTACAAAATCATTTTCCTTTGCCAATAAGGTAGTGTGCACCTTTTTATGCCCAATACCTATATAACCTACAAGTGTGATTAATTGTTGTCACAATTTCTCCCCAATATGGTGATCTCATGGGATTGAAAGAAAGCACATTGACATAAATGCAATGTGCAATGTGCTGATCTGCAATGCCCTCACCTCAAACTGAAATGCCCTTTCTGATGGGTTTGCATCCCAAGCCGTTCTTGTGCAAAAAGGGGGGCAATCAGCTTCTTGGGAAGACAATGTTGCAATGGAAGGATGTCTTATGGCCACTATTGGAGATGTGGAAGATGGCTTTGCAAATGGCTTGTAGAATCCTTTCTTGGCCAACAAATGCGATACTGTAACATAAATATTCCTAAATGTTCAAGCATATGGAACTCTCTGTTATTTAACATTATACTGATATAAAAGATCATCTTTAGCTTTAGACTCTTGAGTCCAGCCTCCAAAAGACTTCTAAATTAGGTCAATACTAGACCTCCTATGGTATGCCTTCAATTTCTAGCAAGATATTTTAATGCTGGATTGTGCAAAACTTTGAAGTTAACAATCTAAAGATCACCACAATTTCTTGCTAATGTAAAATCCAATCATGGAACAAAGCTGAGAAAAAATCAGAAACATCACCATGCTGTAAAATTATTGACTATCTCACTCTGCATCTAACCAATCCTCAGACAAAAAAAAACTACACTGGGGCAGTGACACTACAGTAGCATTCAATCTCAATCAAAAATATCAAGTACAAGGTATGAAATCATCTCTAAGAAAGAATATCAGTTTCACAATCACAACATCTTTGTTACTCGTGGCCACTTCTTGATCTCCAGAATCCCAGATAGATCTAAGCAAATTATGAATCTGCAATGATTGAAATCAATCAGCTTAAAAATCCATTAGTGGAGTGGATCCAAATGGAATGTAATGATGCATAAATGCATCTGGTAATATGTATAACAATAAGGTTTGAATCCTTGTTGATTTCTATTTTTCCTGGGAAGAAGACAGAGGTTTTGAGGTATGAAAACAAGAGATGGATATTGGAATTTGTTCATGCTTGCTATGTTCACACACACAAAATACATTTCCATATAAAATATAAAATAAAAAAGGAATATAATAGGCAGCCCCCAAGAAACAACAAATCTTTTTATGTGGAAATGCTGTCAGAGTCGGAATGGACTCCATAAGTAGTCTAATGGTTCTAATTTTTGAATCCTAAGCCTTACAAAAGTCCACAAAAAGCAATCTAGCCTCCTTGTAGTTTTCTCTTCAGGAAATTTTTTGACAGACATCGAAGTAAACAGTTTACCAATGCCCAAACCAAGAAGGATGAAATTTGATTACATGACTTAACAATTGGTTCATTATCTATTTATGCTTCCAGTTAAAACTTTCTCAAATAAACTCAATACCTTTTAACTTCAAAGAAAGCAAGGTGAAGTCAATGGGCAAAGGCAACTATTAGAAAAGTTCCTTGACTACTTATAACTAGGCTAAATGTAAAGTTCATACAATTTTACCTATCACATTTTGGAATATCAATGGCAAAAATATCTTGAATTTCCCTTGTAACCATGGCCTTAGTTGAAAACCATCCAGATAATGCTGGGATTCAAAGAAAGTTCTTAGAAATGCCGCAAACATCATATCAATAATACAAACGATAGGAATAACACTTCTCAGAAAAACATACGTATGAAAAGGCTCGAAGTTACATAAGGCTTCAGCTCCATAATCCACATGCATACTAAATATTAGTCCTAGATAGAGTGATGTCAAGCTAAAGAAAGTTTCAACTATTAACTGCCAATGGCAAAAGAGCACCTACTTATAGACCAGGCAATGATCTGTCTGAATACAAATGACATCTAAATCTTCATATAATCACCATTCAATACACAATTTAAAAGCATGCAATTCAAAATGAATTGTGACCCATACTAACTATTTTCCATGAATATTACATACTGTGATTGGACTATAGGTGTATAAACTATTCCTGGCTCTATAATCTCTCCAAGTACCATGATACCACCACCACGGTCTGGTCCTTGTAAGCAGTGAGAAAATACATTTGGTGCTAATCCCTTTGAATGAAGTTGAGAAACAACAGACAGATCATGCTGCCCAAATCCAAAAATTCCATCCACAGCCCTCTCTGGCTTTGTCAAGTCACCCGATTGGTTGAAGCTGCACCTGTTCATAGAAAGGACAAGCATTATAGCTCTGGAAAGCAATGGGGGTTTAAATCCAAAAACACAGACTCCAATTTAAGGCATTTTAGCTTTAAAAAAAACAAAAGAAAGAAAACATCATTAGTGTTGAGAAGAGGGATGTCCAAGCACAAACCCAAAGATTATCAAGGGAGAAGCCTCATATGTTTCATACTGCCCAAGAATTTGATTAAAATGGAAAATGTCAGACACGTAGTAACCAAGAGTGGAACTTCCATCACCATATGCAAAGGAGTAACCACAATAATGATCCAATGTGCAAAGATCCTCCGAAATCTGATTTGCAGCAGTGCATTTGGCATCCTCACATGGCAATGGTGAGGTTGTTGATGATCCTTGGGTATCAAAAAAATTAAGTGTTATCTGCAAAATATTTCAAAACAGATCAATTGTAGGAAAAGAAACATGTTAAAATTTAAAATTTTGAAAACAAAATAAAACTATTCATGCACAAGGTTTCAGATTAAAAAATAAATGAATACACTCAAAGCAACGAATACATCCTTCTCAATTATTTTTGCTTGGAGATTGAATTTTCATATATCAAAAAGCAGCTATACAATTCAGCAGGTATTTAAAATCAAGTTCTCCATTAAGAAAAGGGATGTATTTCTATGTTTCTCTAAGTCCATTTTGATGGGGAAACAGAAATGCATAAATGCAGAATGGGGACATCTAGAAGTATCCAAAAAATTATAGGAACATTAGTTGGATTCTAAAATTTTAAAATTGTACATATACATTGATGGGGCGGATATGAAGGGTGAGGGCATGCCCCAATTCAACATAGGAAATTTTGACTTGAGATCCAATTCTCTGTTCAGAGAACAGATGATATTTCAATGATCATGATTAAGAAGCCAACCACTCCATTCACATTGGTTCTGGAGTCAAATTGAGGTCACCAAATTGGCATTTTCATATAAATAGATCAACCTGTTAAGTAGAGGGGAATGAGCACCTCCCCTAGACCACCAAATCATCAACATGAACCTCATACAGAGAGGCTTACCCATTAGGCTTTAAACCCAGGTTATAGTAGCAGTATGTGCCCCAACCACCACTAGACCACAGCCAGATGAACGCATCACCAAAGTAGTATACTCCTGAATAAAAATGTTTCTTTATTTGCTTGGGCTGTTTTGTTAATGCACCAAGTTCATGATCACTTAGAGATTGATCTGGATGAGCTCCTCAGATAGCATTCTAACTGAATCCCTTGGAGTAATCTGGACCTCTTAGAAGTTTAGTATGCTTCTGAAATTAAATACCCTTCTCTATCAAGTGTGCTACTTGGGATCAATATACTTGGATTATGAACTAGGAAAGTAAAAAGGCAGAGGCCGAAGCCATATGAACTGGTTACTAAAGTAGCCTACTCCTAAATGAAAAACAGATTCACTTGCAGGAGCCATATTGTTCTCTCGAGCACTAAATCTGTGACAATTTAGAAAACAGTCTGATTGAAACCCTCCTTAATAATGCAGACCTTAAGCTTAGTATGTCTCCACATGATTCAAAGTCCTGTTGACTTAGTGAAATCACATACCATTCTCTATGTCAAGTGTACTGCTTGGGGTCAATACAGTTAATTTGTGAACTACAATTTGGGATAAGAAGGTGACCAAAATCTAAGGGAGAAAGGCAAAGAAAGGGATTCAGGCCCCAAAACCTCTTATAATAGAGCAAATACCAGAACCAGTTAACCCTCAAAAAATAATGGTTATATTATCAGGGAAACCCAGGGACGCGTCCCCCCCCCAAAATGCCCCGTACCCGTTTCCGGGACGTACCGGGTACCGGGGGACGGCAGGGGACCGTCCCTCTTTTGTCAAAAAACTCAGGAAACGTGCCGGGGACGGGGTGGACGGCGTGGACTAAAAGAGGGACGGCTGACCGTCCCCGGGGACGGCCAAGGGACGGCTGAGCCGTCCCTCGACCGCCCAGGGGACGGCCGACCGTCCCCCGCGCTTTAGACACTTGTAACTTGAAAAAAAAATCACAATTTTTAAAAATTTCGGCCAAGCATACGTGGCATGTGTGGGCCCCATTTATTTTGACTCTCTTATGAAAGGAAAAGGGCCTCTCTAACCTCATTATGTGCATTTTGTTTGTTTGAGCAGCCAAGGGTTTGAGAGCAAAAGAAGTTGCAGCCATTGAAGGAGAAGGAGCAGCAGCTTGAAGGAGAAGAGGAGGTTGAAATAGTGTTGAAGGGAGTGCAAATCCACTAAAGAGGTATGCATTTTCTTTCTCTATTTTTTTTTTTTCATTTTTTTGCAAAATATGAAGCATACATTGTCTGATTTTTTTTATTTTTTTGCATTTTCAGTTTAAACTTGCATTCTAAAAACAAAAAACATGAGCAGCAGTGAGAATGGAAGTGATAGTGAAGTTGAAATGCAAATTAGAAGGCAAAGTGGTGGGGGTGGTAGTAGAACTAGAGAGCAAAGAAGTGAAAGAACCCCAATCCAATGCCATCCTTCATCAACCAATACCAAAACTATGGAAGACTATGCAAGACACCCATTAAACCCAAAAAAACCATTCCTTCGATATGTTACACCCGTGGGTGAAAGACAAAAAAATTCAGGGGGGAGTAGGGTTTGGTTTTGCCATATTTGTGAAAAAGACTTTAGGGGCAGCTACACAAGAATTAGGTCTCATTTTTTGGGTGAGGTGGGCCATGGAGTTAGAATGTGTCCTTCATTGACAGATGCCCTATTTTTAGAATGCCAACAAATTCAAATAGAGTGTGATGGTGGGGTTCAAGGTGGGTCTCCTTCTTTCCCAAGTGCACAATCATCCATGCCTACTCCCAGTCCTTCCACGGTTGGTAGTAGTGGAGTTCTCTTAAGAGCAAAGAGGAAGGTGAGTGGTAGTGGTAGTGAAAAGGCAACCTCAGTTGAGTCCCTGTTTAATAACCAAGCACGAGAGAGTACTGAATCCGCCATTACCAAATTCTTTTTTGCACATGCCATTCCATTTCATGTGGCCCGTTCCTCTTATTTTAAACAAATGGTGAGAGAATTAACCACAGTTGGTCCTTCATTCATACCCCCTGGAGATCATAAGCTACGCACCACCCTCCTAGACAAAGAGTACTCCAAAGTTAATGTGTTAATGGAGGACATGAGGCAAACGTGGATGAGGACGGGGTGCTCTATAGTGATGGATGGGTGGACTGATTGTAGACGTCGGCCACTCATCAATGTCATAGTCACATGCCCTGCTGGTTCTTATTTTCTTAGAGCCATAGATTGTTCGGGGAAACGTAAGGATGCAGAATTTCAGTTTTCCATTTTGAGAGATGCTATAGAGGAGGTTGGGGCTGCAAATGTGGTGCAAGTGATCACCGATTCTGCACGTGTGTGCAAATCGGCTGGGTTGATGGTGGAGGGTCAGTACAGGCACATATTTTGGACCCCATGTTGTGTTCATGCATTGAACAATGCATTGAAAGACATAGGGAAGCTGGATTGGGTGAAGAAAATAGTGGCAGAAGCTAGAGATATTCAAATGTTTATTTGCAATCACCACACCTCACTTGCTCTCTTCAGAACATTTTCAAAGAAGGAATTTCTCAAACCTGTTGAGACAAGGTATGCCACTCACTTCATTTTGTTTCACTTTCAATTTGTATTCATAATCTGATTTTGTTTTAAATTTTTAATTTTTAATGAATCAATGAATGAACATTGAATGTAGATATGCCACATACTTCATCTTGTTAGAGAGGATGGTAGAGGTGTATGAGCCTCTACAAGCAATGATGGTCAATGCAGAGTGGGCTAGATGGCCTAATGCAAGTTCCACGGACGGAAAGAATGTCAAACAAAAGATCCTCGATGACGATTGGTGGGCCAATGTGAGGTAAGACATTAGATGGCTGATTTTCATATTAAATTTCTGATTTTAATATTTTAATTTTATTGTCCAATGTTCCAATTTTTGAAGTTTCTAACATGTCAATTAACTTGTCAACTAATTATTTTGAACTTTTTGTTTGCATTTTGCAAATATATTTGCTCCTTCATCTCCCCTATTGTAGATGTCATCAGATATGCTGATACAGACTCTCCTAGTCTTGGAGAGATTTATGAGACATTTGACAGTATGCTTGGGAAGATCAAGCAAGTTATTTCGACAAAGGACCCCACTTTGGATTTATATGAGCAACACATTGGGCCCATTGTGACTCGAAGGTGGAATATAATGAACACCCCACTTCACATGGCTGCCTTTGCTCTAAATCCAAAATGGTATGCACCAAGGCCTGGTAGGGTGCCTCCATGTGATGATAGTGAGGTTTTAGATGGGTTCACACGGGCCATTGAAAAGATTTATCCAGCAGAGCAGGCTTCACTAGTTCGGTCACAATTCCTAGACTTTGCAAATCTTTCGGGCCCAAACTTGAGTAAACCACAAGCGAGGTTGGATAGAGCTATATTAGCTCAATCAAACCCTATTGGATGGTGGACCTATCATGGGAGGGATACACCGCAGTTGAAGACACTTGCTACTCGCCTTCTTGCACAGGTTGCTAGTTCCTCTGCTGCAGAGAGGAATTGGTCCACGTATAGCTTTATCCACTCCCTCAAGAGGAATAGACTTACCTCTAGACGAGCGGAGAAGCTAGTGGCCGTTCATAGTGCTCTTCGGCTTCAGGATCGGCAGACTCCAGAGTATCGACAGACTCCAGCTCTACGGTGGGATATTGATCCCGAGGATGTGGCCCAGGTAGATGAGGAGGAGACAGTTGAGGGTTTGGTTGGGGTTCCGTTGGTTGAGGAGGAGCATCACAGTGGCAGTGACTCAGAGGATGACTCTGATTTTGATGCGGTTATGAGGGATGATTAGGGGCAGCAGTGCTCTTTGACTTTGTTTATTCTGTATTCATTACTAACATTGTATTTTGATTTTCATAGCAAACTTGAAAACTATATGGCAGCAATGTAGCCTTTGGGCATTTTGATATAAGTTTATAAATTATAACTTGGAGGTTGTTTCATGATTCGTGTATGTTAATTTTGAATGCGTATTGAGTATTGGCATAATGTTGGACACAAATGTTATATGTTAGTGTTCTATAATGTGTATTATGCATGCCTTATCCATGTTATCATATGAATATTTAAGATTTCCCTATATTTTTATATAGCCGTCCCCTGCCGTCCCTAATTTTGGCCTCAAAAATCGGAAACTTGGGGACTCGTCCCGCTGTCCCCTGCCGTCCCCGTCCCGGAAACTTGGGGTAACCTTGTATATTATTCAACATGTTGAATTTCAACTAATAAAATTGTTAGCCACCAAAGCATATGGCCCTTGAATCTCATAAACTTGCAAGCTTTGGTCTGCTCATCAAGAATACTGATCATCACCACCTGAAACTTATTGTTAAGACTTAATATTCTTAACAACAAATTTGTTAGGCTAGAATTCCACATCCTTCCCTTGATCAGTAATTTGGAAACTAGAAAGAAGATTAGCACTCAAATCTGGTACATGGAAAACATCACAAATCAGATCATTCTTAAGCATAACGTCACCATTACATGCAGCAGTTAGTGCTGAATCATTCACAATAAATATATTCTCATTCTCAACCATCCCAAGAGAGGTCAACAAAGAACTGTCCTTGTCCATATGATGAGTGCAGCCAAAATCCACAATCCACTCACATTTATGTAGCTGTATGCAGGCCTCTAAAGTTATGGGCCATTGGGGCACATTCATAATGATTGCCAAGATTCTTGTTGCCTTGGGATTCTTTGAATCCTTCTCCTCCTTCTGTAGATCCTTCATCTTCTTGTAACAGGTTTTCTTTTTATGGTGCACATTTCCGCAATAGTAACAACCCTTCTTGTCATCCTTAAGTCCATTTTCCTTACCATTATGACTACCCTTGCTTGGTTGCCATCTCTATATCAAGAACACTTCCTGTCCCTATCATTCTGTCCTTGGTTTCCCCTTGGATAACCATCCTTGCCATGGTAAAATTGAAATTCTGCTTGCCTTATCTGCTTGTCATGTGAGTCCATTGCTTTGAACCGAGCTTTGTCAATTCAATGAGCTTTCCTTGTTCAGAAATGAAGAGTGAGCATAGATCATCAAGTCATACATCTCCCACCTTCTTGTATTATGGCTTTGATGGAAAGGAGGGAGGAAAGAAACACATCATAGTGTGACTTCAAGTTTTCTAGAACAATTTCAATTACATGGCTGGAAAGTCCTCGATTTGATCAAAATCTAGAGGAAATAGGAAACATAACTCCCTGTCTAGCTTGATAACCACATGCCTCATCTACCTTATGAAATAAAATCCTATAGATGTTCCCATATCTCCTTAAGGGTCTTCTAGTCGCCTTCTTCCCTATTGTTGCATACAACCTTCTTCTCCAAGACTATAGGAACTGTTTCAATTATGTGCGCAAACCATTACAAACCCTTTCCCAATCAAAGTGATCTCCATCTCCAACTACCAGATTTGGCAATTTGCCTCATCATGACAAGCACCCCTCAAATCAGCTTACATTTTGTTTGGTCAAGAATAGACCAAAAGTCTTCGAATGCAAGAATAAACAGCAACATTGCATGGAGCCTGAAAATACCTTTCCAACTCATAAATGGGATGTCAAATAGAACTAGTACGACAAAGTTTTTCCCACTACAAATTCCTATATCAAGCATAAATATCCCCTTAAAAAGAACTTGAAATTTAAAAAAAAATTAAAATTCATAGTTTGGTTGAATTTCCTGAAAGTGCAAGGTGTGACCACATGATTTGTGGGATTTGGAGCCATTCTCATGCCACACCATGGAAACTCTATAAGCCCTATTTACTGTGTGCTGATGAATGTGCCTACTCTGCTCATCATATGCACAGATGTCAAGCTGCCACTTGGTGAGTTCAATGTTGATTGAACTAGGTAAAAATAATAAAATTTGACCTCCAACAACAATCAGAAAAGTATCACCATCAACCTTTCACAAATTTTCAACTTTTCCAAGTTTTACTACCCACTCAGAGAAAGTTATGTGTAAATACCTTACACTACCATGTGGACCTCTAGAACAAACAGATTGCTCAAGTGCACAACATAACGAAGGGTTTGGGTACCGAATCCCCACCATCTGCGACCAAGCAGAATAGACAAGTGCATATACACTTAAGAGAGATTGCAAACTCTTATACAAAAGTATGATGGTGCTTAAGGATATGGCATGTCCTATTGCCACCACTACTCCACAAGTGTTGCCCTCAATTCTCAACTGACCTTCTGCCATTGTGCTGAATCCCCAAGCAAATATCCAGCAGTTGTGTTGTTGTGAGGGATTTCTCCATTCAATATTGTTGTTGTTTTTTAACCAAGAAGAATTGAGAGTTTAGCCCAATGACCTGTAGCATTGCTCCTTACAGGGAGAGCCCCCCCATAACCTCTTCAACAGTGCACACCCTCATGCACACCACAAGAAAATCAAGAATCAAAACCTCAAGCTAGGCTCCTAAAACGGCAGCTGAGACCAAGTGAGCTAACCCCAAGGGTCCAATATTATTGTTGTTGTTCCTCTCCATTTTTCAGCCAAAACACATTATATGGCTTAAGCATGTTATTCAAGCACCACCAAATCATTGCTCATAGCCCAATAGAGACGTAAAGTTCTCTAGCATCATATTTGAAGGCTGAAATGAATAATGTTTGTGAAGTACAAAAAGTAACCCTAAATAAGTTTTGGAAAAAAATCTAAACTTGCAATCCAATCTCATATTTGATAGAAGTTGCAGTGTAAACCACAATTCAATAACTTGAACTCAACTAAAACATGGCAGCCCAAAATTTGACTCACACATGGCAAAAACCTCGGCATATAAAATAAATTATATAAATACACAAAATAAACTTGAATAATGCATGAGAAGCATAAAGAATGAATTTAGAGAACATAGAAATCTATTTTGATCATAGTCGCATTACTCAAAATCAAACTTGACTAGGCAAACCAAAAGTATAAATGGAATTTAATTACTAGGGATTTATTTGGAAAACAATTGGGAAACTAAAAAAAAATTGAAATATTCAAAAACACTATAGTTCCACAAAGTCTTGGACAAAGGAATGAGTCTCAAGGGTTGGGGGCCAAGGTCCTAGATTTGAAGATAACGGCAATACAAATATGTAGTACTTGAAAAATTAGTTCTAAAGAATGTACAAGGAATAAAAAATGAAACTTTGAAATACTAAACACATTGCATTGAACAATATATATTTATATTATATTCAAAATGACAATTATATTTAAAGTTCACATACAATTGAACAATGCCTCTAATCATCCCCAAATTCTATGCCAAACCCCTCATCACTTGAACTACATGACTCCTCGAAGTCAAGATCCTCCAAAATTCCAAATCAATACTAACCAATCTTGTCTATGTGGGGCATCATCATCAACCTATGTTGGCTGCACTAGCTTTACATCCCATTGGGTTGCTATAATCTCTTTGTACATAAGTGTGTTGCAGCCAATGAGACACAAGGCACTATGTAGTATGTACAACTACAAGCTTCTCTACCCTCCTAGAAGTAAGTGTGTTCCTCTTAATAGAGTGGATGAATCTATAAGCAAACCAATTCCTCTCAACAACAAAAGAATTAGAAACCTAAGATAGTAGACAAATGCCTAGCATAGTTGTGGCAACATGGCCTCTTCTAGATATCCCCTAGGAGTGGCAAATATTGACCATCCTATATGAATGGTGTTGGGATCTACAAAATAGCCTTCATAAACCCTACTTTTACCTCAACATCTTATATATAGGGGTAACTCTATCAAGCCTTTCCACACACCACTTCAAGTTCAATGCATAGGCAGCCATGTGCAGGGGAGTGTTGAGCTTCTCCCATCTCTAATGAATGACTGGCTGAAAATGTTCACTATAGAATGGCCTTCATTTGGCCAAGCATACTATCAATACAATCATACACCTCTCCAAGACTAAGTGCATTATCGTCCCCATCTAATGACTTTGAAGACTAGAGTAATGATGGATACAATGTAATTTGGATCAGCACAAGAATTGTCACTCTTTGCCACCTCCTTCAACCTCTTCCCTTGCTCTAACTTAGAATTGGGCCATTATTCCACTCTACTATCACCACCATTAGTTGCAATGTCTCTGCAACTCAAACATCCTCTCCAAGAGAATGAAGTACAATGTGGATCTAGTCTCTACCGGTTTCAAAATTTCCTTCTTAGAGAAGGTCCTAAAGAGTGCATGTAAAGCCCAATGGTTGTCGATTAACATCTGCACATCTCCAGCATCATCAACAACCTCTTTGATCCTATCAATTTTTTCTATGTTCTTGAATGTATTATTTACCTTGTGCACACAACAAGGAGTCCACCAAATATGTTTGTAAGTGACCTCAATCAACTTGTTTTTATTAATGTTCCACCATCTTGTTGTTTCTGTTATTTCCAACCATATTAAGGGAAAAAAGCACTACTTTTCTATCTAGTGCAGCCCAAAACAAAAACAAAAAATGCTTTTAAAAACCAAAGTAGGGATCTGGGAGCAACACTCTTCACATGTTACCTATGGCGTTCGAAAATCATTCGATTTGATTGAGCCCCATTCAAATCATTAAGAAAGACCTAGTGTAATATTCATGTCATTCTAAAGTTAATATTAGATATCTGATGCTCACACAATAGTTTTTTGATAAAGCTTACATTATGATTGCTTACATACACTTTGTAGAAGTAACCTATGGAAGAACTGATTTTGTAGTTGATTACTTATTTAGAAAATTGCATATGAACGCTCTTGATTTAAATCAATTGTTTCTTTCTTAACACGTTGTAAGCAATAATATTATTTGATAAAATGATGAGAGATATGGGCATTGGAATGGATTAGCTAAAGTCGTTGCTAATGTTCTCAATTCACTATACTTTTGTATACATTGTGCAGTCAATTAAGTCCTCATCCATTATGCAATTCACTAAAGCCCTCATCCATTATGCAAACTAAAGCCCTCAATATGTTGAAGTCTTCAATTTTTAGGAAACTAGTTCAAATCCTCATAATTGCTAAAACCTTCAATACATACTATTCAAGTTGCTAAGTTCTTAACTTTGCCAAAGTCCTATTTTGCAAATTTTAATCTAAATGTCTTCATTTTACTATTTGTGTTTTTGGTAATTTCAGTCTCGTTCATTCAACTAGCTTTTTTTTTCTATGCTCTCCTTGATCCGATGGCATGCTCATTCGAAACTTCTTCACATGTACAAATTCCACAAATAGGCAATGAATGGTCACTATAAACCACCTTTGTGTTATAAAGAATCACAACCGCTCCCACCTTTCTTATTAAATGCTCCTTACAATATCTGTGACATCGTTTAATAAACGCATCTTCGTTTACAGAAGATTGTTTCAGTTAAAGAAATTGGTGCTGCTAGTGTAGTTTGATTAGCAAGGCTTATTGACGAGGTCTATATATAAAGATACGGTGAAAAATTTAACCGTGTTTCTCAAGAACCTTATATACCAAGTTGGGTTTTGAGCAGTTTTTCATTATTGAGAACAGTAACAAACTTTAACATGCAACGCAATTGCTTTACTGAAAGGCCATGGACATGTGAAAGAACGTCCCAGGAAACACTCTCAAAGAAGCCACTGCTGTGACGTGGAGTCCATGATCGATATAACGTTGGAAAACGAAGAAGATTTTTTTTTTAAATTCAAAAGAAAACACTTGCAGAACTTAAAATGATCTTACCCCGAGTCCACTGGTGACAGGACATGCATTACAAGGCCTGCAATTCACCCACAAAACGTCACTCCCTGTATCGATTTGTACATAATATGCCCTTGGGGGTGTGCCGAGTACAACCTTCGTATAGTAAAGCCTGCAAGTGGCCCAAAAACCACCTCTAAATGCCAAAAAAAAAAATCTAACAAGAATGAAACCACCTATAACTACAAAAATAAACCCAAAAAGACCGCCTTTAGGAAAACAAACAGCATATAAATACAAAAAATCAACGATAGCAACAAAAAAACACACACACAAGATATTAACTGTATATATCAAATGGAAGCTAGAAGAAAACCTAAAACTTGACTGCAGAGAAAGCAGAGAAGGATAAAATATATTACCCTGCAATGAAAGGATCGGACGAGCCTCCGAGAGGAAAGGCAACAACAGAATTGAGCATGCGGTTGTGTCTCCCTCTGTCATGAGCTTTGAGCATCTGAAAGTGTTCACTACTCATTCCTCTCCCCTCCTTGTTCGCATACATATGCTGTAATTCTAGAATGGCTGAAGCGCGGACCGCTGGGAGACTCAAAATATTGATAAACCCTACCAGAATAAACCCTACCCACAACATTCTGATTTGCATCTTTCAATTCACCAGTAAATTCGTCTGCAACGCGTCTACCGTGCAATTTGCCTCACCCAGAAATCAAACAAGAAAATTGAATTCAGAGACGGAGCACAGGCAACAAACAGTCTCTAAACTTGGAGAAATTTGAACCTCCAGAGCTCCAAAATGCAAACCAAGGATTCCGCAAGGGGTTAACAAATTTAGACGTGGACTTTTGATAAAGATACGTTCGGAAAGCGGGTAAAGGCAAGCTACTGTTTTCCATCTCATTTGAAAAGTTGCGTAAAATTTGCTGCGGATTCGACAAGTGAAATGTCTCAAATCCACTACTCACCGCCTATTACCGGTGGGACTCCACGGGGTGGAGGTTAACTTATTGTCGGTCCCTTAACTGGCCCCGTCAGGGCTTTATTCCAGGTCTCATAGACTCCAATAATGTACATTACGTCTTCTTCGTCCTGCTCATTGGTGGACACCATAGTTGCCAAGTGTCAGTCAGTCGTCATCTTTTGAAGTTTATCCGGTAAGCAACCCTCCCTCCAGGTTCCTCTCGTAACGTTAAAAAGCTAACCGTTGAAATGCTATTATGCACAATATTCCCCCATTTTTCCTACAGAGATACCTTCAGGGTGTAGAGTCACTCTTGGGCCCTCTTGCGTGCCTAAATAGCAACAACTTTATTAAAAACTTTCTTCTTTCCTTCCTTACCTCCCAATGACTTAGTGAATTTTGTATCATTATTGATTAGGGATATGCGAGATTATTTTTAAATTAATTTAAAAAGTTTGAAAAGAAAAGAGATAATATAATTTATATCTTTTTAAATGTGAGGTTGAAGAAAAGATTTTGAAGGTGAATATTGAGACAAAATTATAATCATCACTTTTTGAAATGTAGATTCTATTTGGATTATCAATTTTATATGGAAACTAAAAGTTATTTATGGTTAGTTCGTTTATTCTCTTATTTAGTTTGATTTTAAAAAAATCAATTTCCTTGATTTAACATTCTTGAAATGAGGTGAATGTTAAACCTCCTTATCAATTTTTCCTAATATTAGTATTTTAACGTTGATGCAAAGTGAGGGCCCACCTATTAACTCATGTATTGTTTCATTTTATTCAAATCCTCTCTCCTTTAGGGCTTTTCTCATTACCACTCAAGACCACATATCCCCCTTAATGCTCTCTACTTTCTTCAAAAAACTTAGAAGACACATTATAGTTGCAACTTTTATTGGATAGTTGTTTCTACTACAAGGCTCTTATATTGGACCAAAGCCTTAATATTTAGGCTTCTAGTAGATAAGCACTTTTGAATTCTCTTTATCCATCTTAGTTTGACTTAAGATGTGTTTAAGGCCCAAATTTTACATTCATAAAGTATTACTAGTGCAAAAAGTAACTCATACAAGACCCTAGTGGTCTTCCAATCACACAATTCTACATTTATACACCTATTTTATATATATTACAATGATTTTCTTCCTCTTATAATATTTTTTCCATGTTGACATAAGTCAAGTATATGTACACCAACTTACAAGCTCTCAACCCTTACTAGAGCTAGTATAAATTCTAATGCACATAATCTTGCATGGGAAAAACACATAAAACATGACCCAAAATTGTTATCACCTTAGCGCAATTTATACCACTGGTCCAAACCCACTCATATTCCTTTTTTACCCAAATGAATATAAATTGTTCCTTCTTGTGAAAGGATTCCTTGCCTCTCAACCTCACACATGGCCTCAATTTAGTGAGAGCTAAGGTCAAGTAAAAATGTATATTCAAACACACATTGTAGCAAGTACACATAGGTGGATTGTATCCAACTTGACCTAATCCTCACATTCAAGTACTCATGCTCGCTCAAGTTTTAATTTAAAAAACAACTAGAAATTGCATAACAACCAAATATTCAAGCCTAATCCTCATTACATCCTTTTCTACTCTTCTCTACTTTTCAAACTAGATGTAAACAATGATAAAATGCTAAGGGGGTCTACCTCAGGTTACCTTCCAATGGAGGTGATTCTTCTTCCTCACAAACCACTTTTTATAAAATCCAATTTTCTACCATTTTCATGAAGTTCAAGAGCTCCTTTTTCTTAACCCAAAATTTCTTCCCATGTAAAATTTGTAGCCAAAAATAATAATAAAATACTCACAATGGTATATGTGAGGGGTGTCATGTCAAAAGGGCATATGACACTCTCTACAACCTCTAAAACATGCAAAAGCAATACTTGATATGATAGGTAGGAGGGAAGAGTTGACTTGTAATCCTATCCCTCTACCTCATTTCAAGCCTACCCAAATCTCAACACATGCCCCTAGGAGTATGTAACCCATATGTACTTATCCTAGGGTACTAATTTTACTTGAAAAACACATTCAAATATCATTTTACCCTTAAAAAACTCAATATAGGCATGTAGACCCAAGTTTGCACATAAAGGGAGTATTTACATAGTGAAATATCATCATAAATAAAATATGTCAAATAAAATTAGTTGGGACAAGTAATAAACACATGCAATTTGGGCTTAATACACAAAAACCCTAGTAGAATACCCCTATAGATACAACCAAAATGAAATATCTCTAGCACTTACTACATGCAAAATGTGTAGCTCTAAAAATGAAATTGTTATATGTGACACATGTAGCTCCAGAATGTATGAAGCATCACTACAGATGCAACAAAAATACATATAGCACCTACAATGGGTGACACCTATAGCTCCAAAAATTCCCTCACATCCCCCTCCCTTTAAATAATAATTCCTCCTAAAAGTCACTAAGTGCAGAATGTAAACATAACCCAAACTTGAGCCATATATTCCCTCAAGTGATCTCATCACATTGGTGCAATCAAGTCCAATTGAAGACTACTAGAATCTACAAAATAAATATTTAACCTAGAAACTAGTATAAGTGATAAAGATTATAGAGATTATAAAACTACTAAATATAAATGACTAATTGAAACCAAAATAGCACAGCATAATTGGTTTTGAGAGAGATAAGTGTAAAAGATCGTAATAGTTGCTTCAATGTGTTATTGAGGAAGTAAAGAGTTATAATATATATCCTTAATTTATCCAAATCCAATGATAATGAGGAAGAGGAAAAACCAGAAAATAAGGAATTTCTTATCCAAGATTCTAAATTTGCAAGGGTCAAAAAAAATTATAATCCCATAAAAGAAGGAGAATGTGCAACTCATTATCTTACCCTAACTAAGTAAAAAAAATTGACTAAGTAAACTTAATAAAATAGTGCACAATATTATAGTTAAGATAAAATATATCAAGGTGAATAAAATATTACCCTAACAACCCCCTTGAGTGTAATTGAGGTAAGAAGAAATGGTTCATAGCAACAAGGTTGTGTTAGGTACTCGTGTACAATCTGAAATAACCCTAAGTACAAAGAGAGTGTACCCCCAAAAGTAGAATAGGAGAAAACCCATAGGTAAAACCTCTATCTAAATTAAGGTATGTGAAGAAGGAAAAGGTAGCCCTCCAGAAGTGAGTGTCATTAAATCCCTACAAAATAAGGCACATGTGTGCCTCCACAATGAATAAAGATGAGAGAAATGTAGAATGTCACTTAGTGAATGTTGTAGTAGGTTCCTCTCTAATAGATGGTGCATCTTCCTTTCAAAAGAAAGAAACCTTGATCTGTCAAACTATTGAATTCCCACTCTAATGGACTGTAAAAAGGAATCATGATGTATGGATCTCAAAGTTGCTCATGGTTCTCAATACCGATGTTGAACTATGATTATTTCATACATACAAGATTCAAGATTAATGACCACTAAAGTGTGAGACTTGGACCAGTATGAATTAGGATGTGTCAAGTGAATATTATGTTGTGGTGAAGATAGAACAAGTAAATCCATAAATGGATATGATGTAACTTGATATGAGTTGTCATCAAAGAGAAGACAAATATTCTTAATAGTGTCATCAAAACCTAAAAGGTGAGAATTCAAAAATAATATGAAATTTCTAATAAGTAGACCTCTTAATGAAGTGGATCATGTAAAGATGAAGAGCCCTACTATAGAGAATCATTGGAATCTCTTTAAGAAGCAACTTTGAACTCCAATGAAGCAATAGGTGAAGGAGGAATATCCTACAATAGGAAAGCTAAGTCCTTAATGGTGTCACCCAGATCTAAAATATGGGACTACAAATAAAAAGAGATTTTTGGTACGAATGAGTCCCAATGAGGTGAATCTAGAAGACATATATAATCGTGTTACAAAGAATCAATCGGAGCTCTTGACAAAGTAACTCTAAACTATGAAGTAGCAACAAGTAAATGAAGATTATATTCAACCATAGATAGGGTATTAGGAGGAGTAGGATCAATCGCAGTATCATCCACATGTGAAAGTTTGTCCAAGGAAACATCACTCTCAAGTGAAGAATCAAAGTCTCCATACAATTGTTGGATGAAGGTCCAAGTAGTGAAAGGGCACTCAACATACCCAAGTTGATACTAAGTATCCTTATAAATAGACATATTAATATGTAGACCATGCACACTTTTTTCATAGTAGTTTGGCTTGAGAACAAGTCCAAAGAGATAGGACAATAAATCTTGTATAATGTAGTGCTTCACTATCCCTTGTTTATAACACAAATAGTTCTTTGAATTTATCCTAACAATAAAAGGATATAAATTAATACCAAAATTTATAATGAACCCCCCGCCCAAAAAAAAGAAAATTATGTCATGTCTCATGATTACAAAATGCTTGTGTACAAGCCCCCAAGAATAGTACAAGAAATTAGTACTTTATAAGTTGTGTGTGTCAGCATTAATAACCCCCTAAAATAATCCTTCTAGAAAGTATAACATATGTTTGACACCTCTATGTTAGTATGATTGCAATACAAGATTCTAGATTTAATCAAGTTTTGCAGGGTCCAAAACTAGCAATTTTTTTTAAAGTATTATGTGATTATAAAGTAAGAACTCAAAAATCACACCACAAATGTAGAGCTAAAAAATGCCATTTTTTTAATAGCATCCAAAAAGGAGTTTGTTTGTAAAATTTATAAGAAATTGAAGTTCCAAAAAACATGGTTGAGTAGAAAAATCTAAAACTAAAATTATAGAAAATAGAAGCATCAAATCAAAAAATCACTTACTCCACTATGAAGAGTGTGAAATTCTTCCAAATAAAAAAATGCACCTAATTTTGTGTCCAAAATTTATGGTCTTTCAAAGTCGGGGTTCAAATTCAAAACAACCAATTGAGAGGGATACTTTTTGTAGTGATGAAATTACCATAAAACAATAACAAAAAACATCTACACGTATGACTATATGAACATACAAATGAATAGTGTTAGGCCCAAAAATATAACCTCCTCCAAACCAATAACTCAAGAAATGACATATTTTATATGGAAATGTGGGTTCTTGGGACTTATGGATGCAATGGTAGGGTCCCTTTGGCCTAAAACCACCCCCAAGATTATTTGGTTGCTTAAAGCCACAAACAAACCCCTATTTTCAAACATGCTTCTCAATCTTTGATTTTGGAAAAATAAAAGCCAATCTCGGCTTTCTTGAGCCTTTTGGATGTTATAGAATAGCCAAAAATGTTGTTAGGATTACTAAAAAATTAAATCCTTAGAGGTTAGATTTTTTGTCAAACCGTTCTAATTCTTTAGATCTTCCAAGGATGCAAGAGAAGAGAATAATCCATAGGGCTAGATTTACAATGTGAAAATGCATGATATATTATAGAAATACAATCTATGTCAAAGGTGTGGATCCTTAAGGTCACACAATCAAGAGTAGTTGAGGTAGGAATAAAGTTTGTGTGCCCACCACTCAAAACATGGTTAAAAGTGTTACTAAGATGAACCACTTACACTAATTTAGAATTCATCCCATTCTATCTAATTACAATGCATATTAAAAATAACATATATAAATATTTAAATTATAAGGAAGTTAATTTTATAATTATTTTAGTATACAAATTTATATGGTAGAATTAATTAGTCTAGCAATACAAAATCTCAACCCAAATCTAGTAATTATTATTTAACTCACTTTCTTGCTGCATATCCTTTAATAATTAACTTAAAAGATCAATTGCATCACATATATATCATGGGTGAAATATGTGTCTTTAGCTTACACATCACAGTGACCAAAGAATTAACTTGTAGGGATGTGTAGTGCTAATATAGAATCAAGCAACCAAGAGTCGAGACCGAACAACCAAGTGTCATGGGATCCAATAGATATAGAATAGTAGGAAAGGTATAATTAAGGCCCTTCGAAGGACCCCTATGTACAATAATTTAGCCATCAAATACAAAATAGATCATACACTCATAAGGAGAAATGGGTTGAAAATGTATTGTCCAAGATGGTGGCCTACACTCCAAGCTCTCTGAAATGGACTTCAAACTCTATGCAAATAATTTGCATTTGCTTATAGATTTCATGCACTTTAGCGACCTTCACCCATCCAAGGTCGTCACTTGTACATCCCTATCTACAACAAAATAAAATAAGAAAATGAAGATATATTTTATGTTTCTCTATTATTCACATTGTTTAGTTTTGGGTATCCTCTTTGATACAAAAGGAAAAAAATATTGCTTCTCAATTTGTGTAACTTTTTACTTAAAATGTTGTATACTCATTATGTGTATGTATGATTAAATTAGGGTTCTCAATAACCTAATATGTAATTTTCTTTCAATTATAATTTTAGTTTATAATATTCAAATTAATTTAAATGCAAATTATATTTATAACATTAAAAACTCTAATCTAATCATACAAAAATATATAGCATAATATATAATAATTGCTATATCATTTAAATATGCATGTATAAAACATAAAATTATACTAATTACTTAAGAGTTATTTTATTAACTTAAGGGTAATTTCATTTTACTCAATAATTGTCTTATTTTAGATATTATTAAAAGAAAATTGATGATTAAACTACCACCATGTGGATTGCTCCCTTTTGTATATAACAAAAAAAAAAAGAGTATAAAGTTTAGATACAAAGCCTGTTCAAACTAAAAGAGCCATATAAACCAATTTCTAAATAAAACTTAGATCATATAAACAAAAAATAACCTATATTTTTTATATCAACCAATCGACAAATGTGTCCATGATGAATTCTTCTACCCAATCAAGTGTTAAGTTGGCAAGTGAATCTGCCTCAACATTAATTTATCTATACATAGTTAATTATGAAATATTCTAATTCCTCAAGAAAGGCTATCACAAAAGATAGAAGGAAATTAAAATTCTAGCATTGGGTATTTTTAGTTCCTATGGCATTGATGATGATAGACGATTCCCCCTCAATAACAATCCTCCTCAAGTTGTTTTTAATACAAAGATGTAAATCCAGGATGAGGGCCTAAAACTTTACCTCATTATTTTCCCCAATTTTGAGTCTTTTGGATGTCATACAAACCACATTCCCTTTCAAATCTTTGACAATACACACCCTAGATTTGTTTAGGTTACCCTTTGAAGCCTCGTCAAAATTAAGTTTATCACCCCTTAGAAGGAGGAATCCATTTGGCATCCTTACACTTTTTTTGGGAATCATCTTCCATAGCCCAATCAACAAGGGAAACATTTTGGGGTAAATGCTTTGAATTAGAGCCATAAATTGAATTTCTTAACTATTGACAAGGTAAAGGGAAACCTTATGATGTTTGAACTTGACCTAATGACTCTATAGACAGAAAGCCCCACCTTCATACCACAAGATCTCCCCTATTTGTAAACATTATTAAATTTAACTTTTACTTAGATATTTATTTTAATATTTATTTATTTTCATTTAAATTCTGATATTTTTTAATTTCATACAATGATTTATTGTTGAATGAATAAATATCAAGTTATGATGAGAAAAACAAGTGACGCAAGCATTGAGTTCCTATCGGAGAGCGTAATACATTTTGATTTAGAGGAGAAAGTAGATAAAAAAGTAAAGACCATTCTTGTCATGCAATTAATATATTCATGTGAAAGGGTGCAAAAATCTTGTTTGAAGCTCAAGAATCTAATTGCTCTAAATGCTTGGCTAAGAAAAGAAAGTGCATAAAAAAGGATTGATTTTGATGCATCAAATATGATTCTAAGAAACATACTTAAGATCACCACATAGCATACATGTGGGAGAAGCTCAATTTGGGCCCAAACTAACCTCAACAAGAATTTTGAGAATGAAGTGATTCATCAAGTCTATTTCTTGGAGCAATGATTAGCCAGAAGGCTCAGCCCATAACATATACTAGTGAGGAGATCAATGGAGTAAAAATAAAGTGCAACACCAATGATCAAGAGTTAGAAGCAATTGTAGAAACACTGTGATTGGAAACATTAAATATTTTCATACATGAGATAAGTTAAATGCTTGCTATGCAATATGGTTAAACAATTTCCAAAGACTCACTTCAGTGATTAAACATAAGGTAGATAAATATAAATTTTGTATAACATTTGTTACGTCAACAAAGAGCATTCTCATGTCTAATGAGATGCTAAGTTTTGAACAACTTAAGGATGCTTATTAAGATACTTCTAACTTTGAGCAGTTGATTGTTCTTTCAAGAACCGGTGATAGACAATTATACTGCATATGTGGAGTCAACTATCTGCTATAGAGAATATATCCAAACACATATGTGCACAATGAAACCAACCAATATTCATAAGAAACACTAATAGAAAAATTCCTTTATAACTGGTCTTCTATAGACTATAGTCAATTTGGTATATGGAGAACAACATTGTTCAACAATGAAAATTCTGATCAAGAGCTATTTTGTCTTCTATCCAACTTATGAATTACTTATTAAAACAAAAATAATACAACTATGGTATTCAACCCTGTGCCAAGGAGTAGGCAAGTGCACCATTTGTAATATTTCAATTGCTGAGAATCAATAAGATTTGTTTAACTCTTCCATTATTTCTCCACATTTACATTATTGTGTGTTTCTTTTCCTGAGCTACTTGGTTTGGCAATACTTAATTAGACTCTCAAACCTTGCTTGCATCAACAAAGATAACCCCCACCACCTCACAATCAACCGCAACAATAAGGCTCTCTTTGCCTCATTAAACTATCAATTTTATTGTCTCAGTCCAACTTTAAGAAGTCAAGTATGCTTTATAGTTTTTTATGCACACAAAGTCACCTTCAACAGTTATAATAAATCTAAATCATTATGCTAGAAAAATTCACTAAAATCTCATTATTGGTGCCCAAAGGAGTAAACATAGAATCTTCTAACTTTATTGTCATGTTTGTCTCTAATAATCATGAGGATAAATTTATTTCCCTATGGACCTATCAATCCAATGGTAATCTAAATAACAATTGTGAAAGACATAAGTAAACTTTTTTGGGGATTGGAAAGTGTTGCAAAGTAGTATACAAACACTATTAAAGTGCAACACTAATCATAGAAGAAATGATGAAAAGGAATCAATCCCCAAGAGAAGCTCACATGCTTAAATCATAACTACACATTCAATAAAAGAAGCCATAGTAAATGGCATAATACTATCAACAACATAATTAAATTCACATATCCTATAGATATTGAAATCAATAAACCATAATAACCCTCTGAGAGAAAAATTAAGAAATAGGCACAACAAACCCAGCTCCCAAGAGAGGTAAGAGGCAAACCCTCCAATCTACTGCTGCCAAGAGTAAATAATTAACTAAAGTTTCAAAAAGTAATCTGGTGAAATTTTGATAAATTAGTAAATTAGAAATTAGATTGATTCTGTTTTGGCATGTAACTCCTGAAATTACTCTCAATTTTATGTTTTACAGTGAAAAAATATTAGTGAAGAGAGAATAGTATACACAATATGAAAATACAATGTAGAATATAGTAGAATGTTCACAACTTTTATTTAGGGAGAATAGCATACACAATATGAAAAGTTTTATCATAGGGATTTGCACCCACATGCAAGGCTGAAAAGCTCTGGAATCTCGTGTAACATTGGACTAATTTCAGGTTGTGGGTACCCTATTGTGAAACTAGACCTCCAGATTATGGGTTGGCTCCCCTTTTGATTTTCTGATTTTTTAATGTAACTGGATGGAAAAGGGAAGAAAATGCTAAAATGAATGCAAAACTAAATTAAATATGGGTGATGCACCTAATTGATACTTGATGAGCAGATTGATTCACAATTGATTCTTTATGAATTTTATTTTCACAACTCAGATCGGGCAATTTAATCGCATCAGTGATTCACAAGAAGGCCTGGTAATTTATTCTTTACAAACGGAAATGGTATTTTCACAACTTAAAGATGAGGATAAACTAAAAGCACAACCTATAACCTACAACTAAGATTGCTTTTTTCGTGTACATGTATTCACGAATGTGATAGAAACTTAAAGGCTTTGATATCAAACACATTAAATTTGCATCCAAAACATTCATAAAGGCAAAACACCTGAATCTGAGAAGGTTAATATCTAACTTGCAATGATAAAAGAAGGAACACTCTACAATTGATACTCTAAGATAACCTGTAAAACCTACTAAATATCTTAAACTGTAAAAATTGAGTTACAAGAAGTCTTCTTTACAGAATGCAAAGGCAGAAAACAAGAACTAAGGAAAAAGAATAACTTTTTCCAATATATACAAAAAATGGCATTCATAATGCATCCAAAAGATGAAACTTCATGTGAACCGAGAGTGATAAAAAGCAACAACTCCTCTCATGAGAAAAATAAAAAATAATTGAGAAACGGGCCCACCATGCTGTGAACTAAACTCAAACAGCAGAAAACTCCATCTGATACCATACGTAACTGAAGTGTGACTCAAAATTGGTTCTTGAGTTGAATAAAAGTCAACAAACTACATGGAGATGGTACTAAAAGTGAACTAAAGTCAAAACTCCTTCTCACGAGCAAAGATGAAAATCCTCAAAAAGAGGAGTTGAAACTGCATAATAATGAGCGTGAAAAGGCTCAACTCCTCCTTTCAAATAGTTGGACTGATGGAGATCTCAAAATTGCATGGAAACGACCTTAGTTTGACTCCAAAATGCGTGAAAAAAAAATCTTCAGTTGCACCTCCTTTCTTCCATAAAAACAACTTCAGTTTTAATTTTTTCCATTTTTTGCATGAGCTTTCAAACTTCAGTGATACTTCACTTATTGTTCTTGCATGATTTTCTAAGGAAAAGGTAACTGTATAGTTAAACATTAAATATAATCGATGTGATTACCTTAATATTTAATTTGTAGTTGTCCTTCCTTCCCCAATTACATGTTAAATATTAAAATACCTTTAATATTTAACTTTATTGTTATCTTTTTTAATTAATTATCATGCAAATAATATAATTGAAGGACTCCTTCAATTAATTGTGGCTACATATAAGCTCAAAAGCTTTGAAAAAATATTATCAAACATTTTGGTAAATGTCTTGGTCTTTAAGCCTTAAGTTCACGAGCTACTAGGTCAATTGACTTCAAATCAAGACCACAACACAATAATGTGACATGATTTTTTTAGAAACAAAGGTCAAAATAACCTCAATTCGAATTGGGATATTGGGTAAAACACCCGAACCCTAAATCATGCCCTTTCATTGTTTTGTTTTGCACTTTGGAGAAGCTTCAACTGCGCCACCATACTAGGTTTTGGAGGTTGAATCTTCATCATTATTCTATGTTTCAATGATTTTCTTTGCAGGATTTCACAGGGAAAGTGTGGTAAGTAACTTTCAGCCAAAATTTTTGAGATTTCTGATAGTTTTTTCCTTTCCTTTTCATTTCGAAAGGCATTACTGGGCTTTCAAGCCGCGGATGTGAACAGATTTCTGATAGTTTTTTCCTTTTCTTTTCTCTGTGGAAATTTCTTGATGTTTCTGGCCGCCATTGAGAAACTTATGGAAAGCTTGAACATGGCATAGTGAGTATTTTCCCTTCAAAACAGAAGAAGGTAAGCCTTTCACCAATTGATTTCTTCACCATTTCTTGATTTTAGTGAAAGAAGTGCTCGATTCGAGCTTAATGATAATGGAACAACAAGCATTTATCTCTATTTTCACCTAGGCTCCATTAAAATAAAAATGCAATTCTCTTCCATTATTTTATAAGGGTTTATGAAACCCACAACTACGACCTTCTTGCACTTCTGGGTTTCTTTGGATTCCTTTCTACAAGTCATGAATATACCTTTGCATTTCGAGGGTTTTAGAAATTCTAAGCCGTGGCTTGAAACTTGAATCTTTTGGGTCTTATTTTGCTTTGCTTGGTCACAACTTTCATGGTCAAGGGGTTTCTGTACTCTGATACTTCTTTACTATTCTGGAAAGAAAAGATAAAACCCTCATTTAAATTTACTTGGAAAGAACTCTACAGTCTTCTCAGGATTTTATTGCTTACAGAGCTTCAAAGCTCATTGTAAGTCGTGGATTTTTCTTTATAAACTTTTCTTTGCTTTCTAGAAAAAATAAAATAAAAATCCTCCATATTTTGTACTCGGCCTTTAAAAACATTTCACACAATAGTTTTGGAGGAAGATTAGCCCAATGACTTTTTGGATACGAGGATTCATAGTCCCTTCATTAAAAAACTATACTTTGGGACCTTCTATCATGATGCAATTTCTTAACATTAAATCTTCGCCTGGAAAAGCTACCAATCCCACTTCTTACATCTCGAACAACACTTCTACAAGAGATCTTATAAGTTAGGCATTCTGGGCTTTCATATATCAAATGACTAACCTTCAAGCATTTGGGGCTTGGTTAAATAAATAAGTAGCACAGTAAGTATTGCTTTTGATGGAAGTAAGTATTATGACTGGAAGAACCCGTTCTGATGAAAAAATTAACTTTAGGGAATACTCAACATCTGCAAGTCATGATACTACATAATTTGATCTTTAGTTCCTTAAGACTTCCTCCAAATTAAAAATCTACCTTTCTTTGGCCTTTTACCTTGGTTGTCCCTTGGTAATCCTTTCATACTATCATGAACACTATCTTTTCCACCTTCTTTAAACTCTGTCTTAATAAGCAACATAGGAATGAAATTTATGTACCTTATCCTTTAGAGGGAACTATAACAATACCTTTACAATGGTTGGTCTTTAGATGTATTCCCTTTATGTGACTTTTAAGACCTCGTAAAGGCATTAACCTTGCCAACAGACGGTTTTGACAAAAACAATAATATTTGATAATGATTATTCCTCCTTTTGTACCTGACATTGACTTGTATAAATGACTGTTCTCAAGATAGGAGTTTTCTCTTTTATCATTTGATGGTTGTCCTGTTGTAGTGACTGTCCTCAAGAAACTAAGTGGGATTGTTCCTTGATTGATTGTCTAGACTCTGTACCTTCATAGTTGCTAGGCTCAACAGTTGTGGGAGCCACATTTTCTCCATAACTATAATATCTTCAAATCAGGAACATAACTTTTCCTATACCTACATAGTGAACAAACATGTTAGCAAAACAAAATGAAGTTGAAGGCTTCCTCTTATGAATCTTTTGTGCTCTCAAATATCTGTTCCTCTGTTGACTTAATCATGTGATGAATATCTCATAGGACGTGAATTATATTTCTGTTGGTATGTAAATATGAGATGATTTATGATTCTTCATTGCTCTAACAACACATTCTAACAATCTCGCAGGTGTCCTTGGAGCTGGAGCTAAAACAACTGGAGCTGGATAAATGAAGATACAACACAATCCTGACCTATGATTCGTCATTCTAGGCAATGACGAATCACCTATCCTCTCATATTTATTTGTATCTTCAGTTGTATAGTTTACCTCTTATTGCATATTTATCATATGCTCCTAGTTATTTCAGTTACTCCCACGGCTTGTGTGGGACCTCGTACTTTTTAAAATATGAATAATACAACATTCCTTATGCAATTGTATAATATTCTTTGAAGTGTACTTGCATAATAAAAATTGAAACTCACTTGTAATCAATCTTTTGCACAATAATGGATTCTTAGCAAAATATTTGTGTACTTGGTGTACCTTTAACTTGAATTTGCAATTCAGCTCAACCTATTTTGAACTGTAGCTAAAAAATAGGTAACAAAAAGATAATGTAGAATATAATAAATTTCAAATTAATAATGATAAACACTATTTGAGGTACATTCTAACTACCCCAGAGATAAATTAATTGTGCTAGACATCAATAAAATATTTCCACTTGTTAAACTTTGGAACACGTTCTCACTAAATCAGATTGAAAATAAAAATTTAATCTTTGATGTCTTTTCCTACTTGTACAAACTAATTTATAGGCCTCTCTTTATCTACCAAACACATTCAATATAATCAGTGCCAAAATGATGTCTTAAGCATTACATATTTTAAATAACATTGAACAAAACCAACACCTAGAGAATGACTCCTCGGGAAGCTTTTAAATCATCTAAGCCAACACTTTTCTGCAAAACAACCAAAACAAAAATCTAATTAAAAATGCATGAAATATTTATACTTGGCACTATCACAATCTTTCTTGTATTGAGATTGGCTTGATGAAAAAATCTGTAATATGCAAGCATGCTACATCAGAATAAAAAAGAGACATATATGTTCACAATTCTCATTGCAAATTCCTATTTACATCGTGTAAAATTTTGGAATACAAAAAACCAATTAGCCAATATTTGGACCTAAAACAGCTTACCAAGAATTTATGGTTTTCTTGAAGCAGCAATGGAAAGGATGCACAAAATTTTTCCATGTCCGATGTGATTTCACCAGTACCTCCACTTACTTCCATAAAAAATTTCTTGTTTGGAGCAAGTTTCATGGCCACCTACTAGGGGAAAGAGTTCAATCAAAGAAGAAAAATATTCATACAAACTTTCGTATGTAAGTTTTCATTTAGCTATTTTTTCCAAGTAATTGCTTTAATCTGCAATAGCATATATTATTTGTCCTTCCCATAAGGATTATACTCAAAGGGAAGATACATGCTATTACTAATTGGATTAGTTATATATAAAAGAAAATGCAAACTTATGCTACCATGGTTAATGCAATTGGTCTTTATGAAAAGATAAAATCTTACAATTAGTGCTCGTTATCCATCTGTGCCATTTCTTCAATGTCTTGTTATAAGAACTTGTACATGCTTCAGTCATTGACCAATATGGATTCTCAATTAAGTTGTGAAACAACTAGAGAGAATACTGAAGGGAGATAATAGAATGTGATTGATCGACGCAACATAGAAAATGCATATCAAACGATTGCAATAGTAACCTGCCTATCTGTAGGAATTAAAAAGAGCTCTCACAATTTACATTTAGTGCCAAAATATCTGTCCAAATTTTTTTGTCATCCTATTTTTCTAATTTCCTCAAAGTAAAATGTATTATAGAGCTAGTGTTACCATTAGGAAGAGACAAATGCTAATTTTTAAATATTAAAAATAAGCTCTTAAATTCAAACTATACAAATACAAAGGAATATGTTTAAATTATAGAATGTGATTGGCCACCACACCATAGTAACATTCCTGTGGGTAGGAACTAATAAACATTCTAATGGTTCTAGTGGCTTCTTCACGAATAAGCTGGCATTTAATGCATTAACTATGTATTGGGTAATTATTTACCCACCAGTCGGGTAACAAACCTCTGACAATTTACATATAATGGCAAAATATTTGCCCAAATTCATCTATATCATCCTACTTTTTTAATTTCCTTAAAGAAAAATGAATTATAGAGCTACTTTACCAATAGGAAAAGAGATAGATAATGATTTTTGAATATAAAATATGTTGTTAAATTCAAAGTATAGAATTACAAAGAAATGTATTTAAATTATAGAATGTGATTTTCCAACCAAGCATATCAAAAGCATACAGAACAATTGCACTTGTAACCCGTGTATCAATAGTTTATAATAATTTGTAGAGATTAAAAATATGGTCTTAAGTTCAAACTGTAGAAATAGGAAGAAATATGTTTAAATTATACAATGTGATTGGCTAATAGAGCAAAACATTACATACAAATTGCATATCACATTATTGTAATAATGCATATTTCTTTGTGCAACATTTTTCCAATGAAATGATTGCAATAGTAATCTACTTATCGACCCAAATTGCTACATTTTTATGAATTACATAGCATATGTCATTCACTGTACTCATTTGTCAAACTTGTCCTTATAACAAGAAGGAATACTTCTAGTTGCACTAGGAGATAGGTGACCATATCAGTACAAGTACAGTCAATTAAGTGATATTCTTGAATCAATTGTCTCCTTTATCTTCTACAATTTTGTGGAAGGCATAATTTTCACATAGACTCAAAGAATGAAAATTCTATCCTTTTGATAGCTTTTTTTTACATTTACTATATTTAAAAAAAATTATGCCATTCCAAAGAAAGGAGAAGGTTGATTCTAGAATCTCACCTTGTACTTTGTTGTCAAACAATTGGCTACACTTGTACTGCTATACCCCTCTCCCTCCTCCTCCAATTAGAAGTACTTGCTCTTGTAAGAAGGACTGATTATAAAACTGAGAACAATTTTTTGTGTTTCTAAAAAAATAGCAACAAATCCCAAAAAAATTATTAAAATGCAAACAACTCCTAAAATTATTCCAAGTCTAAACAAAAAATTGCAGGATAGTAAGATTTGGTGAAATAACAAAAGAAAAACTCACAAAGCTTTGAATCTTACAAAAGCCACTAGCTTATGATTCTCTAAATCAGGCCACTGCAACTTTATCAACTAAAAGTAGTCATTCAGGTTTCACCGTTTCAAGGAATGACTTAAAGTTTTACACTGCAATTCAAGAGCTCTAAGTTATTTAATTTATTTTGTAATTAATCACACTACAACTATATCAAATAGAAGTGGAATTCAGGACTTCACATCATTCTTTTGGGGTTTTAATCTTCAAATGAAGTTTCTAAATTATAATTTAGGGTTTTTATTAATTATAGTTGTAGCAACTAGGATAACAACTACCCCTTATAAAAGAGAATTTACCCAATCTAAAAAATTGCTCTTTATTTATGCTCCTGTGGACACCATTAGAACTGTATAAAATCAAAACCAACTTTTAGATTCTAACCTATAATCCAGTCTTTATAACATTAATTTTCAACTCACAACTCAAGCAACTAAGCCAAATTTATCCAGAAATTAAGAGGAAAAACCACGCTAAAAAAATAATTTGCTTATTCTCTTACTAGCGCCACTACAACTGTGTCAAATAATAGCAGAATTTGGGGACACAAGCAATAATTGTGGCATTAAGCCATATCTCATGAATTCTAAACTATAATTTAGTGTTCCAAAAATTTACAATTGTAGCAACTCAAGAAAAGGTTTCCAAAAACATGAAATTTTATTATTTACCCAATCAAAAAATGCATATCTTGACTTAACAGTGTTGTGTTTGCAATATAGAATTGCAATGTTCTTCTAGGATCAACCTTGTGTTACCAATGCTCTGGGTCCATTAGAGAGATGTGAAAATTAGAACCTAATCATACCTTACAGTTGATGCATAAGAACATTGCCAAATGCAACATTCGGCATACAAAATCAAAACTAACATTCAAGGTTTCAAGCTTTACTTTGGATTTTTAAGCAATGATTTAGTACCCTTCAACTGTACAAAATCAAAACCAACATTCAAGGTTTCAAACTAGAGTTTAGGGTTTTAAGGAATAATTTAGCAACAAAATGGAGACAAAGACAACGCAAATTAAGCCCAAAAAATAAAAATCCCACCTCAAGAAAGATGTTGCTCCAACAAAGATTTCCACAGTAAGAAAGTAATATGTTTAAATAATAGAATTACTTAAAATTTCTATATAAGCTCTGATACCAAATGTTGGGAAATTTCAATCTCTATACAAATAATCAAGTTATGAATTCAATAGATAAGATACAAGGCTTGGACTACTGCAATATGAAAAATTTAAACTTATATGAAAATCTAAAATTAAGTGACCTTAATATGGAATTACCATGATTAGATCCATCTTCTTTATGATGCTAAAAATCAACCAACATATCATGCTTAATAATACTACCTTATGTGAACTTATAACAATAATAAATAAAGAATAGCATCACCATAAGATAGAAGAAAAGATGCACAAATTAGAAACATAAAAGGCATTGCATAACACAAGATTTATGTGGAGAAACCATTGTAGGAAAAAATTGCACCAAGAAGAGAGGCCAAGTATGCATTATCTTCAAATAAATAAGATTACAATACATTCACTTCCATTATCCTCTTTTCCTCCAATATGGTAGCACTTGTGTAGCTATGAACAACATCTTTATTCCTCAACATGTCCTTGTTCCTACAAAGTAATGCTACATTTAACCATTCCTCTTTATTTCTTCATCCACGGAGCTCATTATATTGACTTGTAAAGAGGTATTAATCCCTAAACATGGTTCCCAAAGATGACTCTTCGTTCAAAATGTACCAACCCTTGGATTGTCTCGAAATATGAAAAGACATCGATTTTGGCTCCAATACTCTCCCTCCAAATTGGGTGCCCAAACTTGGAAATTAAACATCACATTAAATGCAATAAATGATGAAATACCAAGAGACACCTAATGCCTCTTTCCAATAACCCACTTGGAGAATCCCAATAGTCACTCATTTGTCCACTTCACTTGTCTTTTACCATCCCATTCTAGGCATCCACATGTGGGAAAAACATAAGTAAATATTCATTTCCACAAGTCACCATTAATGCTACTAGTGGAACTCATCACCCCTTATGAATTTATTACAAAAAATGGTGAGAATAAATATTATAAAATATTTTCCCAATACACCCTAATTATCTAGGGATACTTTCCAAGGATGTTGGAACCATGCAATATTACATAGGATTTACAAGGTAGATGACATCTTAATCCTAACAAATAAGGACATATGTGAAGATGTTTAGAAACTCCCTTTCAGATCTTATGAAGAGACTCTTTAAGGTACTCTAAGAATAGATCAAGCCACTATCGTTAGCAAAAGAAAAGATACAGTGCCAACAAAAGCTCGATGACATAATGTAACAACAAAAATCTCTATTCACCTAACATCTTAAATAACAAAAAGTCATAGTAAAAATACCAATGGATTTACATGCATCATAACATCCAAGAACAACAATAACTACAACTACAATAACTATGGTAATGGTAACAATAATGCAACTTTATAAAACCAAAATGTTAATGTTGTTGATTATCCTCCACAAAATAACTATGAATAAAGAGGTAAACAAAATGACATATCATAAAAAAAACTAATATGATCCTTATAAAAAACCTTATGACTATGACACCAACAAGTATTTATCATTTCATAAGAGAAGGAGACATGATACTAAATCATGGTGGGAGTATCGATAGTTCATCTTAGATCACCCAAAGGACCAAAAATATATATTTATAGATATATTCTTCCACCCTTAAGAAAAATTCGATCACACCTTGTCTATAAACACTATCAACCATTTCCAATTAATACAAATCTAGAACAAAAATACTATCTCACCATGTTGCTACACCCCTATGAGTTATTACATGTTTCACTAAACAAGGAGGCACAATACTTCAACATGCAAAAAAATATAATTATATAATTATCCAATTCCTCCCAAAATTTCAACAATTACAATTCATGAGCATATTAGATAAAGTGAATGGGACTATAATTTTTTAATAAAATTATCAACACACCTTCGATCAAAACATGTTAGGCCTTATAGAACGTAATACGAAGGAGGAAGCTTACACTGCCCATGAACCAATAAAACCTAAATCCACCTCTATTGCACTTCATGACTCAACTATCTCTCATGTATTAGACCTTATGTGGAACTCTCCAATTCATAGGAGTGTTCTCCTTGGTGTTCTATATTTAGGTCAGTTGATGTGAATTGCTTCAACTCATCACAACAACAAAGTTATACACAACTCTCACCTACTTGGTTTTCCTCCCAAAGACAATTGTTTCACATTTGAATTCAAATAACTATTGTAATATGATGGCATTGTTAGGTAGGGTGGTCCTACTCTTTACCTATAGGTCCAAGTTTATAATTAGTATATTAAGTCTAGCATGATTGATAAAAAATTTAGTCCCTCTTTCTCTCCTCCAAAAGATGGGCTATGATGAATTTCACACCAATTTCACTAATGTTACTCTTAGAGGATGTGATAGTTTTAACTCTTTTCATTTAAAATGTTAAAATCCCTATAACCACTAGTCCTACAACCCTACCTATAGAGTTATTTATCATAGATGAAGAAACTAGCTACAACGTGATTACGGGAATATTTTGTATTCATAGAATGAGAGTCATTCCTTATTAGGTCCTATTTTGATAGATCTATTTTCTCCACCTCGATCAAGTCCATATTGTCAAGGGAAACCCTAGCCCTTTTAGTGTTTATATGTATCTAAACAAGATAAGAATAAATTTGATTCAAACCAAACCCATGATCCCTTTATGAGATAAAATAGAGCTAGTATAAAACTACTTGGGATTAATAATTGTGAACCTCTACCTAAATTTGAGCCTAAAGATAAAAATAAAAAGGATGAGACCCCTCAAAAAGGTCCTACAATTTTATCTAATATTGCCACTTATAAAGTGCTAAAAAGGGATCAATCTATCATCTTTTCTTTTGGCCCTCATTTGATAGGGACCTATGCACCTATAAGATTTGTTTTTATTCCCATTTAAGATACCCTAGGTATTGTTGAGACTAAAATTTGGTAGCTCTCTACATTACATGGATAATCATCTTATTTTTACAATTCGAACCTTAGACCAACATTTGAAATATCTTAATGATATGGCACCCATAATTTAGGAAGTTATTCCTCAAGATTTTGAACCATGATGGATTAGCCCTAGCCCTAGTTGGTTAAGCCTGCATACACCAACAATACAACAAGAAAGTATTTCTAAAAAAATCAATATTGGATACCTCATACATAAAATTGATAATCTCATTAACAAAAGGGTTATGAAGGTGAAAAATCTAGACCAAATTGGATTGGTCCTTATATAATTAAGGAAGATGTCAGAAATGATGATTAACTCTTACCCATAATGAATGGTAAAAAGTTTGGCGAAACCATCAAAACTTTCTATGTCAAAAGGTATTAAATATAAAAATCCATAAATATATGAAACCAACAATACAAAAAAATCAAATTCTACAAAAAAGTACAAAAATAAGCATTGCATTTTGTTTCACTCCATCTTTCCATATATTTGTGGTTTTATCTTTTATATTTTTCATCATAGTAGGAGTTTTAGGTTTCTCGATGTCATTTTTCCTCTAATAATCCAAAAATTCCAAAAAACATTATTATTACTATCCCCTTACATTCCCAATAATTTCAAATAAAGTAAAAATTTAGGCTTTATTTACCCTTTTAGTTTTATTTAGTCCCTTGATCACCTTACCTAGCCTTAGTAATGAGCCCTTGATTCTTACTAGTATTATGGGGCTATGTTAAGGCAATCAAAATTATGATTTTATAAATAAAAAACATAGAATATCCACCTAGTCTAATCCTTGGTGATGAACCCTTGCATCTTACTAGTTTCATGGGGTTAGATTATGGGAATAGAGTCAAAATTTAAAAGATCATAATGTATGTACTCACTAGTGGAGTTGAAAAGTGGTTGAAGCTATAAGGTGGCATTCAAAATGTGACCAATAACATAGTATAGGTTAACTACACCCGATCCATACGAATTTGAGGCATATTTAACCCACTAAGCATCAATCCAAATAAGATCATTCATTGTAAACAAAGACAAAGAAGCCATTAAAACTAACATTCTAAATCATGAAAGCTTGACAAACCTCTAATCTAAGATATTGAAACTTATCCTATTGGGGGGGTGGTGTCACATTGATGTGGAATGGCAACCCTTTCTCAATCCCTTGGATAATGAACTTATTTCAATCAGTTTTATTGAAGAAAACTAATGAAACCATTGATATATGTGTATGAAAACATGATTTAAAGCTAAATGAACATGATGCAAGCTATTTTAACATGATTTATGCTAAGATGATCGATATGGGTGTATGCAAATCTACTCTTAATGTATGCAAGTTTCAAAAGATTAAAATCCTGATTAACAAATAAGCTAAATGTATGCATTTATGTTATCATGGAAGCCATTAATGGAAGCTAAGCTAATATGATGCAATTAAAATAAGTTAAAATAAGGTTAAATGTGAGTGAAAATGCAAGTGATTTTAATAGCATAAGGTTGATGTTAAAAGATGGATCCATTTGTCTCCAAATAGTGCTTTATTTATAGGAAAGCAAATGAAAAATGAAGGGCTAAGATTGAAAAATCTAATCAATGTTCAAAATGGAAAGAAGATGGAGGCATGGATCATGGATTCTCATCAACAAATGAGAATGAAAGATGAGATTTTAATCAAGGGTTAATATTCCTTCAAACAAACACACTTTTGACCTGTACAAGAGGTCACAAGCTAACTTGCACAAGAAGTTTTGAGTTAACTTGCATACGAAGCTAAGTAAGAATATTCCCTTTTTCAAATGAGAAGAGAGAATATTCTTTGGAATATTTTCACGGGTGAGGGAAAATGATAATTATCAAATTAAAACAAAGTTTTAATGTGCAAAGTGGTAAGGAATATTCCATGGGAATATTCCTTTTGGAAGAATACACAAAGGAGGAATATTCCCTTGAAGTGGGGGGATTAGATTTATTAGTAATTTGATAATTAAATAAAGTTTCAATTATGAAAATTAGGGGATTTAGACAATATTCATTAAATAAAATGATTTAATGAAAAGGGGAAGGTGATATGACATTTAATTAAATAAGAGGACTTTAGGGATTTAAATTAAATAACTTGATGTATTTAATTTAATAAGATGAAATGTTAACATGAAATGGGATGAATTAACCTGATTAGATTAATTAGGTTAATAGATGAAAATGACATAATTAATTAAATAGCTAGACTAATTTAATCAATTAAGCGAAAAGAGGATGGGTTTTAGGACGAAATGATGTTAGTTAGCTAATGTGATCCATCGAGACATTTTTAAGTGTCTACACAAACAAGGAGTCAAATAAGAAAAAAAACATGTGTAAAAACTAAATAAAACCATAAGTCTAGCCCAGTTTCTAGGGCCATCCTTGTTGAGGAACTAACTCATTACCATAAGTCTGGCTTGTTGGGTATCTCTTCCAGTCTAAGTATAATAGGTACCAACAAAATTTGATGCTTTTATACATCAAAAGATAGTCTAAGTGGTTAGTCTAGACAAGGATTAGTCTTTATCCTTTTGATCAAACCAACCAATCATTCCCACAACAAAGGGAATATGACCAAAGTTAAAAACCATTTCCTATACCTCTCCAAATAAGTCCTCAGAACTAAATCCATAGCTCAAGACCAAAAAAAGGAGAACAAAAAAAATCCATAAACCATGTATCTTCTTCTTCACAAGTCCTCATAATTTTTATATTAAAGACTAACTCATATGAGAAGACAAGACACAAAATAAAGAATGCATCTGATATTCAGGTAGGTAATACCTCTTGAATCATTCAGTAGACTAAGAGTGGGATACAATATTGTCTTGTGCACACAACACCAAGAAATGGAAATCTTCTCTTCATGTCCATAATGGATTCACATCCATAAGTAGGTGTAGGCTCATCGGTCTTTCTACTAAAATCATAATCAAAGAGTGACCACATCCACATATGATCCCATAAATAAGAGATCTCTTAGCCTCTCCCAAGTCTCTCTAGTCTCCATGAGTATCTACTAATCAATCCATGCCAACTTCAAATGCAACCCTACAAAAATCACGAAGCTCCAAGAAAATGATTAATGATCAAAACTAAAGAGAACCAAACAAGACCATTGTAAAAATTCCAAATATAGAATCAAGAAAATGTCATGACATCATGATCTAATATCCCCTCCAAGGAGATACATAAAAATAACCATTCATCATCAAATGATGAATCAATATCATTGTCAAAGCTCCCATTGAATTGTGTAACCAAGCTCTTCGGGCATCATGATAAGCATATCCTAAATAAAGATCCTCCATGGCCCCAACACAATCAAAGAACCTAAAACCATGAGCTCCCAAAAGGTAAAGTACAACCACAATCTCCAAACCAAGAAGATGCAAATTTTACACATCCTTTGTCAATAGAATCAAATATGTCATAAATCTCACTACAATCTAAAGGCATAATACAAGAGCTCCTTATGACACCAAAAACCATTGCAAAAGATCATCCATCTTCTAATCAAAGATTATCCATGGCTCACTACACACTGCAACAACTTAGAACCAAAATTTTGAAATAAAGAAGATAAAACACATTATGTAATTGCATAAAGCTCCCACTAAAATTAATACCAAGTTATACATGGCGTCGTGACCAATATAATTTCCAACACTCTACTAAAAGTGAACAAAGATTCTCATGCACCATAAACTACTACTATAGATTCACATGAATAACTATATTAGGTACTTTGAATAACCATCTCTAACTGTAATAAGCATAGAAATATAATAATGGTGACCAAGAATAAGGCCTACCAAATAGAATCCACATTAGAAAATTTTACAAGATCTTCACGTATGCAACATCTCAAAGGAGAAATACATAATCAATGCTCCAATCTTAAATAACTGATAAATTAGATTCAACCCCACATTAATATCATGCAAAATAGAGATAATCAGGTATAACATGTGGATTTCCAAGACTCAAACACCAAGATCAATGGTAGATTTGATTTGCAAAAAAAATCCATATAGGAGTAACCATAGATCAATAAGAACCCTCCAAGCAACCATTTAAACCTGAAACTATCTTCATCCATAACACCCTGAATATAGTCTCATCATAGATCTACATACCCCATATTTTAGTTAACATGTAAAACATGCAAAAACATCTCTGTAAATATGAAATCCATATAAGCATCCAAACATTCACATCAAACATGTTATTTGAATAATGGAATAAGTATATATCTACAAACCCACAACTGAAAACAAGTGTAAACTATAACCCAAATAGGAAAAACCAAGTTGTCTAGGAGCTTATAACATATGCAACATATCAACTCCACAACTCACAAAGAGGTTAGTGGCTTATCTTTCAATGCATTCATGTAACCAATGGCTAAAACCATGAAGCCAACACAAGCACTCTATTTTGTAGTCCAAATTAAGAGTGTTTCTCCATGTGACTAGGATGTATCTACCCATTTAAAATGAACACCTTCTCACTACACAAGACCACAAGGTAAAGGAGAAAAACCACCAAACAAGAGCTCCAAGTTACCAAAACATAACCAACTCCATAAAGATCCATAATCATGAGCTTCCAATGCCCAACATAGATCACGTTGACAATATTCATGGCTTTCGATCTCACAAATCTGCAAAACAAATTTAACTCAAAAAACATTCATTGTTGCTCCAAAAGCCTTCCAATAACCTCCAATTCCTTATAAAAAATTCTCAGAATCTTTCCAAGCTAATAAATAAAAATGAAGGAATACCCATAACCAAATTCACCTTAAGCTCTAATAGTAAATGATGAGAAATAAGCAGGTTCAATACCGATTGTTGATAAAATCAATCTCTATCCAAATATGACTTCAATGGATGAGATAAAAGGCATGGGAAACAACAACATTGAAATCTGAAACTTATATACAAATATGAAAATTAAGTTTCCTTAATATGGAAATACCATGATTAGATCCATCTTCTTCATGATGCCAAAAATCAGCCAACATAACATGCTCATAAACACTACCTTATGTGAGCTTATAGCAGAAATAAATAAACAATATCATCACCATAAGATAACAACAATGAGGCACAAATCAGCAACACAAGATCATCTCATAACACAAGATTTACATGGAGAAATACTTGCGGGAAAAAAACTCCACCAAGAAGAGAGGTCAAGTATGCATTATAATCAAACAAATGAGATTACAATACAACCACTTCCATTCTCCCCTTTGCCTTCACCATGGTTGAATATATGTACCTGTGAACAACCTCCATATGCCTCCACTTGTCCTTGTTCTTTCAAAGTAACACTACATTCAACTTTTCCTCCTCAATTCTACATCCAAGAGGCTGATTTTATAGACTTGCGAAGGCATCTAATGCACCAAACATGGCACCCAAAGATTACCCTTCATTCCAAACATCTCCAACCTTTGGATTACCTCCTCAGAATATGAAAGGACACTATTTTTGACTCTAATACTTTCCCTCCAACTTGGGCGCCCAAACACGAGAGATAAACATTACATTAAATACTATAAATGATGGAAAACCAAGTGACACTTGTTGCCTCTTTCCAAGAACCCGCTTGGAGAGTCCCAACAGTTACTTATTTATTATTTCCTTTATCTTTTATTATCCCATTCTAGGCATCCACATATGGAGAAAACAATATTAAATATTTATCTCCACAACTCACCTTTACCGCTGCTAGTGGACCCATCACCCCTTATGAATATATTACAAACAATGGTGATAATTAATATTACAAAATATTTTCCCAATACACCCTAAGTTCCTAGAGACACTTTCCAATGATTTTGGAACCAAGACATAGGATTTACAAGGTGTATGACACCTTAATCCTAAAAAAATATAGTATAATATGTATGAACTGTCATCAACCCCCAAATAGATCAAAATGAGAAGAAGAACAGATGAAGACAAAATAAAAAATTTGGGTCAACATGGAAGAGGTCTAAATGTACCAATGCTTTGCATCATTTCTGATGTGAAAAAGCAAAGATTATGGCATATAAATGAATGATGGTACAAATAGAAAAAGTGTACGAAATATTTTCTCTCTTATATCTAAGCACCTACAAGGGTAGCAAGGGTCTTCCAGGTGAGAGCACAAACATTAATAAACAAGCATGAGGGAACACAAACAAGCACACAAATATAATCTAAAGATAAAGAAGAGGTACCACTCTAGTCTAACACCTCTAACAAGTCATCTTGCTCCTATTCTAGATAATTATAAGGGGAGGGAAGATGAGTTTGTAGTGGGGGTAGCAAGAGCGGTGCTTGTTGACTTGCCTACAACAAGAACTAAGGAAGAAGCACCCTCAAGGTCTTCCTTGTTGAGCTCGATGTCATTGATCTCACAAAGATGGAGGACCAATTCAATACCCTCCAATGAGTCAAACATGCACTTCTTTAGAGTGAAGTGATGTGAATGAACATGAGAAGGATGAGAAACCTGAAATTCATTGTTGACCTCAGGAAGAGGGGTAGTGAAAAAATCTAGGGAAGGAGGCATTATTTCCATCACAAGGATGGTACAAGCCAAGGTAGAGCAAGACTCAAAATACAAAGAAGATTTTTTCTGACCATCATTTGAAATGAGGTCATTCTCCAACTTACACTTCAATGGAGGATGTGGAATCCTCACAATAGAAGTGGAAGAGGGACAAGGATAAGGAGCCACCAAGGACACAACCTTTATAAAAGGCATGTCAACAGGTTGAGGGAAAGGAGGAAGAATGAGAAGAGAGGTGATCAGAGGCAGCTTTGTAGAAGGAGTGATGAACACTTATACCCTCTTGGGGTGAGGTTCATCAAGGTCTATTGAGGAAGCCATAAGCAACACAGAGGTAATGGGAACAAAAGTAGAAATGGAGACAAGAGTAGGAGCAGGAACAAAAGCAGCAAGAGAAGCAGAAATAGAAGGAGAAGGCTCATCCTCGATCTTCTATGAAGCTTCACTCTCCCTAGCCAAGGCACACCAATGGCACTTATGCTCACATGCAAGACAATTGCGATGGCTATGGGCATTACGAGATGCAACTTGAGAAGACTCTAAAGGATCTTGATCCACTAAAGGATTAGCCTCCATAGTTGTTGTTGAGGAAAGGGTAGGCTCCTAAGGAGGAATAGGAGGAGGAGGCACAAAGATAGGAAGAGAGACAAGCCTCTTGATGATAGACCCCTTTCCTTTGTCTGCCTATGAGAAAAACTAGGAGCTAGAAGACCTGAGGTTTGGACTCCATAATGCAGGCACCTTTCCCTTTCCCATTCTAGGCATAGGAGAAGGAACTAAGGATACCACTAGAGGTTGGGAAGCAACAAAAGAAGATGAAGAAGAATCAAAACACCTAGGGACAAGAGATTTATTATCCTTAACCTTTGGAGTGGCAGAGGATGAAGCATGTTGTTGTGCACACAAAGAAGCCTTCAAAGAGATAACATGAGCAAAAGGTGGGAAACCACTTTTAGGAACCGAGCCTCAAATTTTATGCCTAAAGTAAGCCTTATATAACAAGTCCCCTCTATGCGGTAAAGGTTCAACTAGAGTGAGCCAAAAGTGATCAAGGGAGAATCCCCCATGTGAAACCAATGGTTTGTATCCAGTGTCTTGGATAGTGTGCATTGTGCCCTCATGAGGAAACTTTAGGAATTTATAGATAATAGAGGCAACCATGTTCATAGAGACTAGCCATATAATTCCTAGTCTAACTTTGAAGAGATCGGACTTTGGTATCATGACAAATGGAAATTTTAGAGTTTTAGGTCCAACCAAGACTGACAAAGAGATGGAACCAATGAGTGGAACAAAAAGTCCATCATGTGTGCAGAGCATGATTTGCAACTCCTTGTATTTCTCCTTGTGTAATTATTTATGAAAAGAGTATCCTCTATGATAATATTGACCCAACTCATGGGGTCAACCGTAATGTCAGTTACAACATTATCATAGACAAGAGCTAAGATATACAACAGAGAGGGTTCTTTTATTGAGATGCAAGTCATGTGGTGTGAATATTATATTAGGAGTTTTATCCACGTGACCTGGAGGAGTAACACAAGTAAATGAAACTATGTTAACATACTCAGAGGAATTGGGGTTGGTAGAAGAAGAAGCGGGCGTTACAAGATTAGTAGAATGGGATGGAAAGGGATCTATGTAAATCTATGACCGACTATTAGGTTTCGTTATAGATTTATTAGAATTTTGCCTTTTACCATCAATTTGGATGGTACCATTGTTGATGTGGTCTTGTATAACATGATGAAGATGTATGCATCACTTAGTATCATGACTTGATACTCAATGATATTGGTAAAACTTTTGCATATCATACCATTGAGGACAGGGCTCAGAAAGTGGTATGATCTTTGGAAGAGATATTACACCATCTTTTAGTAAATTTTGGAAGATATTTGTATAAGATTTAGATAAATTTGCAAAAATTATATTTCGGCCTGTAGAACTTTTTATTAGTAGGAATAGACACCATGTTTGCTACTGCTTTATTTTTCCTTGACTCTCTAGAGACAGACACAACTAATCAACCATCTGAATGGGAGGACGAGGAATAATCCACATATTGAGCAACTATCTGTTGATACTCATGTAACACAACACACAAATGAGCGAAAGAGGGATATTTCATTAGAAGATATTTATCTCGCAATAATAACAATAAGTTCCTGATGAACACACATTGTATGTCAGAATCTAGCAAGGCATAGGAGATTTGAGAAAGAGGGCTTGGTAATGGGAAATAAAATTAGTTACTTTCTCATGCAAATCCCACTTACATCAGACGAGATCAATAAAGGTGACCTTTAGTACAATATTATCCTAGAATTGATGTAAGAATTGATTCACTAGTTGGTTGAAAGAAAAGATAAATTTGTCGAGGAGAGAGCAATACCATTCCAAAGCAACATCCTTGAGAGAATATGGAAATAGTTTTGCCAACATAGCATCATGGTGGAAGAAATCGATACACATGGAATTAAAATATGAGACATACGTCTATGGATCTCCTCTGCCATTGTACTTTTCAAATTTAGGAATATCCATCCCTTGAGGGATGGGGGTATTCAAGATGGCAAAAGATAAAGGGATATGACAACAATAAGGCTAGAAAATAGGCTGAGAAACAAAACTAGTCAAATTCGCCAATTGAGATTGCATCTACCCCATGTTCTATAACAAAGCATTAAGGATAAGATTTATAAATGAAGCATGAATAGTTGAGGCACCATAGGTAGAGATATTTTGAGTTTCAAACATGTTAAATTCAAATTCTAAGGGAAATTGATTCACCCTAATTGTAGGAATTTCTTTAGATGTGATGGTAGTATTATTAGCAGCAGTATTGACAAAATGACCCATGTCAACTATGTGGCCAAACACTTATTGCATCAAAACATTTAGCTGGCAACTAGTGATTTCTGATTGAACATCTTGGGGGTTATCCAAGATGGAAGTGTATGATGATACATGGGTCTCCACAATATTTATGATTCCTTGAAGTATCTCCAAACCTCTTCGATCGATAATAAGTAAATTCCTTAGACCGTTAAGGAGAGTAGTTCCTTGAGAATAAGAATTTTATTTTACTATGAACTCTTTGAACTCTTCGAGTCTTACTTCCAAAGAGTGAATTTGATTGGCAGGAACCCTAAGAGAAGCTTCCTCAACTAAGCAAGAGGAAGAGTTCAAAGGAGAGGCTAGAGGGGTATGAGTTTCAATTCCAACATGAGGAGGGGAGAATCTGACAGTGAGTCCTATAGAGAACTCAAATTTCAGACCTTGACAAGGAGAACTGAACCTTCTAGACCCCATATCAAAATATTGATAGGTCCTTCTAACTATGTGCTTAGAGGTAGTGGATTGGATTGTGAAGATCATTAAAGCATCACAACACTCTATCTAATACGCATCTTGACAAGAGAGAAGATTGTTTTTTACAAAAAGACCAAAGGAAGAAAAAGGTTCATGTTGTATTCACCAAAATGTAGAGGAGGAGATTCACTACTCTCGAGTCTCTAGGATAGAGAAGAGCCTATAGGGAGAAAATGTTCCTCAACTACCTCAAAAGCTATGTTGAAGTGACAAAGGATGGCAAAGGAGAGTTTTCTACAATATTTTATGTTTTATGACATGTTTTGGAAAAAGGACTTCAGGGACCAAAAGAGCAGACTACAAAGTTCTCTGGGACAAGCTAACTAGCTCTCTACTAGAGGATGACAACATGGGGTGCAGATTTACCTGCGATGCATTGTGGTCTCATATGGTCTGAAAGCAGAACTTGTAAACAAAAACACACAAAGCCTACCGTTTATTCGAGAACTAAAATCTAACTATTTTCTAAACTAATAGAATGCTAAAATAATTGAAATTACAAAAAGAAGAATACTAAACATGCAAGACTCTAAACTAAATAAAATGAAATGACAAGAAATAAAAGAGAGAGACAGACTCATGAAAGGTCAAATGCTATTCAGCCTCCCACAATGCTCCACACGAACAACCTGCACACATAAAGACAATGAAAATTGTTGGGGTTGTTTTAGGGTTTGCCTTAGTCAAACCCCTATTTTGGTGTTTCTACCTCCATGGACAACCAAGAAGACAAGTAGATAAATAAATAGTGTATATAAACAAGATAAAGAAAGTAGTCACGTTAGAATATAAATATTCTACTAAAATAATGATAATCCAAGTAAAAGAAAGTGTTTACCCTCCCTTCAACAAGCCTGCAAAGCTAAAAGAGAGTGCAACACTTGAGAGAGTTGAGATGATGATGTAGAAACCAAGGATGTGCAAGAAGCTTGAGAAAAATGGTGTAGAAGATCTTGAGAGAATGATAATGTAAGAAGGAGAAATGAGAGAATAAAAGATTGTGTGGTAGAATTGGAAGGATGAATGAGAAAGTGAATGGAAAGGTGAAAGAATGAGTTTGAATTAATAAATGCATGCAAGAGGGTTGTTTTTAGGTTTGTGTGCAACCACAAAGGTGTTACACTTCATAGGCAGGTGGAAGTGTAACTTTCCAAGGAACGTAGATCTAAGAATCTTGTTAGGACATTCACATGACATGCAAATGTCTACGTGTCATGAAAGCGTCCTCAACAAAAAATCACTTAGAGACCGAAAAAAGGGTTTAAGGATGAATTTGAAGGCTAAGAGAAAGGTAATTTGTATTATCATCTTTATTGGGATAAAGAGAGGGTTATTTAGTGTGAAATTTTGGGGTGGCACAATTTTATGACACTAAAACTTCCCATTTCACTCTTTTGGGTGTCACACTCTATCATAGCCCAGTTACTATGAAGATTTATTAAGGTTTCTAAATTTAGATAAATTCAATCTACTAAGCACTTATAAATGGTATGGTCCCAACCAAAAAAAATTTAAGAACACAATACTATAGGCCCAACATGGGGAAAGATGCATGCTTCTAATTAAAAATATATATAGCATGCCAAAAGCATGGATACTTAGTTCATGGTTTCCCTTTTCTATGTTGGGACTTGATCTCATTGGAAAGATAAAGCTCTCATCCTCTAATGGCCATAAGCATATTTTGATAGCAACACAATACTTCACTAAGTGGTTTGAATCAATTACTCTCACTTATTCTACTAGCCAATAAATATTCAAATTCATCCTCCACCATATTATTTTTTGTATGGTATACCTATTAAAACTAGTACAAATAAATAAATCCCTTGAAAACCATGAAGCCCATGCACTTTATGATAATTCCACATCAAACACAAAACTTCCAACCCTATTATCTACAAAGGAATCTCTATGTCGAGGCATATAATAAAACCTTTATTAAAACCCTAAAAAATATTGTCAATGATGTTGGTTGTGATTGACACCTTCAAATCCATCCTATCCTATGGGACTATCACACTAGTATTCATACACCTATTGGGGCCACCCCATATTTGCTTGTTTTGAGAGTAAAAAATATTTCCAATTCAAATTAAAGTACAATATTTGACAATCTCTTTGCATGACCTCATAGATGATGAAGAGTAAAGAATTTCATGTCTCCATGAGCTATAAATCCTTCATAAAATAAGGCTCAATACCTAAATCATTTGAAGACATATCAAAATTAACTTTATGTAGCTACAATAAGTGCATTAAGATCAAATAATTTGAGTTTGGTGACCTTATATTAAAGGAAAATTAAAATTAACACAAATCAAGACCATTAAAAAAGGTTAAATTCAAACCAAATTTGTTTGACCCCGACATCATCATTGCTAAATATGAATCAAGATCATATAAGTTGGCTCCTTCAAATAGATAAGAGATATAAGATCCAACAAACATGACACACATATCAAACATTTTCATGCCCAATGTAGCAACAATTCACAAGCTAAAAAAAATAAAAATAGAAGATTAGAAAAATTCTACAAAATCAAAAAGAAAAAAATATCTTAAATTTTTTAAAATTAGAGAGAAAAAATTCTCTGTATTGAGAATCATTTATATAGAACCTTGGGAAAGTACCATGATGAAAACTATCATACATGTTTCATGTGTAACACATTCTATCCATTATCTACATGTACCCTTTTATACTTGGGAAACATCTTGTTGTATATTTCCCATCCATTCCATATAATTGTATGTCACCATCCTCTTGTATCCATCCATCTACATCCTATTCCGACTTTGTAAAGGTCTTGATGTTTTTTGGCTCATGCTTTAGGTAATCCTCTTGATCAATCCTTATCTGCATGGTAGGTATTGTGACACATGTTCCTTTTGTTCATAGTCCCTAGAACTCAAGAAATTAAATAAAAAATAAGAATTAGGAAAACATTGATGTACCTTACACCTTTTACTCACATTAAACTTAGGAAAAATAACCAAACATCCAAAGTGCAACCAACTGAATTTGCATGCATGTTTTCCTTTATTCTTGGAGAAAAAAATGTTTAGAAACACAATGGTCATTCTATCATCAAGATATATCATTCATGCATCTAAAATTACTATCACTATCCCAACACTTAAAATACTTAATTTTTCATTATAGCAAGAAGTAAATTTACATATGCCTTTTTATTTACTTTTTACTTGATTGTTTGTCTTTATATCGTAACACATTCCACCAAGATTGTCATGGATAAATATATTATGATGTATTTTGATAATATATTTTCTTGGGGAATTCTGTCTATGAATTAGTCCTTCATGCATATGACAAAACATCATCATGATTCCTCATATCTTGATGCATATTGTCAAAAGCTACAATTAATTAAATTTATTCAACATATTTGAAAATTTATGCAAAATCGATAGCATGTACTTATAATCACAAAACACAAAAATGTTATGAAAACTAAAATACTCATTGATATCCCCTTTTATGTACATTTTCATACCCTTATCCATTCATATTCAGTAATAGCCATCTAACTGCAGACACTTAAAATATACATGCACCTGATCCCGATTTCACTAACACCAGTTCGTCCTGAATCATCTCCTTTTCTAGTCAATTTAATTGAATAATCTTTATTCGATTAAATTCATCATATTTCATCTCTTAATTAAACAAATCAAATTTATCTAATTAAGTCATCATCTCCTATTAAATTAAATAAATCATTTTATTTAATTAATCTTATAGTCCCTCTTTTAATTAAATAATTCATTTTTATTTAATTAATCTCTAAAATCATCTCCTTTAAATTAAATAAATAAATTTTTATTTGATTTAATCTAACACCACCCTCTTTAATTATATAAATCAAACTTTATTTAATTAAGTCTAAACCATTATTCATCTCATTTTGATTTATTTAAATCCTAAAATCTAAATCAAGTTGTCAAATCAACTAAATTCTATCTAAATTAATCAAATCCTGATTAATGCTAATCCTAATCCATCAAATCCTCTAAATTTTGCAACTTGCACAAATAAATCATTTTATTGATTTATTTAATCTCCTATTTTCTCTCAACATGGCATCAAATGGGAATATTTTTCAAATTTGAAAAATCCCTCCAAAAGGGTGTGTACATCCAACAAGGCATTTAAACCTCTTACATGTCCTTTTTCCTTGAGCCAAGTGGCATTTAATTCATCCTTCATCTCCCTCCAACAAGCCAACTTTCAAATTTCAAATTTGAATCTAATTGCATTTATTTGCACATTCATCAAAATGTGTCCATTCCTCCTCCAATCACATGTGGACAAGTGGCCTTCTCTCATTGGTTGGTCTTTTGTCCCACATTCATCCAAATCCTTCAATCTTCCATTCTTCAAATCTATAAATAGAGGGCCTCTCCTATTGAATTGATCATCCACAATCCATGCAAGCTTACTCTATACAATTTCACTCATAATTTCATCTATTGCATTCAAATTTCATAGTTTTATATCAAATTCATCAAGGTTATCATCACATTGCATCAAGGAGCTTCCAATCTTCATCACATTGCATAAAGGAATTGGGAAAGGGTCATTTTCCATATCAAAATGGCACCAATTTCCCCATGGGATTGAGGGTTTGGGTGTTTTTGAATAGGATTTGATAGCTTCATTTGATTACTTTACTTCATTTCTTGTTCTTGACATTTGGATGAATTCCATGGGGAATGTGTATTTTAGATGTGTTTCTTGACTAACATTGTGTTGTTTTGTCACTTTGGTGCAAGTATAAGATATCCATTCACACTAACTAACATGCTTGTCCATGAAATTCCCGTTACCATAATCCCCTTATAACTAACATTTGTATTCCAATTTATCTTTTCTATCCATTTTTTGGCTCTTTTCATTTTGAGAGTTCACCCATGTTCTTCTACTTGTTTACCCTCTCAATGGGACATCCCTATCCATTTTCTTAAATTACCATAGGCAACTTATAACCACTATCATCCTACCATGGTATCTATATTTATTTTCTTCAAAATGTCATTACTTTGTTTCAATCACAATGACATTTCAAAGAGGGGCAAAATGTAGACACATAAAATCAATCATTACTTCCAATGATACATTTTAATATTTTTTCTAATATTTTATCAACATCACCATGTTAATTAAACAACACTATCATACTAACATCACCTAACTAATTAAATAAAATATTAAATTAATTGAATCCTCACGTCCACTAGTTAATTAAATAATTTTATTATTTAATTAATTAATCTAAGTTCCATCTCACGTTAAAAGTAATTAAATAAAATCTAATTTTCATCTCTTAAAATAATTAAATAAAATTTAATTTTCGTCTCACCTTTTTAATTGAATGAATAGATAAATTCATTTCCCTCTATTTTAAATTCCATTATCCATTTTCTTCAAATCTCATCTGTCCATTTGATCATTCATTCTTTACCCTCCATTTTATAACCAAATATTTAATACCCTCCATATGATTTTTTTAAAAATATTTTCCATAATCATTAAAAAAACTTGCATCCTCATTGTTCATCCAAAGTAAATAGAGCTCCAAAGCATCTTAATAAAGAGATTTGTATGAATCTATTTGAGCAACTACATATTATTCCTTCATATCATTGCATTTTCCTTAAGAATATCCACTAACAATGGAGTAGCATTTGATCACATGTTTTTTTAGATTAAAATTAAGATCAATTTGAAGTTCTACACTTAGTTTGAAATAGGAAACTTTGATTTAATTTGTGTTTGATTCCTTTCATTTATTTAAATTTTGTGCATTACAACACCCTTTTCAAAGCAATAACAACCCAACAAATCACAAGACAATGTACAAACATAATAATGGTTCAACATCCTACCATACAAAATAACCCAAAAATTCACCATAAAGATAACTTCAATATATATTTTTTAAAATTATTGATTGTTTTTATAATGAAAGAATATTCATTGGATATTGTAGGGAAAAAAATTCTTACCAAAAGTTTGTACATAAATAAAGGCCATGGAAATGGTAAAAAATATCTCAAACTAGAGCACATATGAGATTGCTATATTGTTGACGTATATGGAACTTTTTCACAAATTCATGTAAGTCTTTTTGAAGGCAGAAGTATAGAAAAGATAAGTAGAATACCTTTCTTTTTGAAGGAAACCCGCTTGATATAGTGAAAGAATACAAGTATCTTGGTATTGACTTTCACTATAGGCTCAGTTGGGAGACTTGCCGTACGAAAATGATACAGGGAGGTTGGAAAGCCTCTTACCTACTACAAAATAGGTGTAGAAAATCTAAGCTTTGGGATTGGAAAACCAAGACAACCCTTTTTGGTTTGCTTGTTACTCCGGTTGTACTTTATGGGTGTGAAGTTGGGGAAGCGGTATGTCAAAGTTTAGTTGGAGACAACTAGAAAGAATCTAGAAGCATCTAATAACAAGCAGTCTCAAAGTTAAAACCACAGTCCCATATGAAATTCTTTTAGTTGAAGCGGGGACTTTTCCATCAGAAGCATCGATGTTAACCTGGTTGATAAGTTATTTAAAGAAGGTTGAAAATATGGATAACCATTGTTGGCCTAAAACAATTATGAAGGAGACACTAGATCGTAGGAAGAAAAATTGGATGAAGCAGAACAACAAGGGGATGAACAAGTGGGGCATCAATTTGCAAGAGTGTCCCAACACAAATAGTGAAATAAAAAGCTACATGACTAAAAAATTTAGAATTGCCATGTGGACAAATCAGATTGGGTGAAAAAAAGCATACTACATCATAGAGTTTAACCTGACAAAGGATCATGGTGAATTTTTTTATTTAGGTGCAACTATTAAAGGAAAAGTGAGGTTGTTAGTTGCACAATTGAGGACAAGATTACATCACCTTAGGTGTGAGACTAGTAGGTGGAAGATTCCCAAGGAAACTTGGGAAGAAAGAACATGTATTTTCTGCAATAAGGGGCAGTGGAAATGGAATGACACTTCATCATGGAATGCACAACTTATGAGGATATTCGTACTCAGCACAAAAATAGTTTAAAAGTTGACAATATGCACCATCTATTTGAGGAAGATAAGATCAACCAGACGACCAACCTTCTAGTCAAAATTAATAGTAGGAGATCCGACTTGGAAAAGAGCATGAAGATAAATTAAGCTTGTTTTTCTCGGTCCCATAGATTGTTTAGTCTCGTGGAGTCATTAAAATTTTTCATTCATTCATTTTCCATGAGATTTTGAAGCAAATATTGTACGTTGAAATGACCACCATAGAAACCCATGATGATATAATATTTTTGAAAGGATGATGTATTTTGATGCTTTCTTGGGAATGAGAATACTTTTATCTGTATTGGTAGGTAGGATTCCAATATCAAGATATGCATAAATTTCAATATACCATTCATCACTACCTAGTGATGGTGTTATGGGCAATGTTACATGATACTTCCTCTAAAATGAGAAGAGTAGAACCTTCATTATCATTTTTAAATAATAAAATAGATTTAAGCTTTCCATAACATCTACATGTTTACTATCCTTTCAAGGTATTCCATTACTTGAATAAGATTTGAAGGGAAACATCTCTATATACAGAAATACTATCATATTTTATTTGGTAGGATCTTATAATTTAGCAAACATAATCACCATGTATTTTAAGATATTTTATACCAAGGAATTGAGATACTTCCATCTAGCTATAAGTCCTTTGAGATACTTCCATCTAGCCATGAGTCCTTCATATTCTACAGTATTGTTCATATAAGGGAAGTTTAATTTATACCTTAAGAATACGTTCATATGGGAAATTAAAAAGTCAAAAGAGGATGATAATGGCGAGTTTGTCGATTGGTCAATTATAGTTTTTCTTTTCTTTTCATAAAGTCAATTTTTTTAAAGTGACCCATCATAAAACATGACATGATAGGTAAAATTTTGATAGCATATATTTTAATGGGTATGTGTGTTTCAACGTGTAACATGTAATGACATAATTTTAAACATGCATACACTATCGTTAGAACTATTTTTCAATAGATGTATATTATTTTTTATATTTTATGAGTGTGTGATATTATAGTTACTAATAATTCTTATCCATTCTAATCTTTCTATACAAGGTACTAATACCATGGTTAGTGGAAAAAGTATACACTAATAATGGATAGCCACGATTGTCAAAGTAAGGATAGATGAATTAGCAAGGTATTCTTTAAGGGTGTTAAAATATTGTTGACATTATTTGATGTCTTTTCACAAGAGACATGTGAAAGGGATTATGTGGTAAAAATGATGAGAAATGAAATGAGAAATGGCTTGCAAACAAACTTGTAAACTCTTGAGTTGAGATATATTCCTAGGTGGAGGCATGTTGACAATCACATACATTTTATTTGGTGTCCACTTCAATGCCTCTTCGAAAGACAATGAATCATACATTTTTTTTGTAGTGCCTACTCTAAAGATGCATTTATTGTTGAACATGACCCAAAATACTGAGAGGGGGGGTGAATTAGTATTCCTTTAAACCATTCAGACATTATCCATCTAATTGCCAAAGAAAATTTCAACTGCAATAATGAATGAAAGCATGAAACATCCAAAAAATCATACGACACATGAACACCAAGATTTTTAAGTGAAAAACCCAAAATGGGAAAAACCATGGTGAGGGTTAGCTCAAAATATATTATATTTGAATATAGTATATTACAGAAATGCTCACTATAGGTGTACTCATTTCCCATAGAGAATAAGATAGAAGAAATAAGGGGTGGCTCACAACGTATTGAACTATTACAAATGCATCTACAATATACTAGATTACAGTTCCAATGAAGTACAAAATAATCTTTGCACTGATCTGGACCAATTCTCTACTCTACTTCATATTCACACACTTTGCAACACAATTCACACACTCTGATTAAATTCACATCATACATGTCACTTTTCACACATTACTCACACCATTCTTGCACTCATCCTTCACCTTCTCACAAAACACTGAAATCAATCCATTATTTATATCCACATCAAGTGTAACTTCAATTAGGTTAGCCTAATTAGAATTAACACACAAAATTAAGCTTTTTGTCTTTAAAACATTTCATCCAAATCTTGCGCTTTAATTCAAAATTTAATTCTCCTCAAGATAGGTTGGGATGGACCTATAATAGATCTCACATAGGATAGAAACACTTAACATCAAACGTGTTAGGTCGGCCCCAAATAAGACCTAAACACAAAACTTCCATCTGTTTACCCAATTCGTCATACCCGTGACTCAAAACTTGATCTCACTTTGAATTCCCACTCAACGAACATCTGGAATCTTATCTTCAACATCATAGAATACAATAATTATCCACAAAAGAATGTGGAATCTCCCACACCGACACTTTGTACAAAAAACAACTGCAATATACAGAACTGAACTTTGTCAATCATATCTTCTTGAATACTTCACCAAACGACACAAACTCTTGGTTTTAGATACATCTAATGATCATCAAAACACAGTGAGAATCTTAGAGTGACATCTCAATTTTTGATGGAGTGTGGGCTCAAAAACTGACGCACTGAACCATTGTATTGGCATATTTTATACTTAGGCATTTCCCTCTATAGGTGTACTTTCCAGACCAACTTATCCTATACAAAATTCTTCAAAAATACTTTAATTCATGCTAGAATGATCCACAAAAATGTTGACATCAATGACAATATTGGATCATGAAAAATGTACATACCATGCTACATATCATGCTCATGTTTCCAAACAACAACATCAATGACAAACTTCCAACAATATCCCTCTTTACAACATCACTTCCAACAATCTCCCCCTTTGTCTCTCTCTTTATATCATCACTTCCAACAATCTCCCCCTTTGCCTCTCTCTTTACAACATCACTTCCAACAATCTCCCCCTTCATCTGTCTCTTTACACCATCACTTCCAACAATCTCCCCCTTTGTCATTGATGACAACATGCTTACCATAAACATTCTCCAAAATTAACTTGCTTACCCCAAATAACTTTATAAATATCTCTCCCAAGCTTACCAAAAAGCATTATCCAAAAACTTGCTTTCCCTAAATAACTTTCTGAATATCTCTCCCCCTTTGACATCAATGGAAAAGGGTGTGCAAAAAAAGTTGTATACTCCCCCTTAGATGTATAAAAACTATTACTAAAAGAATGTGCTAACCCCCCTTAAGAAGTTAAAAAAAATCTCCTATATGATCTGCATATTTGCATAAGAGTCTAAAAACTTGAAAAATGCATAAAGAGTAAAAATTGTCAACCCAAAGATGTTGACCCTTGAAGCTTCTGCAAGATGACTTGCCAAGTATATTTACCTTCTTCCCACTATTTCTTTTCTCCTTCAAGTATTCTATATTGTGACTCAAGCTTCACCAAGATTTCCTTTCCTTCTTTTGGGGTATAGGGAGTAAGATTCATCTTTGAAGTCCTATCTGTACTTGCAAGGGCACTTGAGACAGGTATATACTTCATCTTCACCAAGTCCCTTAGCTTCTCAAACTTTTTGATTATTTCTTCCTTCTGGCTTTGCAAGGTAAAGTAATTTTCATGTAAGTTCACTAAAACAGTCCAGGTTTGATCATCTGTATCTTGTACTGGGTCATAAGTGTTTGATGCACTGCTTCACTGCTTATTTGTGTCTCAATTGCATTCATATAATCCTTTATTCTTTGTGTGATATCTAGCCACTTCATGTAATATAAAAATAATTCCTTTGCTTTTTCTTCACGGGCTTGTACATCCTTCAAAATTTCTTCTACTTTGTTGTGTACAGATGCACACTTCTCTGCAGTGTCCAATAAATTATTTTCTGCAAGCCATGCTTCAACTTATGTTTCAACTTGTTGTTTTAGTTTGAAGGCATATTCCTTGAAGGAATCAGTCATTATCTTGAAGTTCTCCATTGTAGGCTGAGAGGAAATAATGTTTGTTCAAGGTGTTATCTCTTGTATTGCTTTTATAGCTTTATCCACTAATCCATTGATCTCATGGTCATTTTGAGCATCATCTATATGCATATCTCCTTCCATGTTTTATTTTGGGGCACTGAGGTCAACCTTTGAATTTTCTTCAGATGACACAATGATGCCAATATCCTTTTTTCTTATAGCTTTCTGCTTGATTCTCCTTGTAGTTTTCTCTGCTTCTGCCTTGATGACATGGACTACTAGAGGGGATTTCTCCCTTACCAGAGGATAATCTATGGATTTCCTCTTCTCACCAGTTGCAAGTAGAGATGCAGTAACTGATCTCCTAGAGCTACCAGAGGCTTCTTCAACACTCATATCACTCTAGCTCTTTCTATAGCTACCCTAACTTTTTATTTTGAGATGCCAAGCTCTTTGGAATATGAGTCTACCTCAGCACCAACCTCTTTCTTCATCTTTTATTTCTTAAATTTTTGATAAACTTCCATTGTATTTTGTTTATAATTTCCATACCTTGGTCTGTTCGGATCTTTAGGATTGTTCAACAACACTTCTACACAACTAATAGCTTCTTCTTTTGTAACTTTATAGCCAAGTTTCAAAACCCAAATGGTTCTAGGTTCAACTGCTTCCATTATGCAAAAATCAGTAGAGACCAAAAAGGTAATGTCATTTATTTATTTCTTTACAACATCTCTCGGAATTCTCTATCTCATGTTCATTCTTCTTTGAAACATTACAAAGAAGGCTGCAAGGGCATCACCTTGAGCATTCATATCTCCAAGATTACTCATATAGTCTCCTATCTGGTGTGCAACAGGCTTTTCACTTGACCAATTAACCTTTCCAGCCATAGAAACTTCCTTCAAAAAGTAGAAAACCAAACATATCACCCATGTGCCATACCTAAATACATGTTTTTTCTTCTTAATTTCCTTCAGGTTCTCCATCAATTGTTGTCGGAGCAACTTACAAAGGTCATACTCAAGATTGTTCTTAATCATATCTAGTGCCACATGAATTACGGTGGTAGAGATCAAATTTTCTCTATAAATCTTGTGTCTAATAACCATAGTTGCATATTCGACTAATGGGCTATTGATAGGGTTTACTGCAACATCCATTCTCTCCATTATATCTTTTTTCTTAGTGGATTTCTAGATTAGAACCGGCTCGGTGGACCATAAACCAATAATTTCTCTAATTAATTTCTTGGTAATCATGTGAGGGCCATCAATCCACATAAACTAATTGTGAATTCTACTTAAGGCCATTCTAATGTACTTCTCTTCATAGATAAAGTTTAAAAATTGATGCCACATATCTAATTTCTTCTCAGTCAGGATATTATACTTTGGTTTTAAGGTGTGATCATCTCCAACTTGTTGGAATGTGATGTTGTTGATTGTTGTCATTGATGTCAACATATCTTGGTTGATTGATTAAGGTTTGGTTTTTTTACTTTGGTGATCTGGATTGGCATTCTTTGTTCATTGTGCTATGATGATCTATCTTCGATTGTGCTTGTCCTGGTCCCATACATCTTGCAACATAATGAGATACACTCTTTTGGGTCCGGACCTATCTGCAAAGTGGTTAGTGTGTCCCAGAACATTGCTTGCATTGTAATGTGTATATCCTACTCCGTGGCTCTGGATATCATGGTTAATATGTAGCATGTTGATTTGAGTGAGGAGGTTATGTATGGTCCATGTTTCATTCCCTTTCATCGCGAGAATGTTTTTGTGGTGACCTAATTCAAATTGTGTTTCACTGACTTAGGAGCTTATGGAAGCATGAAATGGAATTATGCTTGGTCGACTTGGGAATATTATGAAGGAATGGGTTGGTATAAGTAAAATTTGATTTCGTTCGATGAAAGCAAGTGTGGTGATTGCGAATCTGAAAATCTAGACATTGTGCGAAAGTATACCAGAGAAAACAAACAGTGAGTTTCTTTTGGTGTGACTGTTGGTGACAGTCATTTCTGTAGTGGATTCCATTTTCATCATTCTTCTGGAAGTGAGCCATTTTATGAAGGTAATGAGCCTTCCTCTTTTGGCAATGAGCCTTTTTGTACCTTTGGCTATAATAGCCAATCAGTGAGCCTAACCAGCAGTGAGCAACTTGGCAGTGAGCCTTTGTAAAAATCACCTTAACCAGTGTCACCTTAATCTGTGTTTTATAATTGAGAATTAGAATTCTCCATGGTTTTTCCAATCTTGGGTTTCGACATAAATTCTAGTGTTCTTTGTGCATGGTGTTGTTAAGTGCTTTCATGTTCATATCAGTTTAATTTCTATCTAAATGATTTGAATTTGATTTGAATTAATTAAGGATAAGAAAATTATTTTATAATAATTGATTCACCCCCCTCTCAATTATCTAGACTATTCTACAATTGGTATCAGAGCTTTGTTTCCTCGAAGGAGAGCTTAACCACTTGGGGTAGATCTGATGATGCACAAACTAACAATTCTGGTGTTTGATGGATCTAACTACAGTTTTTGGAAAGTGCAGATGAGAGGTTACCTGATTTCTCTAGGTTACAAAAATTGGAAAGCTGTTGAGACAAAATATGTTGAACCAAAAAGTGGTCCTTCTAGTGCTGATGAGATTTCTGCCTATGAAGAGAACGAGAAGGCAAGGTATGCAATCTTTAGTACTTTGTCTAAGACTGAGTTAACAAAATTTATTTCATTGGAAACTACTTATGATGTTTAGGAAAAGTTGAAATAAATCCATGAAGGAAATGATAGAGTCAAATTATCAAAGAAGTTATCAACCAAGCGCATATATGAAAACTTGGGGATGGAAGAATGTGAGGATATATCAAGCTACTGTCAGAGAGTTGACAATGCAGTAAATGAAGTCAAAAATCAAGGAGGCACTCTGAAAGATGAAGATGTTATGGAGAAGATTCCAATGACCCTACCAGAGAGCTATAGTGACAAGATATCAGCTATTAATGAAGTTTATGATCCAAATAAATTCACCAGAGAGCAACTATTTGGCACCTTGACCACGTTTGAGATGAGAAAATTTGGAAAAGAAAAGGAGAAATCTGAAACAACCTTCAAAGCCACAAAAATAGAAGATGATCTAGATAGTGAAAGTTTAGATGAGTTGGAAGCAAACTTCACAAGAAAACTAAAGAAAGGTACCAACAAGTACAAAGGTATGCTACCTCTTAAATTCTTTAGATGTGGAAAGATTGGTCATATAGAAAATAAGTGTCCGGAGAAAAGAACAAGGCAAAAATTTAAAAGAATCAATAAGAAGGCCTATTATGTTAACAATAATGCCAATATCTCAGATGATGAATCGGATCATGAGGATTATTTGTTTTTGGTAGAAAAGGATGAACCTAGATTTGATATCTCTAATATTTGTTCAGAATCTAATGATAAATCTGAAGCTACATTATTTGTCAAAATAAATAAAGATGAATGGTTGATTGATAGTGGATGTTTGAATCATATGACCGGTGATAAAAGTAAGTTCGTAAAACTTGAGAAATATGATGGAGGTTTTGTTAGATTTGGAGATGATAAAACAACACAGATTGTTGGAATTGGTTCTATTAAATTTGATGGAAAGCATAGCACTAACAATGTTTACTATGTGAAGGGTTTATATCATAATATTTTGAGTGTTGGATAGATGTGCGAGAATGGCTATAATGTTGTATTTCAGGATGATGGTTGTGAGATCCAGAAGAGTTCTGGAATTGTTATTGCAACAAGAAAAAGAACAAGTGGGAATGTGTATCAACAAGAAGGAGCTACAAAGAGATGCCTATTTTCTCAAAGAAATGACAGTTAGCTCTTGCACTGTAGGATGTGTTATATCAACTTCGACAACTTCATAAGGATAAGTTCAACGAGGGCAGTCATAGATTTTCTTAGACTGACCAACCCAAAAATCATTATTTGCAAAGGATGTCAAGAAGGAAAACAAACCAAAGGAACATTCTGAGGAAAAGAAGCATCATCTACCGAATTGTTGGACCTTGTACACACTGACCTTTTTGGGCCAACCAGAACAATAAGCCTACAAGGTGAGAAATATTTCATACTATTAGTAGATGATTATTCTAGACTAACTTGGGTCACATTTTAAAGAGAAAAAATAGAGGCTCTAGAAAAATTCAAGGTTTTTAAGGAAAGAGTTGAGAATGAAGGTGTCAGGAGAATCAAGTGTTTAAGATTTGATAGAGGAGGAGAGTTCACTTCTGATGAATTCAACAAGTTATGTGATAAACATGGCATTAAAAGATAGCTATCTGCCCCTAGAACACCACAAAAAAATGGTGTAGGTGAAAGAATGAACCAAACAGTTCAAGAAGTAGCTAGAACAATGATCATGGAAGCAGGTTTACCATAGGTCTACTGGAGAGAAGTGATACACATAGCAGTATACACTCTTAACAGAGTTTTATTCCAGAGGAAATATGGAAAGACATCATATGAGCTATGGCATGGAAGAGCTCCCATAGTAAAGTGATTCAAAAATTTTGGAAGGAAACACTACATCTGGAGAGATGAGGACAATCTTAGAAAGTTTGATAGTAGAGCTGATGAAGGTATATTTTTGGGTTACTCTACAAGAAGCAAAGCGTACTGATGCTACAACAAGATAGTTGAAAGTGCGAATGTGAAAGTAGATAAAGATGTTCAAAGAAATCCTGATAGACATATTGAATATGAATCAGATAACTCAGATGACAAAGAAGAAAAGAATAAGAAATAAGAAGAAGAAGAGACAAAGGAGGCTCCGACAACTTCAGTTGAAACTCAAAGGTATGAACAGAGAAACCATTCAAAAAATTAGATTATTGGAGATAAGAATATATGAATCATCACAAGAAGCAAAGCAACTCAAGAGCAAGTGTTACTGTGTATACTCTCATAAAATGAGCCAAAGACTGTGGAAGAAGCATGCAATGATTAGAATCGGGTGAAGGCGATGAAAGAAGAGCTTGATTAGATACAAAAAAATCAAATTTGGGAACTTGTGCCTAGACTGGCAGACAAAAATGTAGACTGGCAGACAAAAATGTAATTGGAACAAAGTGGGTATTCTAGAACAAGTTGGACGAAAATGGAAAGGTAATGAGAAACAAGGCAAGACTAGTTTGTAAAGTTTATACTCAGATTGAAGGTACTGACTTTGAAGAGACATATGCCCCTGTTGCCCGAATGGAAGTGATTCAGATATTCTTGGCCTTTGTAGCTTTTAAGGATTTCAAAGTCTATCAAATGGATGTAAAATACACATTCTTGAATGGAGAAATGAAGGAAGAGGTCTACATTGAGCAACCAGAGGCATTCAAGTCCGGAAGTAACCTAGATGTTGTTTGCAGGTTGAATAAAGCTTTATATGGATTAAAGCAGGCATCTAGAGCTTGGTATGGAAGATTAGATAAGTACTTGATTGGACAAGGATTTCAAAAGGGATCTGTTGATAGTAATTCATACTACAAAACTCACTCAGATTAAATGTTGATTGTTGTGGTTTATGTTGATGAAATAATATTTGGAGGAAATGATGACATGTGTAGAAAATTTGTAGATGAAATGCAAAAGGAATTCAAAATATCTATGATAAGTGAGCTAAATTTCTTCCTTGGATTGGAAGTAAATCATAACAACAAAGAAATTTTCATTTCCCATTCCAAGTATACAAAATAACTATTGAAGAAGTTTGGATTGGAGAATTCCAAACCGGTTTGTACACCTATTGTTATGGGATGTAAGTTGAAAAAAGAAGATGATTCACCTAAGGCTGATGCAAGCATGTACAAATCAATGATTGGAGGATTGCTATATTTGGATGCCACTAGACCAGAAATTATGTATGCTATTTGTTTAGCAGCTAGATTTCAGCAAGAACCAAAGGAATCACATGTTGTTGTAGTAAAAAGGATCTTTAGATATTTGAAGGGTACAAAAGATATGGGGTTATTGTATCCAAAGGACTCAAATTTGACTTTGACAGCCTATATTGATGTTGATTGGTCTGGATGTGTTGATAACATGCAGAGTACAAGTGGTGGAGCTTATTTCCTTGGCTCTCAGTTGGTTGCTTAGTCGAGCAAGAAACAAGATTTTGTATCTTTATCTACTGCTGAAGCTAAATACATTGCAACATCCTCATATTGCACTCAGGTACTATGGATGAAACAAATGTTGAAGGACATTGGCATATCATTTGATGAATCGATCTCAATAATGTGTGATAATACCAGCACAATAAAAATTTCCAAGAATCCGATACAACACTCCAGAATGAAGCATATATCCATAAGATATCATTTTTTGAGAGAGAAGGTGTTGGAAAATGAAGACTTGAGTATGTACCTATAAAGAACATATTGCAGATATTTTCACAAAACCATTGAGCAAAGATACTTTTGAGTATCTTCGGCATAAGTTAGGTGTTCTGCCCCCTCCTAGTCTACAATAACATGCACCGGGTGTGCATTAGTCCATGATATTACATGATTACTTCTATCTAGATCAATGGCTTCCTCATAGGGGGAGCAAAGTAAGTTTTTCAAGGGGAGTATTTTCCCTTTGTCTTTGATGTCAAAGGGGGAGAAGAAAAGAGGTTCCTTGATGATGTTGATGTTGTTGCTGAGTTGTTTGGTTTGTTGTTGATGAATGTTGCCATCTATGACAAAAGGGGAGATTGTTGGAATGTGATGTTGTTGATTGTTGTCATTAATGGTTGTCATTGATGTCAATATATCTTGGTTGATTGATTAAGGTTTGGTTTTGTTGCTTTGGTGATCTGGATTGGCGTTCTCCAGACATTGTGCTATGATGATCTATCTTCGATTGTGCTCGTCCTAGTCCCATACATCTTGCAACATAATGAGATACACTCTTTTGGGTCTGGACCTATCTGCAAAGTGGTTAGCATGTCCTAGAACATTGTTTGCATTGTACTGTGTATATCCTACACCTTGGCTCTAGATATCATGGTTAATATGTATCATGTTGATTTGAGCGAGGAGGTTATGTATGGTCCATGTTTCATTCCCTTTCACCATGAGAATGTTTTTGTGGTGACCTAATTCAAATTGTGTTCAATCGACTTAGGAGCTTATGGAAGCATGAAATGAAATTGTGCTTGCTCGACTTGGGAAGATTATGAAGGAATAAATTGGTATAAGTAAAAGTTGATTCCATTCGATGAAAGCAAGTGTGGTGAATGTGAATCTGAAAATCTAGACATTGTGAGAAAGTATATCAGAGAGAACAGATAGTGAGTATCTTTCAGTGTGACTGTTGGTGACAGTTATTTCTACGGTGGATTCCCTTTTCATCATTATTTTGGTAGTGAGCCATTTTCTAAAGGCAGTGAGCCTTCCTCTTTTGGAAGTGACCCTTTTTGTATCTTTAGCTATAATATCCAGGTAGTGAGCCCAACCGGTAGTGAACCCAACCGGTAGTGAACCACCTTGTAGTGAGAAACTTGGCAGCGAGCCCTTGTAAAAATCACCTTAACCGGTGTTTTATAATTGAGAATTAGCATTCTCCCTGGTTTTTCCCATCTTGGGTTTCCATGTAAATTTTGGTGTTCTTTGTGCATGGTGTTTTTAAGTGCTTTCATGTTCATATTATTTTAATTGCTATATGAATGATTTGAGTTTTCTCTAGATTAATTAAGGATAATAATTTTTTTTTATAATAACTGATTCACCCCCCTCTTAATTATCCGGACTGTTCTACACAACTAACTCATCTATCCATAGATTCAACAATTTTCTAGAGGGGTGTTCTTCCATATTCCCATGAATGTAAGCCATAATATATTCAATAGGAAAAACCCCTAAAGCTATGTGTGAAAATACACTTAGGGGATCATGTTCTAAGACTTTGAAATAATATCTTTTAAATTTGAGTTGCGGTCTCTATGAAACATCTACAACTTTTGGTGTCACCATTACATTCAAATTGCCTTCAAATGATAATTCTAGAAAATTAGAATGTGTAGGGATTGCTAAATACCTTTTCTTTGTTCGATGAAGTAGGGTTTTGAAATTCTGCAACTTGGAGACACGCCAAACTCTTCAACTTCACTTATTTCTCCTATATTATCCTTTGAATGCATTTAGTGAAATGAATTTTCTTTAGCAAATATGCTTTTATCTCTTTGATTTGACCTAATTCTACAATAAATGCTTTCAACCATAAATTTGGTAATCCTAAAAATTGTATACACATTAAACTTCTCAAGCTCCATAAATATTCACATTAGCATATTTCTTTCCACAATCTTCTTCAATATATCAAGCATTCCTTTCTTCATGATATATCATCATGCCAAGCCATGACACCTCATATAGGCAGGGGGTTATTTAATTTTCTGTTATTGCTCCCCCTAATCCAATTCCTAGGAGAATTATATGCACCAGAGGGTGGTACAGATTCATTTGTGGTCTCAGATTCTTCCTTGTTATCAGGCTCTTCTTTCTTTCTCCACACCCTTTCCATTTCCTTCTTTACCTGTTATGAATCAGTCTTTTTGATTGGTTCATTCTTATTTATGTTTCTACTTCTGCAAAATTTAGCAATATATCCAGGCCTACTACAATTGTTTCATATGACATTTCTTTGAGCATTATTCCTTCCATTCATTCTAGATCTGCATTGCTAAGCTTTATGTCCAAATCCATAGTATGCATAACAACAACCTTTGAAAGATTGAATCATTCTACCATTGTTATATCTCTTCATCATTTGACTTTTGCATTCACTTGCTCTATGTCTAAATATTTTGCATGTAAATAACTGACTAGTAAAGGATGGAACATTTTGATTCATTCTGCGTCTACATTCCATTGCCCTATGTCCATATTTATTGCAAGAATAACATAAACCATTGAAAGATGAGTACCTTTGAGAATTTGGTTGTCTGATAGGGGGTCTTCTAGCATTGCTTCTTTGATTCTGGAACTTGCCATTGTTCTTCTTGTCTTCAGTCTTCTATGATTCATTGATCTTATTTCTTGTATTAGGTGTTTGAGTTGCTTTTGAGATTTCTCCTTTTTCAAGTCCTAGACCACCTTTGTATTTAGATGCTTTCTGACCTACAATTAACTCATCAAGCATTGTAGAACTTGTCTTGAATTTTTCCTCACAACTTCTTGACTTCTCCAGATCTGATCTTAGATTCACCACTTCTTGTCAAGCCTCATGCATGCATTAGATTTTTGTCTACCATTGCCTTTAGACATTCCTTAATCTTTTTTTTTTCTTCCACTTGCACTTTTAATCCAGTGATGTTCTCATTTGCTTGTTTCAATTGTTCATTGACTTCCTTATGCCTTTCTCTGAAATTTTTGATCTACTCTCTTAGTTTTTTGATACATTCATTTGCCTCTTTCAGGTTTTCCTTCAAATCTTTATTTTTAACTTCAACTTTGTTAATATCTTCTAGAGAAAATTTAAGTTCTCCATCTTTGTCAAGCATGCAATCTTCTTCTATATATCTAATAGTAGGAATCTCTTCCAGAGGAATAAGAAACTTTATATCAGCCATGTGTTCAAACTCCAAGATCTTCCCATAGTGATCAAGCTCATTCTAGGGATCCAAGATCTGATCCCAATTATTTAACACCTGGAATACTGAGAGGGGGGTGAATCAGTATTCCTATAAACCATTCAGACATTAGCATCCAATTACCAAAAAAAATTCAATTTTAATAATGAATGAAAGCATGAAACATCCACAAAATCATATGACAAATGAACACAAGGATTTTTACATGGAAAACCCAAAATGGGAAAAACCACGGTGAGGGTTAGCTCACAATATATTATATCCAGATATAGTATATTATAGAAATGCTCACTGTAGGTGGAATCACTACCCACAAAGAATAAGATAGAAGAAATAAGGGGTGGCTCACAGCCTATTGGACTATTACAAATGAATCTACAATATGCTGTATTATAGTTGCAATGAAGTACAAAACAACCTTTGCACTAATATGGATCAATGCTCTGCTCTACTCTGTATTCGCACACTTTGCAACACAATTCACACCACTCAATTTAAACTTGCATCATACATGTCACTTTTTGCACATTACTCGCACCATTCTTGCACTCATCCTTCACCTTCTCTCAAAACACTAAAATCAATCCATTATTTATATCCACATCAAGTGTAACTTTAATTAGGTCAACCTAATTATCTAAGTAACACACAAAATTAAGCTTGTCATCCTTTATTTAACATTTCATCCACATCTCATGCCTTAATTCAAAATTCAATTCTTCTTAAGATAGGTTGAGATGGACCTATAATATATCTCACATAGGATAGCGACACTTATTTATCCTTTGCATAACATCAAACGTGTTAGGTCAACCCCAAATAAGACCTAAACACAAAACTTCCATTTGTTTACCCAATTTTTCATACGTGTGACTCAAAACTTGATCTCACTTTGAATTCTCACTCAGTCAACATATTAAATCTTATCTTCAACATCACATAACAAAATAATTATCCGTGAAGGAATGCAGAATCTCCCGCACCAACACTCTGTACAAAAACAATAACAATATACAAAACTGAACTTTGTCAATCATATCTTCTTGAATACTTCACCAAACAACATAAACTCTTGGATTTAGATACATCTGATGATCATCAAAACATAGTTAGAATTGCAAAGTGACATCTCAATTTATGGTGGAGTGTGGACCCAAAAACTTGTTAGATTTTGTGGCTGTTTTGCTGATATTTGGTTGTCATTGATGTCAACACTATTAGCATTGATGTTTTGAAGGTTGTATATGTCGAGGACATTGAGAAAATTATAATAAATATGTTGCAGGTTGTTTGTGAAGATGTGAAGTTAAGTGTGGTGGAAAATCCAATATGTTGGTATTCAGGAGTTGCACTTTAAAGGGTTTGTTGCTAAGCCTATCTAGTTTATACTCCAGAAGTTTCAGAGGTGCACATCAAGATTTATGCAAGTTGTGTGTTGTTGTGTTCCTACAGTTATTCTATTACTATAGCTGATGTTTTTGGAAGAAGAGAATGTAATTATGGTAATTATAGTTGTTGTGTATGCTCGTGCGATGTTTGTTGATGTTTCTAGATCGAGCTCTATCCTTGTTGCACATCCGCGTTGATCGGTGTGATTGTGATCAGAGATTTTTTCGTTGTGTGTTCAGGTTTTCATGTTCTTGGCCGACATGATGGTTGTAGCGTGTTGTGGATCCTCATGGATTAATATTTTAATGTTTGGCATGTTTGAGGAAGTTGTTTTAGGTCTTCGTTATGTTGTGACCAACTTCGGTTGGTGCGCATTGAGATTTGATAATAAATTGGGCCGACAGTTTGTAATTTATTCTTTTTTCTTTGGCCGACAGAGTTGTTAATGAAATTCCATGTAGCGGATATATAAGAGTGATTGTTTCTTCATTTTGAAGTGTGTGTGCTCAATATATGAGAAGTGTGAATGCGAAATATGCGAATAAAGATCAGATCATTCAATTGTAGAGGAGAGTGTGAAGAAGGTTGAGCGAAGTGTGAAGAAGGTTGAGCGAAGTGTGAAGAAGTATTTTATGTGCCTAATTGGAACTGTCATCAGGATTTTGCAAAAGCTAATTTATCAGTTCATAATCTTCATATGGTTTTAATCTAATTGTTTCTATAAGGTAGTGAGCCTTCCCATTTGAGCAGTGAGGTCTAGGCAGTGTGCCTGAATGCATGTGCATTCCTTATTCATTTTCATTATACTTCTAATAGGGTATAATCTTGTGGACTAACATCCACCGTGGTTTTTCCCCTAATAGGGTTTCCACATATAAAATCTTGGTGTTCTTGTGTTTCTGATGAGTTGTTGATTCATGCTTTCACTATTAATTATCAGATCTAAGATTAAAGGTTAATAAGATTGATTAAGTGTTAAATTTTGTGACAACTGATTCACCCCCCCTCTCAGTTGTCTATTCTTTTTTTCCCAAAAATTGGTATCAAAGCGGGTTCCTCTGAAGAATTTTAATAGCTCGAGGTGATCTGAGATGGCATCATACAAGAAGGATAGTCCTACATTCGATGGAACAAACTAATCTCCATGAAAGGCTAGAATGGAGTGTCATTTGAAGTGCATTAGTGATCCCTTCTGGAAGATTACAAAGAACAAATATGTTATTCCTTAGAATGGTCCCTCTACTCCTGATCAGATCAAAGAAGCTGAAATAAATATCAGGGCTATAGCAGCTTTATTGAGTGCTCTGATAGATTCATAGATGACAAATGTAATGGGTCTGAGAACAACATATGAGATCTGGAAGAAGCTAGAGACATTGTATGAAGGATATGCACAAGTGAAAGTTGCTAAGCTACAAAGTTTGAAAGACAAGTGGGAAAACTTGAAGATGAGTGAGGATAAAAACATTATTTCTTTCATGCAAAAAGTGAATGAACTAGTGATGGGTATAAGATGTGCCAGTGGAATATTGGATGAAGAAGAGATTGTGGCTAAAGTACTCAGATCATTGCCTACTTATTACAAAACAAAATCTCATGCTATTAAAGAGCTCAAGATATTAGCAAATGTGACAAGAGATATGCTAATTGGTAAGCTTGCCGCCTTTGAATTAAGTGAATTTGGCGATTCTACTCCTAAGATAGAATCTACATTTAAGGCTATTGTATCCAGAAGAAACCAACAAAGATATGATTCGGGATAAAGTTCTAGAGAGAAATTCAGGTATGAAGATGAGATGAAACAGATTGAAGATGAAGAAAGAGAGCTAGAAGAGCCGGAAGCATTGATTGTGAAAAGAGAAGCCAGAGGATAAGGTAAGTATAAAGAAAAGTTGCATATTAAATGTTTCTCTTGCAATAAGATAGGTCATTTTGCATCAAGGTGTCCTGAAAGAGTTCCTAGGTTCAAACCTGATAAGCCTAGATTTTAAAAGAAATGTTACTATGCTGAAGAAGGTTTTACTGATGATGAATCTGATAAGGAAAATGGAAATGAAGATGGATGGGTATTCATTTCTATCAAGGAAAATGGTATGGTGTCCACTGAATCTGCTAGTGATAAGAATATTGAGAAAGCTCTTGTAGCCAAAATTGAAGAAAAGGATGAATGGGTGATTGACAGTGGATGCTCACATCATATGACTGGTGACAAAAGCAAGTTTATAAGCTTAGAGAAATATGATGGTGGTGCTGTAAGATTTGGAGATAACAATGCTGGTGCAATTTGTGGTAGAGGCACTATTTCTCTTGGTGGTAAATATAATACTGATGATGTCCTTTATGTTGAAGGATTGAAGCATAACCTGTTGAGTGTTGGACAGATGGTAGACAAGGGATACAATCTTCAGTTCAAAGATGGTAAGTGCAGGATACTGGGAAGTTCCAAAAATGTAATTGCTTCAAGTACAAAGACAAGAGGTAATATCTTTCACTTGAGTGTTGCTAGTGAAAATTGTTTAATTTCTCAAGTTGATGTAAGTTGGTTATGGCATAGGAGGTTGTGTCATGTGAATTTTGATAACATTGTCAAAGTAAGCTCCACTCAAGCAATTAGAGATCTTCCTAAGTTAGTAAAGCCTACTAACACCATATGCAAGGAATGTCAGATGGGAAAACAAACTAGAATTTATTTTTGGAGCAAACATCATTCTAATGGAGTATTGGAGCAAGTGCATACTGATCTATGTGGTCCCTCAAAAATCATAATTCTACAAGAAGAAATTTACTTTATGTTGCTTATTGATGATTACTCTAGGATGATATGCTTTCTTGAGAGAAAAACATGAAGCATTAGAAAAGTTTGAAAGTTTCAAAGCTATGGCCGAGAATTTTACAGGGTTGAAGATTAAATGCTTAAGGTTAGACATAGGTGGTGAATTCACTTCCTGAGAGTTCAATTCTTTCTGTGAAGAGCATGGAATCAAAAGATAGTTATTTGCTCCCCAGACCCCTCAATAGAACGAATTTGTTGAGAGAAAGATAAAAAAAAATTCTAGATGCTGCTAGAACTATGATGTTGGAAGGTAATGTACCTCATATCTATTGGAGAGAAGTTGTAAGTACTACTGTATATACTATTAATCGGGTAAATGCCAATGGTAATTCTGGTAAGACTCCTTTTGAGCTATGGTTTGGTTATAAGCCTACTGTTAAATATTTCAAAATCTTTGGAAGTAGATGTTATATCAAGAGAGATGAAGATATTGGCAAGTTTGATACTAGAAGTGATGAAGGAATCTTTTTGGGGTACTCTACTAAGAGCAAGGCCTACTGGTGCTATAATAGAAGACTGAAGAAAATGGCTGAAAGTGCAAATGTCAGAGTTGATGAAGACACTGTTAGATCATCTAGATATTGTGGATATGATTCAGATGAACAACATGATAGTAATGATAATGGAAAGAATGTTCAAACACATAATCAAGTTCACATTGTTCTGGTGAATCAAGAGAATCAAGAAGGAGAAGCCAATGGAAGTGTAGAGGAAAGAACAAAAGAACTAGAAGTTCGAGAGAATCCTAAAATTTTGAGATATGTAAAGCTAAATCATTATGAAAATTAGATCATAGGAGATAAGAACAAAGGTGTGTAGACTAGAAGAAGAATTGCATAAAAGTATTGTTTGATTTCCAAGATTGAGCCCAACAATGTCAATGAAGCATGTAAAGATGAATATTGGACGGAAGCAATGAAGGAAGAACTGATGCAGATAGAGAAAAATCTTACATGGATTCTTGTTCCTAGACCTTGGGATAAAAATGTGATTGGAACCAAATGGTGAAGGGAAAACAGGCATGGATCTAGAGACCCAACAGTGCGGAATACATTCCCTTAACACTAATACAACAAAGGAGAAAAGCATAAATAGTTTCAATAGCTTCTAAAACTACTTGAGATGAATACAATAGGTAAAATAAATATTACACAAAGATGAGCATTCACAAATTGACACAAGATATACGTGGGAAAACCTTTTCAAGTAAAAAACTCACCACACAAAGTCCAGACAATTTGTATTACAGTAACAAAATGGTTACATACAAAATTACAGTCTTCTCTAATCAGCTCACAACAGCACTATTCTAATTCACTCATTACTCTTCTCACTGTTAAAATGTTCTATATAATATACAGTTCAAACCTCATCAGTCAACTGCCGATCTCAAGTAGAAATCATGTCTGATTCAATCACACCAATGATATGCCCATACCAATCTCATTGCATTGAGCCACCTAGGTCATAACTTCATTACCTAAAATGGGTCCTGTCTGCCACCTTGAATCGACCTGCAATTATTGCTGCTATGACTTTGGCCTCTAGCCAATTATTGCTTTGACATTGAGCCACGTGTCTGCATTCCATTTGCTAACTGCTTCTGCCACCAAGTCCAACTCGGTCAAACCAGTCAACGAGCTCAATCGAGCTCTCCACAGTCCTTACCGTGCTACCATAGACCCCATCCGACCAACTCGCGGTATGGCAGTAAGTCAACCGAGTCCAATCGGGCTCTGTCGCTCATGTTACCACGTTACCATTGTCGACTCCAAGACTCACCATGGTAAACGATAACCAGCTTGGATGACCGCTGGCGGTCTTACCACGGTATGGCGGTAACCGCCAGCTAGGCCGCTGGCAGTCTTACTGCAGCCACCGCGGTCAACCTCTTGGCTGGCCGTGGTATGGCGATAACCACCAGCCAGGCCGCTGGTGGTCTTACCACAACCACCATGGTCAGCCTCTTGGCTAACCATGGTAAGACGGTAACCGCCAGCCGGGTCGCTGGCGGTCTTACTGCGGCCACTGCGGTCAGCCTCTTGGCTGGCCGCGGTAAGGCGGTAACCGCTAGCCAGGCCGCTAGCGATCTTACTGTGGCCACCGTGGTCAGCCTCTTGGCTAGCCTCAGTATGGCAGTAATCGCCAACCAGGTTGCTGGCGGTAACTGCCAGGACTGACACCGCCAGAGCAAGACATAGCCGTTGCAGTAAATCGGTAAAGGACGAATAGAGAAGAATTTAACACCAAGGGAGAAATAAGGGCCAACAAACTGGAAATTTAGACATAGTTTCTCAACAAGCTCCTACTTGGCGAACATTTCCAACAACCCCCATTGCAATAAAAATCACTGTCTGTCATAGGCCCGAAGGCCCATCGATTCTGCACACCATCTGAACTTGTCTGTGCTAACTGGCTTTGTCAAAGCATCTGCAAAATTCTTCAAGATGTCCACCTTTTCTAGATTTATCTTGCCTTCTTCAACCATATCCCATACGAAATGATATTGCACATCAATGTGCTTGGTCCTGGCATGAAAGGTTGGATTCTTTGTCAAACAAATGGCACTCTGACTGTCACAGCAGATTGAAATCTGCTCAGCATTAAATCCAATGTCTGAACATAGATGGTTTAACCAGACAACCTCTTTACAGGTGTGAGTTGCAGTCATGTACTCTGCCTCTGTCATGGATAAAGCAACTACAACTTGTCGCTTGCTCATCCAACTGATTGCTCCACCATTAAGCATGAAAGTGTATCCACTGGTGGATCGTCTGTTGTCAATGTCCCCTGCCCAATCATAATCAACATACCCAAGGATGCTGAGAGTCCTGTATGATCCAACTAAATTGCCATGGTAACACAGTGCATAATCTGAAGTCCCCTTCAAATACCTGAATACTCTCTTCACAACATCCCAATGTGATCTTCCCGGATTTGCCATAAATCGGCTTAGAACTCCCACTGCTTGGGCAATGTCTGGTCTTGTATAGACCATAGCATACATCAAATTCCCCAACAACACTTGCATAAGGCACACTGGTCATATCCTCCATTTCAGTTGCAAATTTTGGACAGTCTTCAACTGACAGCTTAGTTCCATGCATGATTGGAACAACAAGCTGTTTGCAGTCATCCATGCTAAACCTCTCTAGAACTGTCTTCACATGCTTACTCTGATTGAACCAAAGCTTTATGCTTGTTCCATCCTTGGTAATCTCCATTCCAAGAATGTACCTAGTTGCACCAAGATCTTTCATTTCGAACTTTGCGGACAACCGAGATTTAAGATCAGAAATCATAGTCTTGCTATTTCCAATGAATAACATATCATCCACATATAGGGTAATAACAAGCACACAATCATTCTCAGATTTATAATAAATGCAATGATTAGATTTTGATCTCACAAATCCAATTGACAACACAAATGTATCAAATTTCTGGTACCACATTCTAGGAGATTGTTTTAAACCATACAGAGATTTATTTAACTTACAAACCAGATTTTGTTTACCTCTTTCAAAAAAATGCTCAGGCTAGGACATGTAGATTTTTTCTTCCAGCTCACCATGGAGAAATACTGTCTTCACATCCATCTGCTCAATTTCAAAATCAAACACAACAGCTAATGATAACAGAAATCTGATGGATGTCAACTTTTCTACAGGGGAAAAAATCTCTCCATAATCAATTCCCTCAATTTGAAAAAATCCCTTTGCAACCAGTCATGCCTTATACTTCTCAACACTACCATCAAGACCTGTCTTCTTTTTGAATATCCACTTACAACCAACAGGCTTTCGCCCTTTAGGCAGTGGTACCAAATTCCAGGTATCATTCTTTTTCAAAGAATCCATTTCTTTATTCATGGCTTCCAACCAAGAATTTGAATCAGCCATGCTGATTGCTTTTTTAACAGTCCTAGGCTCATCAGTGCTGGTAATTAAAGCATAGGCACAATTTGAGTCTAACATAGAGAAACCATACCTATCAGGTTGCCTTTTTACTCGTGTAGATCTTCTTATAGGCCGAGGTTGTTCTTCATCATCAGAACTTCCAGAGTTGCTTGAGCTCTTCTCAGTCTCAGGTACACCATGCAGCTTTTCCCTTTCTGGAGTTTGGGGGATCTCAACTGCATCTTTCTTCTTGTCACTCTAATTTGTCACAAGCTGCTGATCACTTACTGAAGGTTTTAGCTCATGAAAAATCACGCTTCTGTTGTACAAAACCTTCTCATTAATAGGGTTCCAAAGCTTGTATCCTTTCAGACCAACTCCATAGCCGATGAGAATACATTTGACAACTTTGTTATCCAATTTAGATCTCTTTTCATTTGGCACATAAACATATGCCTCACAGCCAAACACACAGACATGCCTCAGAGAGGGCTTCTTACCAAACCATGCTTCCAAAGGTGTCTTGTCAACAAGAGCAGAACAAGGAGATCTGTTTATTAAATAACATGTTGTAGCCACAACCTTAGCCCAAAACTTCTGCTCCAGACCAGTACCACTCAACATACTCCTTTCCTTTTCCATCAACGTCCTGTTCAACCTTTCAGCAACTCCATTTTTCTGTAGAGTGTAAGGCATTGTCTTATGCCTTTTAATTCCATGATCAGTGCAATACCTCTCGAAATCTGCAGAACAAAATTCACCACCATTGTCTGTCCTCAAACATTTGATTTTCCTTCCGGTCTGATTCTCTACCAAAGATTTAAACTCTTTAAACCAACTAAACACTTTTGATTTACTTTTAAGAAAGTATACAAATTCCCTTCTCAAACAGTCATCAATAAAAGAAACATAATATCTAGACTTTGATAACGAACGAACATTAACTGGACCAAACACATTATAATGAACATAATCCAGTATACCAAAAGATTTGTGAGGACTAGAATAAAAAGAAACATGGTGTTGTTTTCCATAGATACAATGTTCGCAAAAATTGAACTCAAGGTTACAATCATCAAGCCCTTCTACAAGATTTTTATTCTTCAAGGTTTTTAAACCTTTCTCACCAATGTGATCAAGTCTATGATGCCATATCATAGTCTTCTCAGCTGGGAGTTTTACCTCCATTGCATTTGTAGCCAGAGAAGGGTCTTCATCTTTCTCTATAGATGCAACATTGCATGACTTACAGAGGCACTATTACAAAGAACAAGGCATGCATCCAGCTTGTATAGAGTGCCACTACGAACACCCTTAGCCAACACCATTGCACCTCTAGCCATTTTACATCCCTTACTTGAAAAATAAATTTCTACACCAGCATCATTTAACTTACTGACATAAAGAATATTTCGATCCAGACCTAGTATGTGAAGTACGCCACCAATACCTTTGACTCTCCCGTCAGGAAACTGAATTCTGACTCTTCCTCTGCGAACTATCTCCAACGTTGAATCACTTTCCAAGTAAACCTTTCCATCATCATACTTCTTGTATTTAGAGAACCATTCTCTATTGGACGTCATGTGAAAAGAAGCACCTGAGTCAACTAGCCAGACATCATTTGATGCCTGAGTTGTCAAGGCTGTTGCAATGAAGGCGTCTGCATCACTATGAAAAGATTCATTGTGAGAAGCATTCTTCTTCTTCTTCTCCTTGCAGTCCTTCCTGATATGACCAGGTTTCCCATAGTTCCAGTATCTCATCTTGAACTTTTTACCAGGAGACTTTGATCTCCTTGCAGATTTGGATTTCGACTTCTTGTCTTTCTTCTTGCCTTTCTCCTCTGGTCTACCTCGAACAACAAGAGCCTCTTTGGCCATCTCTGAAGATTTCCTCCGCATCTCTTCAAATAGCAATGAGGCAACAACATCTTCCATTTTGAAAGCAGCGACAGTGTTTCTAATGGCCATCAAAAGATGATCCCAACTGTCAGGTAACAAACACAACAGGAGCATGCAACGATCCTCCTCCTCTATGTTTACTCCTACAGACACCAACTGAGTAACACTCATGTTAAACGAGTTCAGATGGTCTGCAACAGATGCACCTTCGTCCATCTTCAAGGAATACAACTTCTTCCTCAAGAATAACTTATTTACCAAAGACTTTCCCTGATAAATATCACCAAGCTTCTTCCATAATGAATTTGTAGACTGCTCCTCATGAACGTTCAGGAGTACAGAACTGGCAAGACTCAGTCTCATCAAACATATTTCTTTTCTATCAGCAAGATCCCAAGCTTCTTGCATTGTACTTTGTGGCTTAGTTCCAGACACTGCAATCCAAAGGTCTCTATCCACAAGCAAGTCTTCTATCTTGAGTTTTCTTAACTCAAAGTTATTGCCACTAAATTTTTCAATGTCTACTCTACCAGATGTACTCGCCATCTCAAATAGAAACAAGTTCTAACAATGCAAGACTCGCACTGAAACAATATTAGCACAAAAAACTAATCTTTCCTACAAAGATAACACAACTGGCCAAGCTCTGATACCACTCGAAGGGAAAATAGGCATGGATCTAGAGACCCAACAGTGCGGAATACATTCCCTTAACACTAATACAACAGAGGAGTAAAGCATAAACATTTTCAATAGCTTCTAAAACTACTTGAGATGAATACAACAGGTAAAATAAATATTACACAAAGATGAGCATTCACAGATTGACACAAGATATACATGGAAAAACCTTTTCAGGTAAAAAACCCACCTCAAAAAGTCCAGACAATTTATATTATAGTAACAAAATGGTTACATACAAAATTACAGTCTTCTTTGATCAGCTCACAACAACACTATTCGAATTCACTCATTATTCTTCTCACTGTTACAATGTTCTCTATAACATACAGTTCGAACCACATTAGTCAACCGTCGATCTTAGGTACAAATCATGTCTGATTCAATCGCACCAATGATCTGCCCATACCGATCTCATTGCATTGAGCCACCCAGGTCATAACTTCATTACCTAAAATGGGTCTTGTCCACCACCCTGAATCGACCTGCAATTACTGCTGCTATGACTTTGGCCTCTAGCCAATTATCACTTTGACACTGAGCCACGTGTCTGCATTCCATTCCCTAACCGCTTCTGCCACCGAGTCCAACTCGATCAAACTAGTCAATGAGCTCAATCAAGCTCTCCACAGTCCTTACCACGCTACCACAGACCCCATTCGACCAGCTCGCGGTATGGCGGTAAGTTAACCGAGTCCAATCGAGCTCTGTTGCTCATGCTATCGCTGCCGGCTCCAAGACTCACCGCGGTACAACAGTAATCGGCTTGGCTGACCATTGGCTATCTTACCACGGCCACCATGGTCAACCTCTTGGCTAGCCACGGTATGGCAGTAACTGCCAGCCAGACCACTGGCGGTCTTATTGTGGCCACTGCGGTCAACCTCTTGACTAGCCGTGGTATGGCGGTAATCGCCAGTTAGGCCATTGGCGGTCTTACCGCGACCACCATGGTCAGCCTCTTGGCTAGCCGTGGTAACCGCTAGCCAGGCCACTGGTGGTCTTACCGCGGCCACCACGGTTAGCCTCTTGGCTGGCCGTGGTAAGTCAGTAACCCCCAGCTAGGCCATTGGCGGTCTTACCGCTGCCATCGCAGTCAGCCTCTTGGCTAGTTGCGGTATGGCAGTAACCACTAGCCAGGTCGCTGGCGGTCTTATCGCGGCCATCGCGCTCAACCTCTTGGCTGGCCGCAGTATGGCGGTAACCGCCAAGATTGAAATCACCAAAGCAAGACATAGCCACTACGGTAAAGCGGTAAAAGCCGAATAGAGAAGAATTTAACGCCAAGGGAGAAAGAAGGGGCAACAAACTGGAAATTGAGACATAGTTTCTCAACAAATGGGTCTTTTGGAATAGGTTGAATGAACAAGGTGAAGTGGTCAAGAATAAAGCAAGACTGGTATGTAAAGGGTACTCACAGATGGAAGGTATTGATTTTGAAGAAACCTTTGCCCCTGTTGCTAGAATTGAAGCTGTAAGATTATTTATTGCTTATGTAGATTTCAAGAACTACAAAGTCTATCAAATGGATGTAAAGTCAACATTTCTGAATGGTGAGCTAGAAGAAGAAGTATATGTTGAGCAACCAGATGGATTTCAATTGACTGATAAGGAAGATATGGTTTTTCGATTGAAGAAAGCATTGTATGGACTCAAACAAGCCCCTAGAGCCTAGTATGCTAGACTAGATAAATACTTGTTGAAGCTTGGATTCAATAAAGGAATTGTTGACAGTAATCTGTATTTCAAGATGGATCAAGATAAAGAGTTGATTATTGAAGTCTTTATTGATGACATCATTTTTGAAGGTGATGATGACTTATGTATGAAATTTGCTGATGAAATGAAAAGTGAATTTGAGATGTCAATGATTGAAGAGCTGAAATTCTTTTCAGGATTGAAAATTACTCAGTTAGATGATGGAATCTTTATATCTTAGTCCAAATATGTAAGAGAGTTATTGAAAAAGTTTGGCATGGAAGACTCAAAACTAGTTGGTACACCCATGATAACCGGATGCAAGTTAACATAGAATGATGATTCTCCTAAAGAAAATCAAACAAGATACAAATCAATGATCGATGTATTACTTTATTTGACTTAGACTAGACTAGACATCATGAATGTTGTATGCATGGTTGCTAGATATCAAGCCGATCTGAATGAATCTCATGTGACTACTATGAAGAGAATTTTTAGATACCTGAAAGGGACAATTGACTTTGGTCTTTGGTATCCTAAAGATGATGATATTACTTTGAGCTTATTTATTGATGCGGATTGGGCAAGAGATGTGGATGATAGAAAAATTACTAGTGGTGGTGCATTCTTCTTGGGGAAGAATTTGATATCTTGGTTAAGTAAAAAGCATAATTCCATTTCCTTATCTACTGCTGAGGCAAAATATATTGTTGCTGCAAACAATTTCACTCAATTAATATGGATGAAGCAGATGCCGAGAGATATCAGAATTGAATATGATGAGCCTATTGCTATATTTTGTGACAATTCCAGTGCCATAAAATTTTCTAAGAATCTGGTGCTACATTCAAAGACAAAACATATATCTATCAAATATCACTTTTTGAGAGATAAAGTGAGTGATAAAGAAGTCAGATTGGAGTATGTGCCTACTAAGGAACAAATTGTAGACATCTTTACTAAGCCATTGCCTAAGGATACTTTTGAGTATCTTAGAGGGAAGTTAGGGGTGATTTCCCCTCCTAATCTGAACTAAGTGCAAGTCTTTGCATCAATTCGTGCGTCCATAGTCATATCTTGTTCTAGATTGATGTTGTGGTGGCTGCTACTCAAAGGGAGTAGTCAGATGATTCAAATATGTGGTTCAGAGCTTGTGTACCTTTGCCATTGATGTCAAAGGGGGAGAAGAGTAATGTGAAAAACTTTGTAAAAGCCCTGGGAGAAGAAGAGAAGAACAAAAAGGGGAGAAGAGTAATATAAGGGGGAGAAGATCAGTATGAGAAGAGTTAGTTGTGTTGATGGTATTTTTCACATCATGTGTTGCCATCAATGCCAAAGGCAGATATTTTTAGATGTTGTGGTTTTGTTGTTAATATGTGGTTGTCATTGATGTCAAAAATATTAGCATTGATATTTTAAAGGTTGTATATGTCGAGGATATTGAGAAAATTATAATAAATATGTTGCAGGTTGTCTATGAAGCTGTGAAGTTCAGTGTGGTGGAAAATCCAGTATGTTGGTATTTAGGAGTTTCACTTTAAAGGGTTTGTTTCTAAGCCTATCTAGTTTATACTCTGGAAGTTTCAGAGGTGTGCATCAAGATTTGTGCAAGTTGTGTGTTGTTGTGTTCCTACAATTATTCTGTTACTGTAGCTGATATTTCTGGAAGAAGAGAATGTAATTCTGGTAATTCTAGTTGTTGTGTATGCTCATGCTATTTTCGTTGATGTTTCTAGATCGAGCTCTATCCTTGTTGCACATCTGCATTGATCGGTGTGATCGTGATCAAAGATTTTTCCGTTGTGTGTTTAGGTTTTCATGTTCTTGGCTGACATGATGGTTGTAGCGTGCTGCGGATCCTTGTGGATTAGTCTTTTAATATTTGGCATGTTCGAGGAAGTTGTTTTAGGTCTTCATTATGTTGTGACTGATTTCGGTTGGTGCACATTGAGATTTGATCATGAATTGGGCCAATAGTTTGTAATTTATTCTTTTATCTTTGGCCAACAAATTTGTTAATGAAATTCCATGTAGCAGATATATAAGAGTGATTGTTTCTTCATTTTGAAGTGTGTGTGCTCAATATACGAGAAGTGTGAATGTGAAATGTGTGAATAAAGATCAGATCATTCGATTGTAGAGAAGAGTGTGAAGAAGGTTGAGCAAAGTGTGAAGAAGTATTTTATGTGCCTAATCGAAACTGTCATCAAGCTTTTGTAGAAGACAATTTATCAATTCATAATCTTCATATGGTTTTAATCTGATTGTTTATGTAAGGAAGTGAGCCTTCCCATTTGAGCAGTGAGCTCTAGGCAGTGTTCTTGAATGCATGTGCATTCCTTATTCATTTTCATTATACTTATAACATGGTATAATCTTGTTGACTAACATCCACTGTGGTTTTTCCCCTAACAGGGTTTCCACATAAAAAATCTTGGTGTTCTTGTGTTTTTGATGACTTGTTGACTTATGCTTTCATTGTTAATTATCAAATTTGAGATTAAAGGAGAATAAGATTGATTAAGTGTTAAATTCTATGACAACTGATTCACCCCCCCCTCTCAGTTGTCTATTCTTGTTTTGCCAACAAAACTAATGCACTGAACCACTGTACTGGTAGATTTGATACTTAGGCATTTCCCTTTGTAACTATACTTTCTAGACCAACTTATCCTATACAAAAGTCTTCAAAAATACTTCTAAGTCATGATGGAATGGTCCACAACAATGTTGACATCAATGACAACACTGGATCATGCATTTAATATACATACCATACTACATATCATGCCCATGTTACCAAAAAACATCATCAATGATAAACTTCTAACAATATCCCTCTTTATAGCATCACTTCCAACAATCTCCCCCTTTGTCTCTCTCTTTACAACATCACTTCCAACATTTATTAGGATTAAGTCTCATGTTTTATTTTCTATCTTTTAAATATGGTATATATGTTAGTTGGTTGATTATGTCTATTTGAGACTTTGAAAGTATGTCATCTACAGAATCTTCTAGTATAGAAGGCATAAGTTCATGAAAAATGAGTCTCATGAATTTTTAATATGTTACCACTAAAATTTTAAGTCCAAAGGCATACCAACATAACAAAATATGTCCCAAGGTATAGTGAAAGTAGTTTTATGTTGACCTTGTAGGTTAATGAGAGTTTGGTTATATCCTAAAATTATATGCATGAAGGAGTGGAGTTCATGGCTTGTAATAGAATCAGCTATCATGTCAATGTTGGGTAAGATAGTCATATTTTGATGAAACTTTATTTAAATCGTAAAATTTAGTGCAAATTCAAATATGATTATATGGTTTTATGACTAAGACAATATTTGAGATCCACATTGAATAGTTAATGGGGTGAATGGAACCTACATTAATCTACTTTTCTATTTCTTCTTTTACTAAGAGCTATTTTAGGATGTATTTTGTGAATCTTTTATTTTATTGGTTTTACATCAGGTGCAAGGAATATATTATGAATGACTATGTTAGGATGCATTTTAAGCATATATTCATAAGTCCTTGTGAAAGACATTAGGAAAGTCATGAAGGATAGGTTTATGCATGATACACTTATTTTTTGAAAGACGCCTATTTTAGAAATATCTCCATATTTGAGGAATCCATGAGAATATTTATAATTTCATTTATTGCCAAGATAATCGAATATTTGATGAAGGATTTGTGGGCATGTTAATTTTTAGATCATTTGGTACATTAGAATGAATTATCTACATAATTCTTACTCCAAAATGAGAATGGGGATTAACTAAGTGTACACATTTTTAGTAATAGTAAGTTGATGGAGAATGGATCCCTATGAATACTTCAAGGCCTTTGTCACTATGGAATTTGTCAATATGAGCCACTAATTCTTTAGAATGGTAGTTAATGAACTTAGGATAAACTAATGAGATTATATCGGAAATGAACACACAAAACTCAAGATTAATTCCATTTTATTGTAGAGCTTCCCCTATGTCCAATCAATTGATGTAGATAGTATACATATGACTTAATGGACCTACAAATCCTAAATTAAGCAATCTATTGTCCTAGGGGTACTTAATTGAATCGTCAACTAGGGAATTGCAATCTTGAGATGATGTTGGCACTATATGTGCAACTAAGAATCCTAAAACCTACTAATCAATTAAGTACAACAAAATGAATAGAAGTAATTCTATTTAAAAACTACTTAACTTGAATCAACTCCTATGTGGAAAGCAGGTCAAGCTATACTAGTTGTTGTAACTAAAGTAACTCCTATGAAGACTATTCTTACAAATATTGTAATAAATGACTCTCTGTGTTGTAGTGTGACCCAATTCAACTTAATTGTTAAGAGCATTCAACATAACATAAATCATAAGCTACAATTCAAATATTACAATTCACAATCTAACTAATAATCTAATCTAACATGGATTCTCTAGTACCTCAAGTGGCCCTTGCTTGAGCTATTATAGTCCATAATTTCTCCCTTCAAATACTAACTCAGGAATTCATGAAACTGAAGTATCCTTTTTTATTGCAATCCAAACATACACAAATCTTCAGAACAAGTATAACGAGTCTTACATGCAATCTATTTCATACAAAAATCTAGCTTGTTGGTCTCTCACAAGATCATCCATATATATAGGGTCTGTGAGAGTCCTCTTATTTCAAAATTGAAAACAATCTATGAGCAACTATCAACTCTTCCAAAAATATATGAAGAGGACCAGGTCTTATCTTAACAAAAAAATAACAAGTTGCGGTAAGAGTGTAAGGTTTTGATAAGGACTCTACATTAATTAAGAAGATTGTTATAACCAAAAAACATGCCTAATAGGGAAAAATTTATTACAAACTACATTTCACTAACGTCATCAACTTGCTAAAGTGGGGATGAAATGTAATGCATAAAATTGCATACCCTTATAATTTTATATTATATTTTGAATGTGTATTGGTGTTTGCTCCTCTAGTATGCTTTAGGGATCACTTAAGATTTTCCTTATCCTATTTTTACTCACTAGATTTCCAAAATTATTTCATTTTGACTCTTCTTGCTGACCTAATATCACCTTGTTGTAAGGTGTGTGCCCTTGGTCTCCTTGTGATGTGTAGTGTAGTGCTCAAGTTCATGACATGGCTTAACCACCTCTTTTGGATTTGTTAACTCTGGTGGTTGTATCAAGAATTAACAAGTCGATCTTTTGGTGCAACAACAACCGTTTGTGCAACAATTGGTATCAAAACCCGAGTCATGGGTTCAAACCCCTCACTTGCACTAGGGGGATTTTTGCAAGGTATTTTCCCTTGGTCTCCTTGTGATGTGCAGTGCAATGCTTGGGTTTGTGGCATGGCTTAACTGCCTCCTATGGATTCATTAACTCTGGTGGTTGTATGAGACATTAATAGGTCAATATTTTGGTGCAACAACAACCATTTTTGCAACACACATTAAATTTTTAGTGATTTATCCAAAATAGCAGTGGGCATGTGGATGTCCACATGATATGCTAGTGTCCTAGAAGTTCCAATAAAAAATAAATGTTTCTTCCTACTAAGGTACCTACTTCCACCTATGGTAGAGCTCATTCACCAAGAAAATTATTTTTACATCCATATTTGACACTTGAGCTTCCAAACTTCACTAAAAAAAAAAGGAATTTGAAATCTCTAATTAATATATCTTCCTCTCTCTTGGCTCTTGGCTCTTGGCTCTTGGCTGTAACAAGAAGACTCCATTGATAAATCTCATTGAGAAGGTTGAAGCTTATATTTTATTATGGACATCTCCAATTCCCTTTCTATCTTATTCTCAATGATTTGGTTTGTAATATCCTTAAATTAAAAATGTTCTTTTGGTTATATTTTAAGTTTCACATTCTTTGGTATTTACATTTATATTTATTGGTAGATATTTTTGTGATCAACACCTCCTATTGTCTCATTTTTCATACACACTAGGGTGTTATTCCCCATAGACCATGAATTTAATACTCATATATTTCATTTATTTTTTATTGTTATTAATCTTAGATGTGCATAAGCTAAGAGCACACACTCTTTTATAAATTTTATATATTGGCTTCCTATAGATGTTGAAACACCAAAACATGGGCTTAATCATTTTTGGAAAGCTCTTAATTATCCCCAAACATTCTCCTTTCTCTTCAACTACATGTATTTGGGGAATATCCACCTACATGAAGGTTTGTGTATGTTTTCCTCTCCTTTATCAATTTTATTTTCTCCTTAAAATAGATAAATTTTCTTATATTTCTTCATTTATATTATTTTATATTACCTGGATTCTTGTATTTTCCTTATTCCTTGTTGTGTAATTGGGCACAATCGTTTTGGAGAAAACATGATTTTTATAAATTTTTATATTATGGTGTATTGTACTAATGATAGTATATCACAAAAACATTTGGGCATCATGCTAGTTTCCTAGAAAGTGGCTTATGTATTTCATCTCTAGGTTCCCTTATATCAATAATTTATTATTCTTAATTATATTTCTTAGGATTTTGTTTCAACCTATTGTTGGAAGTTGTTATCATTGATGTGAAAACTAAGGAGATTATTGGAAGTTGTTGTCATTGATGTCAACACTGGAGAAGTAAGTTGTTAGTCCTTGTTATTGGTTGTCATTGTTATATTCAGTTTGGGCTAACATTTGTGATGAAATTCATGGTTGGGTGTCATGCCTTATCAAAGAATAATCGTTGAAATTCATGGTTGGATGTCATGCATTATCAAAGAAGAACTGTTGAAGTTAATGATTGGATGTCATGCCTTATCAAAGAAGAGTTATTGAAGTTCATATAATACATTATTACTATCAACAGAGTTGATTTCATAATGATATATTCAGATGAGGATTAGAAGCATTAAGATGAGGATTAGAAGTATGAATGATAGTGGAGAGATGTAATTGAAGGTCTATAGTATGCATAATTCTCTCTCCTGATGTTCCTAATGAAGTATATTTTGTTGAAAGAAAGTTCTAGCCTCCGCAAGTTGCTTAAGTGTTTCTGGTTCAGGAAGTTGCATTGAAGTTTTTCTGGGAGAATTCTCTACATTTCTCCATTGTTGATGCTTTGATCTTGTGATTTGGTATTCAATATCAGTATTCTATGGATGTTTCACTCTTATCTTTTTAGATCACCTATGTTGTTGAGATCTTAGTGAATTGCAGAAGGTTGGCAGTGTTGTTGATTATCTAGACTTGTCTAAGAAATGGTCTGTATTTCTCTACATTGATGTATTTGCTCCTATGGCTTGGTGAATATTCTCTCAATGTCCGTATAGTGTCTTAGTTCCACTATCATGTGTTGAAGTGGTTTGCAATTTCTACTAATGCTACATCATCTGGTTATGTATTTTGTGCTTCATGAATGAAGTATTTTATACCTATTTAATTTGTGGTGGTTGTTGATGGCATGATAGTATGGAAGAAGTGTATGAAAGTGTTTTTGGATGTTTAGAGAACATCCCCATGTGATCCACACACTACTAATTGGCCGCTTTGGTGCCACATTGTGTCTTGAGTTAGCTTTCTGGGATATTTATGGATATCTAGCCGACAAGGCTTGTTCCTTTGGTTGTGTTGTGTGCTTGGGGGGTCACACTATTAATGGAAGATGTTTTGTGATAGATTTGGGTCTCGAACTATCCTACTTGGGATTACATTATGTTAATTCAATAAGAAGTATGTTTATGGGACAAATGCTTATGCGCTTCAACGCTTCATCCATATGTTTCCTTGATGTCGAATTAGGTTGATATGCACCTACATGTATATGGTTTTGGATCACATTGAAAGAAGTGCTAAGAGTGTTTTTGGTCCTCTCCATCTTTTGGATAGGATCACATTATGTTTTTGAAGCTAACCAGTTAAATTCATTGTTTTATCCTCTTCTTGGCTAACCTAATTGAAGTTTTGTGGTGTATATAAATGTAAGATCATTTCAGATGCAACAAGGTGGAGAAGTGTACAAGTGAAAAGAAGTGTGTGTACGAATTGTATTGAATATCCAACAGTGATAGTGCTAAAGTGTGTGAAAGGAAAGATCAATTGTGCTAGAGTGTTGTGTTAGAAATCATGGTAATTCTCTCTAAATCATATTATATCCCGATTTGAGATAGTGAATCTCATTAGGTCCCTGTATTTTGCTCTTGAAGTTGTGTTGTCTCCAGTTTAGCAAGTCCTCCATATCTTGCTCTAAGGTAGTGAGCCTTCTTGCAAGTATTTTTGGTAGTGAGCCTTATATTGTGAGTTAACTCTCACTGTGGTTTTTCCACATAAATCTTGTGGTTTCCTTGTGCATGTGTGTGTTCTCTGTTTCTCATTTTTTCTGATTTGGTTAGAAGTAGAATTTTTATATCTTTCATTGTTCAAGAAGTACTAAAGTTGCTAAGGATTGAAACTGCTATAGCATTCTTTGTCACTATTCTTCTTAAAGGTTTCTTGATTTGGTAAAGAAGGTTATATTTTGTTGAAAGAGTTAAGTTTCATAAGGGATTAAGTTTTGATAAGATTGATTCACCCCCATCTCAGTGTTTGGAAGTATTCAACACCTATAGTAGACCAACATTTTCATATTTATCATTATGTTTTATCTTAGTGAAAAACATATTTTTCAATATTAAAACATCTTAGGATATTCTAGTAGTATTTTTCTTTTTTTAAATTTAAAATAGCAACAAAAAATATATTGCAACACTAGTTTTATCCTAGATTAATATGCAAAAATATATAGCTTAGAAAATAAAAGTTCATTCCAAACTTTATTTTTTCCTATACTACACATACATGAAGCTTATAAATACACTAGTGTAAAGAACATGAGCCATATCCTCCATCTCTGTGGGTGTTGTAGGATACTAAAAAATTGAAAGCTTAGTTCCCATAGAAATAAGAAAACTCATTGACTTACTATCTACCAAGTTGAAATTTTGTTGTGCAAGGTTCACATACTTACTTTGGCCCAACCAAATTCTTCTAGTCAGTATATCTCTTATGGTATCCATACCCAATATAGACTTGGTAGCCCCCAAGTCCATATCAAATTATGTTAAAATGTTATAATTCAAATAAAAAATCATGTCCTTACTATTACCATAAATAACATATCATCTATCTATAGAGTGATAATAAGAAATTTATCACCATCTAGTTTATAGTAAACACAATAATGATTTGTATCTTAGAAAACCCAATCCCAACACAAAGGAATCAAAATTTTAGAACCACATACTAGGAGACCATTTCAAACCATACAACGATTTTTCAATCTATAAACCAAATAATCCTTACCTTTAACATTATAGTGCTTTGGTTGTGTCATATATATATCTTTCTCAAAGCCACTATACAAGAGTGTTGTCTTCACATCCATATTTTCTATCTCTAAATCAAACACTATTTCTATTGAAAAAGGATAAGTGGTGAAAATTCTCACCCAAGTGTATGCCACCAACCTATAAATATCCTTTCACAACCAATTTTACCTTGTATTTTTTAATACTACCATCTAAATTGATCTTATTATCGAGTTCCCATTTACAACTTATAGGTTTCCATCCATCGATCAATGGTACCAAGTCCCATGTGTCATTTTTTTTCAATGCAACCATCTCCCCATTCATAACCTCTCTCCAAGACTTAGAATCACCTATATCCATTACAACCTTCATAGTTTAGGCTCATAAACATTAATAACCAAAGAAAAAATACATCTCTAATTAGGAAGGTTATATCTTTTTGCTTTTTGTCTCTATGATAAATTTAGAATTAAAAAAGAGTAAAATATAATGTAAACAACAACGAATCCAATTTCAAACTTAATGTTCAACTAAATATTAAACAAAAAAAATCAAATAAAAACATGCAAATACACAAAATTATCAAATATGAATTCTATTATTGTAGGTGGATTTTATCAATAGATTTTGAATACAGTTTCTCAACTATTTGCTTGAAAATCCTTGTAGCATGTACCTATTGAAGATGGTTGTTACATTTTTGGGAGCTTGTTGTTTGATTTATAATTTTTTGAGATGAAGGATCAAGATGATATTGATATGATGTTATGATGGTTTTAGGATTCTACATTTCACCCTCTTTTAAGTGTCATTGGAACTAAATTTGTTGAAATTGAGAGGAGTAATGGTGCTTTGAATAAAAATTAATTAGGAATACCGTGGTGGGATAGTGATTGTGAAAAAAATTACTTGAGATTTGTGGCTAATATTTTGCTACATTAATTGTTTGATTAAGTTGGATTAACAAATTAAGATGACCCAAGTGATTTAAGGATGAACTAAAGATTATTTAGGAAGGGATTCCCCCTTAAGAGGGTAGGAAAGTGTAGGGAATGTGGATGGTTTCTTGAAAGAGTAAAATGATGAAAAAGAGGCTTGGCCAGGATGAAATGGAAGAGAGCTAAGAAAAACTAGAGGGAAGGGGTGAAGAATAGGTGATGGTCATCTTGGCTATTTATTTGGAGAAATTTTGTAGAATTTGTAGATAGGTACATGTTAATAGTTTTGAATAAATTTCCAAATGTTTTGACAAACTAAATTTGATATCTAATAACTAGTATGTATCAAGGTATAAGGAAGCTTGATGAAATTATATCATATACATGAAGGGCTAATTCATATATGCATGCTAAAAATATAAATAATAAAGATGCCCCAACAAAAATATAATCAAGACACATCATTATATAATTGACCATGATGACCTTGGTTGATTTTGTTGAGGATAAAAAAAAAACATAAAAGTAAGCAAGATGTAAAGAAACAAGAACAAACACATAAAGAGTACCTCAGTATAGATTGTTGTGACAATGAGTAGTGATATTAAATTTTGGGAGTGAGATATCCCATAGGATGATATGAGTAAATCAGAACAATAATTTCATGCACGATGAAGTTTCTAGGGTGCATTTTTTGTGTGTTATGTTTGATGGAGATAAAATATTAATTGGGGATGTATCATCATGTCAATTTTTTTTATTAGGCATAATCACTATATTTTTTTGAAGCATGAGTCAAGATGTCAAATAAAGCTTAGCCAAAGGAAAAAGGTGACATGGAAAAATAAATGTTGAAAAAAGCTGAGTGAAACCATATGGAATAAATAGGGTGAATTGTAATTAAACTTGCTCGACATGCAAAGGATTCACATGGATAATGGAAAATAAGTGCTTACATATTATGTCATCAAGTGGGTTTTCATCAATGTAGTTTTTGAGGTGTCATAGACATGGTTTATACTAGAAGGTGATTTTTATCTTTACTTTTTAAAAAAAAATTTTTTTGCTAGCTCATTGAGACTAGTGCTACTAAATTATTTATGGAACCAATTGAAGTGCACAATGTTCATTGGTTCCTCAATGATTTCTATCTCGTAGCTCTCAATCCATATTTGACAATAATTACATAGGGGCCCATCCAATTTGGCTAAAAATTTCCATTTTTTATCATGGTATTGGTTTGCATTATTCTAGTATTATTTGAGTACAAGATCATTGACTTGTTTTAGTTATGGTACAACCACTTGCGGTATGATTTGAGGTGATTTGGTGCATTAAAGAAATGTTATTCAAGAATCTCTAGTTCATGTAGTTGTGCCAATCTATATTATTCTTCCATGATGAGGTCGCACAAAGAAATGAATAGGGAAGATTGTTCAATCTCAATTAGAAAGATGGATTCAATGCCAAACATACACTTGATTATGTGATGTAGGAGCATTTGGGTGGATTGGCGATCAACATCAACCAAAAATATTGTTGGTTTGTTTTCTTGCTATTTTAGTGTGTTTTGTGTTTCAATTGGCATCTCTCTATATCAAAAAACTCTCTTATGGTTAAAATTGCAATTTTGGAGTTTTCACCTAATTGTTGTGTTGAGGCTCCATAGGGCAATTTTATGGAAATAATTATTTCCAAATTTTCGTAAGAGCTGGTCAAAAACCGTTCAAGGGAATATTTTTGAAAGTATTTTGCCTAATTTGCAAAAGGAATTGATGCAAAAAATTTCACCATTTGGGAGAATTTAATGCTAGTAATTTGTGTTGATGGGTTTATGAAAAGTTTAATATCTCAAAGTCCTTGAATGCTAGAGAAAAACCCTTTTGCAGGGGACCATGATACATCAATATGAGCCTACTTGCCAAATTTCAAAAAAATTAGAGAACATTCCTTTTTTTTTTGCATGTCAACACCCGACTCCTTCAATTAACATAATTGAACAAATAAAATCTTCTCCAATCATTTAGACGATTATTTGAGTTAATTAATTTTCAATTAAATGGTAAAATAATTATTTAAGGATATGAAGTGGTATGCATTATGGAGAAAAAAAATCATTAACAAAAATTAATTAAAATGGGAGCTTAATATAAGGTGTGGCTGTAAAAGACTTGCTGGAGTTTTTAAAATTAAAAATATTAAAATCTATAATGCCTTGATTTACAAAAGGAAAATTAAATATTAAGAGAAAAAGTCAGGGAATGGTGTTGGGTTTCCAAGAGTGCCAAAGGCAGATTTGATGATGAAAACATGAAAATAGAGGGGCTTGGGACTATAGGAAGTGGGAAAAAAGAGAAGAAAATGCATCCTTCAATAGCAACCAGGCATGACATAGAAACAAAAAAAAAATTCAAACTTAATAGAGTGGAGATGTTGGAGAGCATTCAAGAAAGAGGGAAACTACATGTAATTTGACATGTAGGTGATTGAATACATCCAATTTTAAGCAATTTCATATGAAGCAAAAAAATAAAAGGAAAAGTTTGAGGAGGCATTTTAGCCCATGTGAGGGGCTTGAAGAGAGTTGTGAGAGGGTAGAGGAAAGATCAGAGTTTCTAAAATTTGAGAGGCCATTGAGAGGCCAAACATTGTAATTAAATTTTTGCAATGTATAGTTTGATTGTGAAGTGAAATTGAATAAAATTGAGTAGTTTTGTTGCAATCTTTGTGTCATTGATATTTGACTTTGTGGGCAGAAAATTTCTTGTTGTATGAATGCATGTTTTGGATGAAAGAGGATTCCTCTTGCATTATTATGTGGTGGCTCCTATGGGGTGTAAATTCTTATGCAATAGGCCCATAGGACAAGGTTGAGTTGGAGGTGCTAGTCATGGCTAGTGTCATCAACAATTATTTTAAGGATTTTGATAAGGGTTTTATTAGATTCCTCAACTTTGTTATTACATTATGGGTAATATGGAGTGGACCACTTATGTTTGATGTAGAATTGGTCATAAAGGGATCATACTTCATGGTTTTTGAAGGTTGTTTTTACTGTTAGTGATAATGATGGATGGGATACCATAGTGAAAAATTATTTTATGGAGGATTAATTTAGGATTAATCCAGTATTGTAGGAAAGTGGAATTATCTTGACTAAATTAATGAAGTATTTAATAGAAATGATGATGAAATTATGGCTAGTGGAAGATAAATGATTTATCTTGCCAATGAAATTAAGGCCCTATGTAGAAAAGTGCCATGGAGTTGTAATCAACTATAGAGCTTGAGAAGGTGCATGGATTAGGTCACCATGTTTTTGACATGCTATATATTTTCTAACATATTGACATACATCATGTTCTATGGTGGGTGTTAGCAAGAGAAATCGGGAAGTACAGTTCAAAGATCTATACCCCAATACTTCTTATGTAGTATGTTTATAACCCTGAGGATATAGTAAGAGAAACAAGCATTTACGGTAAGATTCTAGAAGGAATACTTAATATATATCTTATCAACATCAAATGAAACATTCATAAATTCATTGCACACACATATATAATTCTTATAACTCCTTTATATTATATCATAACCATGTACATAAGGCAGGTCTTAGTCTCTTCTCATGTATTATATATCTTTATTTGTCTATCTATCATCCTATATCTTCTGAATATGATTTACATTACATATATACATACATTCCCTTAAAGGGACATGGCCCCTAAAGATATCTAATGTATTTTCCCAGTACCACAGTCATTTTGCAGTAGCTTGCAATAGGTTCTAACCCCATCTCTAACCTACTAACATCATCCCCCCTTTCTTGTCCTCAAGACATGATGCTTAGTTGGGAAGAAGATGCTTGTATTGTATCTTTAATTGTGCCATGGTGGAATCCCAATGTGCTTGTGCTTGTAGTAATGTACCCATATTCCCTTAGATTTGGGCTAGTGCAAGCCCTGCCTCCTAGAGACTAGCTGGAATAGATTTTTTTTGTGTTATTTTCTTAGCTCCCTTAAAAATTATTTGGAGAAATCTGAATTGGCTATTGACTATCTCCCTCAACTGCTTTATTTGTTCTTTCACTTGCTCTCATTGAGTATGGAGCTGTTGTAGCTGGTTATGGATATTCTTCACTAGATCCCTTATAGCTCCATATGGGTCTTGCAGAGGTCATACACCATTTGTGCTATCTAATCTTCAATTTGAAGTATTTGTGTGTGGTGGGATTTTGTTGTGTTGGGCCATTATAGAAAAAAATGGTATATGACCCCGACCTCTTGGATGCTATATCCCAGTTGTTTTATTTGTGTTTCTAGTTGGGAGTGTGTAGTAGTTCATCTCTTTGTGTACTCTTCTATTTTCTTCTTTGTAAGCTCCTCTTGGGCCTCCTTTCTTATGTTATCCCTTTTGGTGGCCAACTCTTCCTATAGGCTGTCTACCAATTGTTTGAGTTGTTGCAGAAAGGAGAGAGATGTATCCCATAAAAAATGTGGGATGGCCCCTTGGAGTGTGTTCACAACCTCTTGTAGTTGCTCTGCATGTTGTGCATGTTATTGTAGGAGCTCTTCACGGGTTGTAGCATAAAAAATATCTCCTAAACGCATCTTCTGGACTTTGGACAAATCAACTTGTGATCCCACCATCGACACTTGCAACAACTGCAGTGATGTCACCAAGTTTATCTATTGTTGTTATGCCAAGAAGCTCTTAATTATGGAGATGGTATCTAAGGGAGTAGTTGTATCTTTGGAATCCTCCCTATTATTGTCTTCTCCTCTAGGACTTGTACAAGTTCTCTAGGATTGATCCTTGTCTCTCTGGTAGTGTTGTCCTCTAGTGTTGGGCCATCTACTTGCTCTTCTTTATTATTTTTCATCATCTCCTCTTAGAGCTTCTGGATGACCTCTGTTTCTTTTCGGATAACCTCTTTGTTTTCTGGATATTCTTCCATGAGTCTATCAACCCTTTGTTTGGTCTAGAGCTCTTGGGCTTGCGCTTGTGCCAATGCTTTCTTTTGGTCCTTGGTGATATTTGGGCTGATTGTAGAGATTGATTTCTCCCTTATTTTCTCCTCTTTACTCAATGTTTTTTTTCCATTTTCTCCCTTATTGCGACAATGATTTATTTTGGAAAGTTGTTCATTGCTTCTTCGAGCCCTTTATTGGAGTGGTTGATATATCAGAGGAAGCATTGTATTATTATTTCTTTGTTATTTGCATTGAATTCTTCATAGGTCTCCAATATTTGTAGTAGCATGCCATGGTGGAGGATGGCATTTATAGTAGCTAGTATGTCAATGAGCTCTTGTGGTTGCTTTGGAGATACTTTTGTTTACTTCAGAGTGACTTGAAAAGGAGGTACTGGATCTTGGTGCCCTCTTTTCCTTATTTTAAGAGGTTGTTGCACGTCCTCTTCTCCTTCTGATATCTCTTGTACTTCTATATCCTCCTCTATTTGTCACTTGGCCATCTATTTGGGCCTTGTCTATTTGGATATTTTCTAAGGGGGCTTGCGATAGCTTGCCTGGGGTGGACACCATCTGGGCAGATACTGTGAGGCCTTGTGTTTTATTCAGGGAAGCGATGTGCATCCTTCTTGAACTTATTGTGTAGGGATTTGACTGCACTGTGGTAGTCAAAAATTATTTGAACCCTTTTTTCGGTATACCCCATTGTTTATGGAGTGTGCCTTTGTTCTTCTCCAAATTTTTCTATGCCTCTTAGTCGATCCTTTTGTCCATTACCTCCTTCTACGTACCAAACTTTTCTATAACACAATCCTTGGGATGTTTGAGCAATGTTTTCTCATACATGCATCCACTTCTTGTGTGGTAACTTCATACCATAGCCGTGGAATCTAGATGGTACATGATTCTACCACCTCGATGTATGTAAAATATTTGTCTACTGTGAATGTGATGGTGTTGGTGTACTAGGTGTGTATATGTAGGGAATCCTTTCCCTCTCTTGCATTTTCTCTTGGAAGGTTTTGATGAACCCCCAATATGCATCTTTGTAGGCTTTGGAGTCAGGGAATTGGTAAATATGATGCTTGAATTGTGTTGCTACAGTCTATTTTAATTTTCAAACTTTTCCTTTGAAGTTTGGCAGTCCATTGAGAAAATAAAATATTAGACATATGAGCAACATACCATATTCGAAATGGTACTTGGAGGTATTTTTTTTAATATTCTCTATTAGTTTCTCCAACATGACCTCACAAAGGTCAAAATCCTTGCCTTCCACCACAATTTGATAAGAGGTGTGGATTGTGGTGGCTATGGCAGAGTCTTTCCAGTTGGAATAGTAGATTTAATAGGCTATTCCCATTGCTGCATACCAGACTCCATCATTTGTGATTGTTTTGAGGTTCATGCTCCTATTGTCAAAATTTGCTCCGGTTAGCTACTTGACTTCACTATTTTTAATTGCCTTTTTGGTGGGGATGTCACCTACTATTTAGAGCCTATTCATCACGTGGATGGTTTCCTTTGTGATCTGATAGGGCTTGTCCAGGTACATCAATTTATCATGCACTCGACTTATCATGATCGAACCCATGCATCCTCGTCATAGAAATCTAGATAATCTTTCCAAATATCAAGGTTCTTCTAGCCAATCTCCATGTATTTCAGCTTATATATTTTGTCATCATCCTCCAAAGTTTGTGTCTGTGATCCTCCAACTTGATGTGGTATCTCTACAATTTTCTCATGGATGTACTTCCAAACATCATCCAAGTATACTACGTTGTGACGAACATAGGAGAATGCACCCTCTTTGTCTATTTCTAGGGCCTTGTACAAGTACTTCTTGTAGGTGGGTTGAGGTTTCTCAAAGACCTTCACTACTATGGGGGTGGCCATTATTATGAAAAACATTTTCAGAGTGTAAAGAGATGCTAGGGTTTTATCTCAGATGAAAATAACTTAGATTGCAAAATGCAAAGGAAGAAAGTGAGTGAATGAGTGGGGTGTGATTTGTTATATAGACGGATGGGTGGATGGGCATTTATTGCTTGTCATGTTTAACAAGTTTTTCTAGCCATTTTATTCATGTGATGAGTTACTTTTGGGTTTTTTTATTTTTAATTTTTCTAAGGTTTAAGCTATAGTACATAGTGTACATTCGGATGTTTATATTTGGTGTTTTTCAATCTATCGATAGGTGATAGTGTTTGAGGCATGCACCATTAACATGCCCTATCATGAGAGTGCCATCTATTTGTTTTAACTTTACTACTCTAGATTTAGTTATGTCATGAATGTAATATGGTCCTAACCATTCGACCTTTAGCTTCCCTTGATTTTTGAACTTACTATCGTATAACAACACTAAATCCCCTATTTTGAACATTTTCAACTACAAGTTTTTGTCATGCCATGATTTTTGTCTTTGCTTTTTAATTGGTGGTTGTACATTGTAGTCTATCGAAACTCATCCAATTTCTACAAATATTCTTTCCATTATGCCAAATATTTATCATCCTCCAACCACAAAGTGAGTGTGGTACATATGTTGGGAATAATGAAGCTCATTGGTATTATGGCATCAATGTTGTAAACTAATTGGAATAAAGTGAACTTACTAGTCCTTTTATAAGATGTGCATTATTCTCAAAGTACAGTAGGTACCTTTATATCCCAATCTATTTTGTTCCCATCACATATCTTGGTTAATGCCTTGCCATTTATCTTATCTAGTGCTTCACTTGCCCCATTAGCTTACAGATGATAGGGGGAATTTTATTATGAGCTATCATGAAATTTTGAAGTAGTTCCTTTATTATCTTATTCACAAAGTGTTTATCTTGATCACTTACTATGCTCAAAGGAAATACTTACCTTGTGATGATATTTTCATATAAGAACCTTGTGGCAATATTTGTGATGCAGTCTCTTGTTGATTCCACCTCTACCCACTTTGTAAGGTATTCCACTCCGGTTATAATTAATTTGGTTTTTGAATGTTTTGTCAGAGGGTCAATCAGTCCTATGAAGTCTATTGCCCACTTTTTAAATGGATCTTGAGCTAATACTAGTCTAAGCAGCATTTCATCCCATGCAATCATTTTCCTTATGGAAAATATCACATCCTTTTATGTATTCTATGGCATCTTTGTGCAAGGTTGGCTACTGTAAGCCTGCAAGTTTTACTCTTCAAGCTGTAGTTTCTCCAGAATTATGCCCCCTGCAACTCCTTCATGTGCTTCTCTCATAATTGAATTTATTTTATGTTTGTATACCACTTATCAAAATATTATCTCTCCCAATATGGTGTAGCTCTCCTTCCACCAGGGTGTATGGTGCAACACTTTGCACTAGTGCTTGTTTATCTTGTGGTGATATATCTATTGGTATGTGGCAATTGATCATTCTATACTTTACACTCTTCATGTATCTTTGTCAGGGGAGTTGTAGAACCCTAATTTCTAGAAGCTTCTAAAAGCTTGTTATAAGTGGTTGGGATGGGGAGTTGTAGCATGGAATTATTCCCGAGATTGTTATATGTTTTGCACTGGATAATAAAATCATTGGATGGTTACGGTTTTGTGGATGTAGCCCAGATTGGGTGAACCATATTAAATTATCTGTGTTGTCTTTTTTTTGCTATAATTTTATGTGTGTTTTATTCTCTGTTTTATTGATCAAATCTACATTTAACTTGTTAGATATTTACCTTCTAACCCTAACAATATCCTTGGGAGATTCTCCTATAGAGAGAAAAATGACAATATCTTCTAGCTCTTATGGTATCATAGCGATATGGAATAGGTGTGTGCTGGGTAAATCTTCTCCTTGGGAATCTAGTTCTTCTCTAGTTTCAATTTGTGACAAATAATCTGGTCCTTGATTGTTCTTCCTAGGTTTTATCATAATTTTAAGATCAAACTCTTGAAATAAAAATAACCATCTATATATGTATCCAAGGGTTACCAATTTGTTAAGTAGGTACTTGAGTGGTTCACGATCTGTAAAGAAAGTGATGGTGTGGAGATAAAGTAGTGTATGCATTTCTGTAATGCATATACCATAGCTACTGCTTCCCTTTCTATAGTGGTATAATTCTTTTCTACGACAAATAATTTTCTAGTAGAAAAAGCCATGGGATGGTCCTTGTTTCCTTTGGGTTGTGTGAGTACTACTCCTATGGCTATACTAGAAGCATATACATGAACATGAAAGGGATTATTCCAATATGAAAATATTAGAATTAGTGCCTCTACAATTTTTTGCTTTAGGGCGTCAAAGGCTTTTTTTTATTTTCCATTTCATTCTATACTCAAGCGTTAGTTTTCTTCTTCAAAAGATCCTCTAATGGGGCGGTAATATCAACATAACCTTTTATGAATTTCCTATGATATCTTGTGTATGCCAAAAATGTTTTGACTTTTGATCAATTATTTGGTGGCAATATGTTTAGGATTAAAGCAGCTTTCATAGGGTCCACCATTAACCCCATGTTACATATAATGTGGCTTAATGAAGTCCCAAAAGGTATCACAAAGGTATATTTATTCAAATTTAGGGATATCTACATACTTCTACACCTATTTAACATCATCTTGAGGACCTGTACAAGATATTTCACTAGCCCACAGATAGTCAAGTCATCCAAGTAAACTTCTAGAAAATCATGTATAAATCCTTAAAAGGGTTGATCATTATTCTGCTAAACATCGTAAGGGAATTATTTAATCCAAAGGGTATTACTGTATACATATAAGAACTCCATTTAGTAGGAAAAGTAGTCTTAGGTTGATCCTCCTCCTTAATTTTAACTTGATGGTATCCAAAGAAACCATAAGTAAATGAATATATCTCTCTTCCAGCTACTGATTCTAATACTTCTTCTGTAAAGGGAGTTGGGAATGGATCATGCAAACATATTTTATTCAATTCTTATAAGTCTACATATACTCTTATTTCTCTTGTTTTCTTATTTTTTACCACCATGGGACTTATCTAGTCAGCATCTTCTACCGTTTTGATGATTCTAGGAGCCAACATCTTGTCTATCTCTATTTTTACTTTCCCCTTCATATTTGGATTTATTCTATAAGGCCTTTTTTGGACCACTTTAGCACCTTCTTTAAGTTGAATTTTCATCATTCCTAGACTTCCTCCTTAATTCCTTTCGTTTCTCTAAATTTTTTGGGGAATAAATCTTGGAATTCTAATAAGGCTTCTATTTTTTGTGCTACTACCTTTTCATCCTAGTAATCTCCTATCCTTGCTATTTTGGGATCCCCTTCTACCACAATGTTTGCCTCCTTCAATTTGATATGATCATTATAGTAATTCTTTTTAGGTTTAGTGGTTTCTTCTATTTCCCTTTCTCCTTGGTCTATTTGTATTTGTGAAGCATCTTCTTCTTCATCATTCTATGTTGCACAGTAATATTTTCTACTTTGGTTGACTCTCGATCAAAACATTTCTTGTATTCCCATATGCCTTCTTCTTTTGGTGGTAGAGAGGAGGTTTGTGGTACTGTTGGCCTTAGATCATCTTCTGATTTAAATATGATTTCCTTCCTCTAGGTTAAGGTGATATGTATCTAGGGATTTCATTATAGAAAGAAAAAGTATGGAGGAAATCTGTAGTCACTTCGTCCCATATTTTAGTTTTATCGTGTCTCTCTTGATCAATGTACCAAGTTTTAGCTACATGATTTAGTGTCTAGTAGAATATCTAGATATATAGTTTGTTGTCATACTCATAATTATCCTCCCAATAATATATACACATGTATAAATGATGTCACGATAAGATATATCCTTCATAGGTGGGCATATCTTTGTATTCTCCTACCTCTGGTAGAAATATTGCTTTGATCAGGGTTTTAAAGGATTCCCACTTTGTGATAGTTTATTTATGCATGTTGTACTAGCATGTGACAATGAAGGTAAATGTATGTGGTAAAATCTCTATCCTATATGATTCATCGAAGAAAATTCTCTCTATTTGGGATATATAAGGTAGCAAGTCTCCTACTCTGAAGTATTTAGGTAACTTAATATGAAAATTTCTCTTTGTAATATGACAGACTTAGCGAGAAAATATATTATTATCCTCCTTATCACTTCCTGTGGTACCACACATGTCCTATGGTACATTGTCTCCTTTTGTCAATTTTTTTATTATCATAAATACTCTCTAGGAACCAAATATTCTATGAGAATACACCTCTTGTTCATCCTACATCCATGCCTCTAGTACGGTTTTGTTGTCAGTACTTCCATCAATATCATTTATCTCAATTTCTCATTTTGAATTAGGCTCTTCCAAGGTTTCAATTGTAGACAGTGCAGTTATGGTGTTTACAGTGCTATCATTATCCTCATAATCCTCTGCATTGACTTCCTCTACGTAGGAATCCTCTTTCTTTCTACCGAGGGGGATGTGAACTATTTTTTCATCCACAAATGAGATCTCTTCCTTCCTAGCATCTATTACTCCCTGAGAGTCTACGAACCATATCAATCCCAACAATGCATCAAATGAATCAAAGGTTTCTTTAAAGGAAAAACTAATGTGTTGTGGACTTGGTAAAATTTACACAATTCAAGGGTGTACCTAGCTGAACAACCCACTTGACATTGCAAGCCTACATTAAATCATCAACCAGGGTACGCAAAATTATGATGGCACTGCACTATATGTGCCTTCACAGACTCATGTTCACCTGGATTATCCTATGCAAAGTTATTCAAACTATTCTACTTTGTTGTAATCTTACGAAATTGCAAAAAATAATAATAGTTATAGAACCTAATGGATAAGAGTACCTGCAACATAAGTTGTAGATGACTAGTAATAACAAGTAAGTATAGAATCAATCCAAAACTATTCAAAATAATAAGATAACTAATTCTAATCTCTAGAGTGTTATGATTCACCAATTACAAATATGTTCATGAACAACAACTACTATAATCAACCATAAGAGCTATTCTACTTTACTTTGCAATGCATTTAAAAAGCAATAGAAACAAAATTAATAGAATGCATAAATGAACAAGTAAATAGATGAAGTGAGGGGCAGTACCTTGAGTGGTCAGCTCAGGGGACTATCTCACTTAACTTATAACCAAATATAACTTAGATTCTTATGCATCCATGTAACACACAACTCCATTCATTGAATATCACTAGATATTCAAACAAAATCCTTCTTGTAGATTATATTCGATAATTTCATTTCAACATGTTTCTAAATCAATTGAAACTAGAAACAACTAACTACTAACAAATTATAACAACCAACTAACTTTACCATGAACTCATCCCCTGAATTTATACAAAAATAGGGAGAGTCTTATTCAAACTACTAACTGTAATCATTAATCCCACTCCTAGATATGAGGATATGAAATTAAGACTAACTTATTCATTCCAACTGAAAATGAAGAAGATACCTATTCAAATAAGAAATCCAATGAAACAGTTTGCATGTGAAACACATAAGAAAATGTTCAGAATTCTAGAACAAGTATCCTTCTTCAACATTTATTCCTTCCATGATGATTTACGTTCAGATCCATAACTTCCTGCACTTTAAGTGGCTTGAACTCCACTGATCTCCTATTCTGCTGCTTTGGTTCTTGCTACAAATGCTCCATTATTGTTACCACGTGCTGAGCTACAAAGAGTTTAATCCACACAACATACATATGCAACTAACCATCATAATTAAATCACAAAATTTAATTCATATACATAGATACTCACATTTAAAGCATGCAATACTATGAATGTTATCACTATATTTAATATTCACAAACTAGGTTCAAAGTTGCAAGGTATGTATGAAAGGATAGCATATCATGGAAGTATTGTCTGGAAGGTACTTAGAAAATATATGTAAAGTGTCTGAAAGCATATGAAAAGCAATAGAAAAAGTACTAATGATTGAGCCCATCAATTTCCTTCATTGTAACAACTTCAAAGTCCACCATTTGTTTTATCCCTTTCACACTAACTTCTACATTCCTCCAAGTACCTAGGGTCTTCATTCTGCTACCATCTGCTAAACTAATATTATATGGAGTGGGATCTAGTACCATTTTTCCTAGATACTCCCAAATTCTCTTTGTAAGTAGGTAACTTACATCTAATCCTAAATCAACCACCACCTCAGGAATCTTCTTGTGATGAATGCGAAGATCAATCATTATGGGTTTGGTCTTCCAGTGTTTTCCCACTGTTGTGACTTGCAAAATGTCCTTTTTTTCCAATACTTACTAAATTGTTTCAGTTTCGTGAGTAGGTCATTCTATCCCACCAATTGTGCTAATTTTTTAGTGCCTTTACTTCTTGTTTTGAAAATTAGTTATTTTTCTCTTTCTCCCTTTCTTTCTCTTGCTCAATGATTCTTTTGGCTTGTTCTAATATTTGATCGCGTTTCTCTTTAGTATGGTGAAATAATTCTTCCCCTTCAAAGCTTTCTTCCTATGTAGCTACCATATTTATCCTTTTGGTATTGGTACCTTGTCTTGTCATTATTGCTACTTTACCCTTTTTCTTAGGTTTAGAATCTATGTGATATTCTTCTTTGGTTCTACTCTCCTCTGTGGTGTATCCCTCATCCTTTTTAGCCTTGTGGCACCTTCTTGTTTCTTCCATAGGGTTCTTAGGTACTTTACGGAGGAGCCTTGAACCCTAGTTGCATTTGAGTCATGTTTTTTATCATTTTGTCCTTGTGGTTGTGTATTTTTATAGTGTTGTTGTGCCTTTTCATAATGAAAAGTATCATGGTCTTCCTGGCCACAAAATCCACACTATTTTCTCCTTTCCCCCAATATTTAGTGGAAAAATTTCTTGGTTTTATGCAATTGAAGCATGTGGAATCTGTTCTCCTTCCTCTTCCTTGGCCACGACCTCTTCCTCCCTCAAAATGGGCTATTGTTGTTGTATGGTTCCAGAATTTCAATGGCATTGAAATTTCTCTAGTTTTGTTGCCATATCGGTGCTCTGTACCTGTGATCCTATGCATACAATAGTCTTTGTGCTAGTCCTTTGATATATGCCATTGTTCTATCAAAATTTTGGTTTACTTTTACCTGGAATAGTTGGGATGGGCATTCCAGGGTTGCATGATCATCCCATTGTCCACAAATTTCGTAATACAAAGAGTTTGGTTTATTAATTATGCAAAGATCTACTCTTAATGCACTCACCTTTTTTTCTTCAATTTATTTTGGATGTTCATTCTACATATGACCCTCTCTACTGCAATATGAGCATCATATATTAGGTCTTTGTTGTCCTATCTCCTATTTCACGAGTTCTTGTCTTAGTCACAATTGATCCATTTCTAGTTGTAATTGTTTTATCTTCTTATTTTCTTTTTCTTTCTCCATTTTCTGCCATGACCGACCTTCTATCTGGGAGGCTAGTGTAACTAATTATGAATATGAGGCACAATATCTTCCATCTAGAGCTATTATGAGTTTTGAGGTTATTGCAAAGAGGAACCACTCTCTCTTATGTTTATCATTTAGTGGTTCTTCTAACCTTCGGGTTACTTCTTTGAGCCTCCTATCAAATTCTAAGATAAATTCATCTTCCTACTATGATATTTCCCTTAGCTTGCTTATCCCTTCTATAGGGAGTTCTAGACTATCGAAATTCTCCAAAAAAAAATTTCTTTGCTTTGTCCCAGTTCTCATTATTTCGTGGGTATGATTTACGGTACCAGTTCAATGGTTCATCTCTTAGACAATTGATGAAGTCGAATAGTTTAATGCTTTCACGCTATTCATTCCAGCTTTGCCAAATTGTTTCCAATAAGAAAATATGTTATGCAAAATTGTTGGTATCTTTTTCAAAGATATGCATCTTCCTCATTGTGCCCATTTCATTTTCCTTTGAGGATTTCTCTTCTTGAATTGTGGTATTACTTCTTTGACTACTAAAGATGGAACTAGTTTCAATGTCATTTTCTATATTTTTGCAATCACTTTGTTCTTCTATAATTCTCCACTCACTAGTTTGATTATTACTTTCCAAAATATCCTACCTTTCATTTCTCCTTTTATTTGTATCTATATATGTTATATTCGGCATAAGGGGTGACTCCTAGTCCAGGGGTGATGCTTGTTCCTCATAAATCTTCATTTTCAAATGAATCTCTTCATTAGTGATTAATATTAGTTCATGTTTAGTTAACAAATTCTGAGGATTAGGATTAGTTTTCATCGCTTTTCATTTTGCTCCTCTCCAACATTCTTGGCTTTTGTTTCCTTTCTTCTTTCTTTCTTTCATATTATTGGAGCACTCAGTAGCACCCTTCTTGGTGTGCTCCCTTCTCTTCTTTAAATTTCTTTTTTCATTTTTCTAGCTTTCTCTTTTTCTCTCCTTTCTATTTCTTTTCCTCTTTTGTGGTATCTTTCCTCTCTTTCCTAGTTTTGTTTTTCTCTTCTCTCTCCAGCATCCATAGATCCATTTTATTTTTACTTACGTCCTTGGTTTCTCTTTTCTTTCTTCTTTGCTCATGACATTCTATTTTGGAATCTTCATTAGTCTATATATCCCTAGATTCTTTTAAAATATGAATAATTGCATCTTTTAAGGGACCATTTTAGGTCTTCCCCCCTTTCCATTCATCATCCCCTAATTTCCTACCCCCCTCTCACAGAGGTGGCCCTTAGGGTCTGACAATTTAATTTTCTGCCATCTTTCCTTCCCTTCTTATGCTTCTAATTTCTTTACTACTCTCTCCAGGGTCCCAACAAAGGAACCAACATTAGCAAGAGAAATGGGGAAGTACAGTCCAAAGATTTGTACCCCAGTACTTCTTATGTAGTTTTCTTATACCCCAGAGGATATAGTAAGAGAAACAAGCATTTGTGGTAAGATTCTAGAAGGAATACTTAACATGTATCTTATCAACATCAAATAAAACATTCATACATTCATTGCACACATATACATAATCCTTATAACTCCTTTATATTATATCATAATCATGTACATAAGGCAGGTCTTAGTATCTTCTCATGTATTATATCTCTTTATCTATCTATCTATCTATCATCTTATATCTTCCACATATGATTTACATTGCATATATATGTACATTCCTTTGAAGGAACATGACCTATAAAGATATCTAATGTCTTTTCCTAGTAGCATGGTCCTTTTGTGGTAGCCTGCAATAGGTTCTAACCCCATCTCTGACATGCTAATAGTGGGCCAATAATATCATGCCCTTAACAATTTCTTAGTTAGGACTATACCACTAGTGGTGCTCCATAGGTATCATGAATTTCTTTAATAGTTAGGTATATTTCTTACAATTCTAAACATCATAACAAGGCTCCATCATCACCTCAACAATAAAGTGTTCCACCAAGAAGGGTGAAATGAGATATACGGTGAATTAAGGATTTGCATTGGTTACATGAAAGGTTAGATGGAAGGGCTTGAGTTTGGAGATAAGTGTGAATACCATGATACTAATCATAGGAAGTTTGGACAAGTAATTTCATATATATTTTATTCAAGTATGTTTTATACTAGAGCCATGAGTTGTTTGAGCAAGAACTAACATTTTAGAATTTGGTGTGTATGCTAAGGAGAGAACCAATCATTGCAATGTCATTAACTACTCTATTATTCATATGAAGTACTTTATCAAACTAAATATAAGATAAAATATTGCTTGAATCTTTCAACCATTCTCTTGTACAAGATGAGTTTACCATCCTTAGTTTGATATTCATCATTGACCTATTTGATGACTAGCTAAGAATCGCCAAAAACCAATAGGTGTGTGATATTCCATTGAATTATGGGCTTGAGACCTAAAAGTAAAGCTTCATATTTAATAGTATTATTGGTTCAAGTGAACCCAAGTTTGAATGCATTGGTATTAGGTCACCTTGTGGTGCAAGGAAGAAGATAACTTCCCTTAAGATGTGGGTAGTAAAATAGCCATCAAAGTAGAGATTCCATTTGGGTGACTCTTTGAGAGAAAGAATGGATTCATTTAGGGAAGTTGACATTCAAAGGTCGGGTATCTGCAAGTGGCTCTTTCACCAACTAATTTTGCTACTACTTGTCCCTTGATTATTTTTATCAACATGCTCAATACCAAGCTCACTAAGAAACATAACCCACTTATTCATTCTCCTTGTTAGAGATGATTTTGACAAAAAGATATTTGAGAGGGTCAATATTGGTGATAAGATTAATTTGATGATTAAGCATGTAGTTGCATGATTTATATGAAGGACCACAAACAAACATGCCTTTTCCATAGATCTATATCCAACAAATGTTTCATTGATATAGTAGATAGAATGTTCTCTCCCTTGATCATCATGGTGTACTAGAAGGGTTCCCAAAGCAACCTATGTAGTCGAAATGTAAAGAATCAATGGATTATTTGGGATTGGTACCATTAGGATTGATGGATTTACATGATATTTATTTAATTAATAAAATTTGTGTTGATACAACTCATCCTAGTGGTAATCCATATTCTTGCTTAGAAGATGTGAGAATGGTTGGAATTCATCTACAAGTTAAGTAATGAATTTATGCATAGCTTGAAGCTTTCCCTATAAAATAGGGAGCTATTTAATATTATATGGCGAAGGCATCTCTATAATTCATTTTTTGTTCTATAGGTCCAATTCACCATGGGCAGGGAGGATAGTCGTGAGGGCTGTAGGTTTACTCTTTATATCTGCCAATTGCATTTGCATGAAAGTTTCTAAATCTTTTTCAACAAATAAATTTTGTGCATATCTTGCTATCTTTGCAATCATTGCCATCTCTGTGACTTGGTGCCTCTAATGATGCATTCAGTCTGTAATACCTCTTTGGGAATAAGTAGAGTACTTCAAAGTTTATCAAAATAAATTGAGGAATGAGGAGCAACGATTGGATCAACAATTAATTTTAATCCAATTTGAATGGAGTTACACAGTTCAACAATATAAGGAGTTTCTCATCAAAATAACTTATAGTTTTATCTAGGTATCTAATTATCCATGCAACATAACAATATGTTTACTAGACCATGTGAATACTTAATCCATGCAAATACAATTTGAATTCGAATCAATTTAAGCCATGGCAAGTCCAAGGAAGAATTAATCTATTGGTTTCACTCAAGGTCATTGTTATTATTAGTTTTCTTATGAAGGATTATTTATGGTTGAATCAAGTATTGTTCATTTACTTACCTTGTTTGAGTCTCTAGTAATATCTATCATTATATTGAAAAAACATGATTTATATGAATAAAAGTTTAGCATGTGTAGGAGTCATGACTATGCGTGTTTTCATGTAAGTATTATTATGGTTATTAGTTTTTATCATAGGATAAAACATTTTTTTAATAATTTGAGTTGTGGGTTTAACAATTGTGTGAACTATAACATTGAAGTTCATTGTGTTTATTTTATCTTCTTTTATTTTGCATGGTTGATAAATTATGGTTTGGTTTTGGTAGATTTTAAGAACATGCAATGACCTTTCTAAGGCTTTTGGTTTTTATTAAGAATGCATAGTTTCAAACTCGGGTTTTTTTTATCATGTTGAATATTAATAACTTGGAGTGTGGTATTTGAGTTACATGATTTGAAGAGTTTGATCATTATTTATATGGAATTAGTTGATGAGCTTTTAGTTATAACTATTTTGAAGTACCTTAATTATTACACTAATAAGTTGTTATCATTGTAATACTTGTATTAAATATTATTTATCTTTATATATACATTTTTATCAATTATAATTATGGTTTGATAGTCTATTTACATCAATGTAGTTTATGTTTTCAAGGCACTATTCATTATATTATACAATAAAGATTAACTATGATCAATAAGTATTGAATAGTTATAGTTAAGGTTTTTGATGTAGGGCTAAGGAATAATTTGTTACTCATGACAATTTTAATTCCCAACAAGACCAAATTGATTCTTCTTTACTGTGATCAATGTATTATCTACAAAATAGGTCCTTAGATATGCAAACTATATTAAATCTCAATTCCTAAAACATACTGACATCGATTTTAATTCATAATTGCAATAGAAGTCTTGAAATATTATGTATCATGCTCTACAAAACCCATCACCTTTCTACATATAACAACACTTATCAAAACAAATTTTTCAAAATGAGTTTTGGGTTTTATTCTACTTGTCTCAAGATTTTTAAAACATTTTGAATTTCTCAATTTCTATGAGAAATGAGAAATTTATGAGCATTTTATTAAAACTATTTTTTTAAAACTATTTTTTTAAATTTCACATGAGTAACTCTCCTTATTCTAATGCTCAATACAAGGATTCCTTTTATACATCAAAAGGAAGATGATTTGAGACCAAGATAGACTCATCCAAATCTTTTTTTATTTAGAAAAATCAAAACCACTCCTAAACTGGCTCTAGCCTCTTAGATATAAGCTAAAAATAAATAGGTTTAGTTTTATTCATTGGCTCATTACAACTATTATTAAAAGATTATAACAACCAAATTTATAACTATGTGTATGAGCCTAGAAATATCTAGAAAATATGATGATACATAAAAAAAAATACACATATATAAATGATGCACTTGCATCAAACTACCGAGGAAAAAGGAATTCTTCATGGGCTCCTCTCCATGAGTTCTTCAATGTTGCTACCATGCTTTAATATATGAATTTGTCATCCACATAGCATCTTCAAGTGGACTATATTTCCACTTGAAAAAACATTGAAGATACTCTTTGCCCCTAGTTTTCTTCACTACCTTTTTGTCTAGGATTAATTCAATTTTCTTTTTTTGTGTTTTAGGTAGTTTTTGTTTCCAATTTATGATCTGGTCATCATCAAGTTAAAGTGAATTTACTAAATCTTCTTCCCTCTTGAAAGGATACAAATTTAAAACATTGAATATAGGGGAGATTCCAATATCATTTGGAAGCTCTATTTCATAGGCATTTGAGAAAAATTTCCTCAATATTTTATACGGCCCAATATTTTTCAATTTCAACTTGTTGTATTCCTTCTTGGGAAATATTTCCTTTCTTAAATGTTGAAGAAAAAAATTACCAACCTCAAAATTTACCTCTTTCTTCCTCAAATCTTCTCTTTTCTTGTACTTTCCTATGTTCTCTTGAAGTTGATGTTTGATTTTCTCATGCAATTCTTGCATAGTTGTTACAAATTATTCTCCATCAGAACTCCTTGTCTCTTGCTTACTCAAGTTTCTTAACTCATATACACCTCTTGGATGCATGCCATACACAATATGAAATGGACTAAAACCTATGCTTTTATTTGGTGAATCAAATTAGGCAAACTCTGCTTGAGCAAGTGCTTGATCCCATTATTTGGGATGTTCATTTACTATGCTTCTTAAAATATTACCAAGGCTTCTTTTGACCATCTCAGTTTGTCCATCTGTTTGAGAATGGTAAGTTGAACTAAAACTGAGATTTGTTCCCAACTTCTTCCAAAATTTCGTCCAAAAATAACCAAAAAACTTAGTATCCCTGTCAGAAACAATACTTCTAGGAAGTTCATGCAATCTTACTACTTCCTTGAAAAATAAGTTGGAAATGTTAGTCACATCATTTGTTTTGGTACAGGCTATAAAATGTGTCATTTTGGATAATCTATCAACTACAATAAATATGGAACCATTACCTTTCTAAGTTTTTGATAGCCCACGTTCAAAATCCATACTAATTAAATCCCATGACCTATTAGGAATAGGCAAAGGTTGATATAATCCCATAATTTGACTTATTCCCTTAGCATATAGATATATCATGCATCTTTCAACAAACCTCTTCACATCAGCTTACATTCTTGGCCAAAAATAGTATGCACTTAATTGAACAAGTGCCTTATTTTGCCTAAAATGTCCTGCCAAACTGCCACTATGTTTCTCCTTTAGCAAGTTCTCTCTCGTGGAACATTTAGGAATGCATAGCTTGTTGCCCTTGAACAATAGTCCTTTTTAAAGCATGTAGTCCACCCATGGACTCCTATATTTACTTATAGGATCTTTACAAGATGCATAAGTCTCCCTAAAGTTTGAATCCTCCTTGTGCATGTCTTTCAAAGCTTCAAATCCCAAGATATTCACTTGAGATTCCTACATAATAAGATTTCTCCTACTTAATGCATATGCAATTTTTTTATATTGTTCACTTGTATGCTTGATAAAAAAGGTAATTTTTTTCAAAAACTAAATCCATTTTACATGCCTTTGACTTAATTTAGCTTGACTACTAATAAAATATAAGGCATGGTTATTAGTATACAATACAAATTATTTAGGCATTAAATAATGCCTCCACTTATTCAAAGCTTGGACAATGACATAGAACTCTTTGTCATATGAGAATACTTCTTTTTAGCATAATTAAGTTTCTCACTAAAGTAGGCAATTGGCTCACCTTATTGGCTCAAAATACCTATTGCAATCCCACTAGCATCGCATTGCACTTGAACTTTTTTATAAAAATCAGGTAAGGATAAAATAGGTTGTTCTATAATCTTTTTCTTAAGTAATTGATTTTTTTTTCAGCTTCCTCGGTCCATTGGAATAACATCTTATTTCCCTTAATTGTTTCCATAATTGGAGCATAAATTCAACTAAAGTTTCCTATAAAATTTCTAGAAAAGCTAGCTAAATCATGGAAGCTTCTTACCTCAAGGAGAATTTTTGGAGTAGGTCATTCTATTATGGCTTTGACCTTTTTCTTATCCATCTTCAAGCCTTATTGTGATATAAAAAATCACAAGTAGATTAGCTATGTCTTCATGAAAGTACACTTCTTAAGATTGATTAGTAATTTCTCTTTCTGTAGCTTATTCAAAACCAATCTGAGATGTCTAAGGTGCTCCTCCTTTGCATTACTAAAAACTAGAATATCATCTAAGAATAAAATAAAAAATTTACCTATGAATTCCTTTATTACCTCATTCATGAGTCTCATGAAGGTGCTTGGGGTGTTTTTCAATCCAAATGGAATCACTAGCCATTCACTAATCCCATTATTTGTCTTAAATGTTGTTTTCCATCCATCACCCTCTTTGATTCTTATCTGATGATATCTATCTTATAAAAGTATCTTACACCACTTAAACAATCTATGAATTCATCCATTTGAGGTAAAGGAAATCTATACCTGATTGCGATTTTGTTTATGGATCTTGAATCTGTACACATTCTCCAACCTCCATCCTTCTTTGGACTCAACATTGTTGGAGAAACACAAGGACTCAAGATTTCTCTTACTAGCCCTTTATTCAATAATTCTTGTACCTGATTCTTGATTTCTTCATTTTCCTTTGGATTTATCTTGTAAGATTCCTTGTTTGATAAATTGGCCCCTGGAATGAAATATTTATGATGGCTAATTATTCTTATTGGAGGTAGTTCATTTTGTAAGTCATCCACAACAATATCAACAAACTCACTCAATAAATCTTGAATTTCTATAGGAAAACCGGTCAAATTTTTGCTAGTAATGACTATTCTTGGTTTGCCAATTAATGCAAAACATACCTCCTCATTTTTTATTTGATGTAATCATTCTTTACCATTTACCATCAACACTTTAGGATTGAACTCTTCAAATGTATTCTCATCTTTCAAAGGTATGAGTGTATGCTTCTTTCCACATTTTAAAAGGTGTAAGTATTACTTCTCCCATCATGAATTGCTCTCCTATCAAATTGCAAAGGCTCACCTAAGAGAACATGAAAGACATCCATTGGAATAACATCGCATATCACCTAATCTTTATAACTCTTTATTTGAATCTCCACTTGGTATTGTTCATTTACCAAGACTTAATGTCCTTTTTGCAGCCAAGACACCTTATATGGATTTGGATGTGTTTTCTTATTTAGGCCTAGTTTATCAATCATTTCAATATACACAAGGTTTTTAGTACTTCCACTATCAATTATAACCTTAGAACATTTACCTTTAGTATTGCATGTGGTTATAAACAATGTCTTTCTTTGATCAAGCTCTTGAATTTCTTTGTTAGGCTTTAGAAAGACTCTTTTCATGAGTTGGAATGACTCTCCAACCTCAGGTGCATCTTCATGAATAAGTGATTATGCACTCTCCTCTTCAAATTGAACAATATGTGTACTCCCTTGGCTTGTTGTAGGATTCTTTGGACACTCATAAGATCTATGACCATATTTATTACATTTTAAAAATTTGCCTAAAACCTTCTACTTTTGTCTCTTGGGTAAGGTATTCTACCTCTAGAAGAACCATTACCTATTAGGAATTGATGATATGAGTTGTTGGCCTCTTCTTTCTAAACTTGCAGGTAACCTCGACCACTTTTTTGTCCTCTACCTCTAAAACTTATAGATTTACCCCTTGGGTTTTGTGTTTGTTTTCTAGATAGTTTTTCCTCTACTTTGAGAGATCATTGATATGCTTCTTCAACTGTTCTTGGGGAAAAAGATTGGTTTCATAATGAATATTGAATCTCAATCAATTGAGATATCAAGCCACATTCTTAGGGTTTTCTTCAATATGGCCAACTTTAATGGTCAACCTATAAAACTCTTTTGTATAACCCTTTACTGACATTTCTTTTTCTCTAAGATTTTACACTTTCTTAAAAAGACCAAGTTGATAATATTTAGGAATGAATTTACCTTCCAATTTACCCACCATCCTATCGCATCTCTTGATCTTGGGCTTTCTTTTCTTTCCTCTTTCATCTTGTACTCCATCCCACCAAAGGGATGCATGACCCTTCAATTCGGTTACCACAAACTTCACTTTCTTGTCATCATCTACATTCTCATACTCTTGTATTTATCCATGGCACTAATAAAATCAATGAGCTCTTCAACATTCAGGTTGCCTTCATACATGGGTACCTCCAATTTTGGTTTTGAAATTGCTCCCAAAATTTCTCTAACAAATCTTGCTTCAAATCCTTCCACCTCAAGCTCTATCTCTTATTCTTGAGGTTCTTCCTCTTTTTCACTAACATCTCCCACATCAACTCCTCTTCTATGTGCAAGGTTCATTGCTTGTAACCGTGCTTGAATATTCCTCATCTCTATTGAATATCCAAGATACTTAGAGGGGGGGGTGAATCAATATCTTCTTAAACTTATTGAACAAATACCATCCATTTAATCCAATGCATATAACATTGAAGATAAGCAAAAGCATTAACAAAACATGAAAACACACAACACATGAACACCAATATTTTTACATGGAAAACCCAGAATGGGAAAAACCACGGTGAGGATTAACTCACAATATAGTATACTGGTTATAAGATATTATAGAGGGTGGCTCACTGTCAAGACTAACTATCCAAAAGAGAGGCTCACTTCCTACAAAAGATATAGTAACAAAATGGCTTATAGCTAGAGAATGAACTAATGAAGTTACACCTCACAAGTGCAGATTCAGTTCCTTTGATGCTCAGAGAATTCACATGGCAACAGACTAATATTCACTCCTTTCACATTCACATTCAATCCAACAACACCACATTCATTTTCAATCTCCAAACTATCCTATATATGTATTTGACTTGACTGCAAGCATCAATTAGGTCAGCTTCAAGCATATACATAGTCTTCCCAAAACCAAATCAAGCATGTAGCACACTACCTCATGTTGACTTGGATCACACATACATCCTCAATACAAATTTTAATCCATTACAACTTCAACCACTTATTAGGTCAGCTAGAGAGAGACCTAATGATAAAATGCAATCAATAGAATGATGCCCACTCGCCATACGAGCACCAGTACACATGAGGTTCTGAACTTGCATGCTTCCAACAACCAAGAACCACTTCCCAAAATTGCGAGCAACAACGATCACCAGAGGGGAATTGTGGACCAAAATATTGTAGGAAATTCTTACATACCGATTCAGAATACCAGATCCACTTTGACTTTTAACTTGTAGTTGCAACTCATATATCATGGTGACATCAATGAAAACACACAAGAAGCATTAAGAGATGTGTTCTTCTTCATTCTTCCAACAATCTCCCCCTTTTTCATTGATGGCAACATGTGCCAAAAGAATTTACAAACTTTTTATGTACAAAACTCTCTCCTTTTCTTTCCTTTCTTTCTCCTTTTCTTTCATTTTCCTCTCTCCCCCTTTGACATCAAGGACAAAGGGCGACCCAAAAATATGAATATACATATATACACATGGTTTGGAATAATGTACAACCAAAAGAATCAAAATTTTGAACCCCCCCTTAGGATTTTGATCCAATCAATGTGTAAACTTCAAAAAAAAATACCCGAAGGAGGGTGCGATTTGAAGCTCCTGGAGAATACCTATCCAGGCTATCTTACCATTTTCCCAACTCTGCTTAGCAGATATCATCATTTTATTAGAGACTCCAATGCAATCAGACTCTCTTCAGCATCATCCGAAGTATCCAGGGTCAGGTTGATTTTATCTAGTTTTTCTGCATTAGCCAAAGCATTGGCTACCAGAGTATACTCCATTCTTACATTGTCACCAAGTAGACCAAATTTTCCGATAATTTCTTCCTTCTGCTTCTGTAACATGAAGAATTTCTCTCTATGAGTAAAGATGGCATCCCAATTTGACCTATCTATTTCCTTAGATGTGTTGTATGTGTTGCAAACAACTATCAACTAAGACTCAATAGAGTCCATAAGATCTTTAATGCTCTATGTGGCATCCGACCACCTTATGTAGTAAGAAAACACAATGTTTTTTTCAGATTCACAAGCCTTTATAGATTCTAGGCTCTTTTCTACATTGGTGTGTGCCAGAGAACACTTGACATGAAGTACCAATAGCCTTTTCTTAGCCAATTTGTCTTCAAATTCCTACCTTATCTTCTCACCAAGTCTAACGGAATACTCCTTAAAGGAGTCCAATAGAAATTTCAAGTTTTCTACCGAAGTGAGAGATGTGTCCATTGATGTACCAGGTGTGGCCTCCTATAGAGCTTTGATGGTGTCATCAATAAGTTCAATTCCCTTCTGATGCATTTCTAGGATTTATCTTCTATAAGATGCATGCAATGCATCCCCTAACACCATTTTATGCACAGGAGAAATCTTGTCCAGATCTGCATAGCCTTGAGACATGGGAAGATGTAGAAGCTCTAGAGGAATCACCGGCTGGAATCTAATTTTCTTAGATAATAGGCCTTTCAAAACATCATCACCGGAGGAGGATTCTCTAGAGGACCTTTGTGATTCCACTACCTACTTTGTTCCTTCTTCATTCTTTCTAGCATCTCTGCCAGATTCCTCATTTCTTTCTTCTTCCTTAACTTTCTCCTCTTCTGCCTTCTTTTCTTCTTCTTCTTCTATCTTCTCTTCTTCTTTTTCTTCTTCCCTATCACTTTCATCCTTGTCCATTTCTTCTTTAGCTTTATCTTTTTCTTCTATGGTATGCTCTAGGGGAGCAACATCATGCATTTCTTCTTCAAAATTTTCTTCATTCCTCTTCTCAATCTCTGGAGGCCCATTGACAACATTAATTTTTGGAAGAACATTTGTACCACCTATTTTTGGAGGAATATATGTATCTTTCTTTTCTAGAGGAATGTTTGTATCACCAGTAACAAAAGGAGTGTCTTCCTTAAATTTTTCAGAGACTTCTTCTCCTAATTTAGGTGCAGAACTGGATGCACCAAGCATTCAATAGCTCTCACTCGTGCTTCTAATGGTGTTTACAGTTTCCTTCTTTATCTTCTTAATTTTCTTCTTATCTCTTGTCAATAAAATATTAACTCTTCTCTGTTGTAAGTGGATTCACTCTGAGAGGGGGGGGGGTGAATCAGAGTGGAATAATTTTAACTTTTAACTTTGAAAACATAATGAAACTTTGACCAATTTAACCCACAGTGACATTTGTTTAAGCAAGTGAACATTAACACTTTAGATCAGATTGACATGAAACTTGACTAACATTTACAACCCACATTAAAAGCATCATATGATATTGTTCAATTAAAGCAGTTATGAACAATCTTGCTGTGCTTTATCACCATAACTATAAAACTTCATAATATGCAACTTTGACTTGCTTTTGACAAACTTTTGAGCATTCATATAATGAGCATAGAATGCAGAAGTTAATTCACTTTATGAAAGACATTTTGCATCAGATTTGCACAATCTAAATTTGCATGACAAACTTGAGCAAATTGACTTTAAACTTTTAAACAGCCTTAAAGTATCAGAGCATTGACCAACTGAATGAGAACAATAACATAAGTGACTGAAAGAAAGATTATGCAAGATAAACATAAATCACACAAATGAGAGACACAAAAATTTCCGAGTGGAAAACCCTCCTGGGGTAGAAAAACCACTCCTAAACTGCCTTACTGGCTTAATTTCAAAACCACTACTTACAATGCCTTATAGGCTAATTTTTGAGCACCAACTCAAGGAGCACCAACCCCTCATTTAGAGACACCAATCTCAAGGAGCACCAACCCCTTTTCTGTTTTCATTAAATCACACAATGATACATATGATCTCTCTGTTTCTCTCTTATCTATCAAGTGCCTCTTGACAGACAATATCTAAAATCCTCAAAGTTCCAAAAATGAACTTTCAGAATTTCAGCCATTGTCAAGCCTTAAGTCAGCTTGATTATCAATTCATATTTCAGATTTTCAATCTCAGAGCTCAACATTTTTCAATACAATCACTGTGATGTACTCACACTAGTTTTTCCCTTTTTGCTTCATACTTTTCTCATTATTCTTCACAAAACAATTAACTATCTCTTTCTGTTTTTATCCTATTCTCATGATACTGTTCAAAATAGTTAACACACTCTATTTTCCAATTTTTCCAGCAAAAAGGATAAATTAATATATCTCACACAAAACTATTATATATTTCACTTCTATTGTCTCATTGTCTTTTCAGGTTTTTCAGTAATGATAAAGCCCTAATCTCTTTGTTTTCTTCTGATTATAGATTTCATCATTACAATCAAGGATGGTTACAACAATTGCTTGTTTTTCTATATCAAAGAATAAAACAAAGATAATTATTAGGTTACAAGACTTCAATCAACCAAAAATGTTAGGTGTCACAGTGTCCATGTGTGAATGATCAATATGAAGAAGTTCTTCTGAAAGGAATACCCAAGCATTTATGCAAATATAGAAGGCAGCCTGCACAAGCAGTGCTAAAAACAAAACAACATAAGATCTAAATAAACCATAAACCATAGCCATTGAAACTACTACTGTATTAAAGAAATCGACATCTCAATGTAGTGAAACCAAAATCATAAAATGATGCATTCAAAAATAGTTACCAACGACTCCAAGTGTGAAACTGAGAAGATTCTTCAGGCTTCATGATTACCCACAACCCAAAAATGCCATTCTTTAAATCTAATATGGTAACACTATTGAAATGTAATTCTAAGCATGAGAAATCATTATAGTTCTGACTGAGGTAAAAAAAAAACCAAATCTTCAACTTCCATGCAGAAGCAAACACTTATCCCTTATTAACCTTTCCAGTAAAGGTAACGGTTCTGCAAAGATGAATAGATGAATACCTGTGAAGACCATAAATGAATTTTCCATGAGCAATTTACTAGATCTTGGAAGTAACTGAGTAGCCCGAGCTCCTTCCTCATTCGAGTTCTTACTCGATGGAAGGAGACTGATAGGTGAAATGACCATGGTGATGGTCTTTCAAGCTTCCCCATTCGTTGTTCAGGAGTTGTAGAAAACTAGTTGATTACATAGTGAAACGACTGTGAGTAAGATACCATGGTGGCAACCAGAATAGGGTTCCAAACCCTTCATGCAAGAGAAGCGAAAATATGACCTAAACTTCCAAAATAATCAATCAAATTCCTTTACACAAAATGATAATCATTTGGAGTCTGGAAGGATAGTGATTAATAAATCAAAAAATCATTATACCATTTGACATCTGCTTCCTTACCGCTCAACCGCGGGCTCCCTTCTGACTACCTATGGTATAGCGGTAGCTACCTTGCATGCCACTAACCGCTTCCACTGCACTACCACGGTTACCTTTCTGACTACCCGCAGTATAGCGGTAGCTTCCTTGCATGCTGCTAACCGCTTCCATTGCACTACCGTGGTTACCCATCTGACTACCTGCGGTATAGCGGTAGCTGCTTTGCATGCCACTAACTGCTTCCACCACACTACCGCAGTTACCCTTCTGACTACCCATGATATAGCAGTAGCTGTCTTGGATGCCGCTAACCGTTTTCACCGCACTACCACGGTCACCCTTCTGACTACCTGCGGTATAGCGGTAGCAGCCTTGCTGTCAACTTTTAAGCCTTATGGATTTGCCATCATTAACCTGAATGCAATATAATATGCATTCCCATAGTGTGCCTACCATAATTTCCAATGCCAAAAGATATCCAAAAACATCAAATCCGATTGCCACCTTATTATGTCCATTGCTATATAATGTGCCAATGCCAAATAATGTTCAATGACATATGAGGTAATGAAGACAAATTTTGCATGTTAAATTCACAATGCCATTTCACATACCATAAACCATTATCAGTTGATTAAGGAAACCCGATAGGGCTTTCTTAAAACTGAAAAGCAACCTGCATTTTATAACTCAAGCACCAAGAACCAGAGAGCATTACCTGAACATGGGAGTATTAACTTGTAACCAAGATTGCTGCACATGAAACCAAATAACAAATGTGCCAATCAAATGCCATAATAAGACCAGACTGAGAAATGCTTCCAAGGCACCAACCTAGGGAAATTTTGACATCAAGGACAAATGCCACAGAAGAAGTCAACAAACTCCCCCTTTGTCGTTGATGGAAAAAATCTGAGCCATCTAAATCACCATTTTCTCCCCCTTTTTGTCACAAGGACAAAGGAAGAAATCTGTGATACACAACAACCATTTTCTCCCAATTTTCTCCAGGAAATTCAACAACTAATCAATACCCAGCTACAGATATAACAAGAATGCAACAAAAAATGCAGACCCAATACCATAAGCCATTATGATCACCACAATAATGAATACAAAACAATGAACTGATTCTTTCAAGCACCTCTATTTTGATGCGAATGTAGAGGAATCCTCTTTTTAAGAACTAATACTGTGGTCACTTGTTATACCAATTCGTACCTGAAACAAATAATGCCCATGCAAAACTGTGACTTGTAACATTAAATGAATTCATGATCCTGAACAAAGTGTAGCATAATTCTCACTGTCAGTCCAACAAAAAAAATAAGCATCTTCGAAGGAGAAATATGAATAGGAAGCATGAATATCCTGAGAGATAAGTTCTGTAAGTTGCCACACCATGAAAGCAAATGGATACCATCTTAATTTCATGAATTTAAACAAATGTATCAATCTCGGGTTTGACATCAAGAGCAAACCAAAATGACTGAAAAACCAACAACATCATAAGGCTGTAAATCCGAACATCACTGTACAACCATAAACCAAGCAACTTGTCAAAGATTCATAACCAAAAATGCACACCAAGGCTAACTATTCCACCTTTTGGTCATATTATACTTCATTCTCCATTGTCAACTGTAAACACACTGTTACCAGTATGAATAACCATGTACAAATGCATATCTTGCTGTAAAAAAAATATGGAAAACATCAGTACCAACATATAAAAATTAAGTGCATGCCATGAAACATGTGAACCAAGAACCAACTATTCATAGTATGTACCACCCAGATTGTGTAAATGTGTCATCAAAGCCAATATAGTTACCAAAGACAAGCAACCATGATAAACATCTGAAAGCCAAACAACCAATGAAATCAACTGCAAATATAATTAGAGCAACAAACAATGATAGGCAAGCTATAAGAGAGCAACCATAGAACCAAGCTCCCCCTACAAAGAAGCTTCACAAAAAACTCCTTTTTGATCCATAAGACACCATTTCTTTTCTAAAGCTTATTAAAAAATTTCCAATTTTTCAATCAGTGACTCTTTATTGTTGATACAATAACTTACTGCACCTTTCTCCATGATCATAATGAAACATAGTATGATGATCAAATTCATTGGAAAATGAAACACTAAAGTATACTACTGCCAAACCAGATTTATATTCATCAACAAGCAAGTAGATACCACTGCATATTCAATACTTACGTAAGGAACCAATAGTAAGATAATTAGGCCAACACATTTTCATTGCAACTAACCTTGTTCTTCAAAATAACATCTTTTACCAGAATAGCACAAAGCAGCCAAATCTATAGCATTCAGTCCACTACAAAAGTCTCAAGTCACCAAACTATGAGTATCATGTAAAATCCAACTATCAAATGAAAATATTGATCATTAGATGCATATTGAAATCTTTATCATCCAAAAATACCCAAACTTATAACAATGTTGTTTGTCTGTTCTCAAGTACACATATACTATACCAACATAATCAATGTCAAAAATGCCATAGAAGAAGTCAACAAATGCCACACCAACTACCACAACTCCAGAAAACTGATTTTAGCAACTACTTAGTACGCTGTTCATGTTTTCCAAGCACAACACTGCAGAACTCAACATTTACTGTTAATGTTTTTCAACTAACTGCCTCTATCATTCTTTCAATTAAGACCTTAAAAAATTCATTGTCTTAACATGATTTGTTGCTGAAATATCATTCATATAAATCAAGGCACTGGATTTTATCAAGTTGCTATTAGATATGGTTTCAAAGTATCGAACAAAGATGAGACAATATAACAAGATTTGATGACAAAGACAAAATGAGCACTGCTTCACTGTTCAAGCATCTTAACCTCATGTATCTCTTGAGTAACAAAAACCATCATAGATTCTGATAGGTACAAAAAAAATATTGATCCTTCTGGCCCAAACAATTCATTACAACAAAGTAAGGTTAATAACAATTTGTCCACAAAAGGTGGAAAGCGTAATTGTGTCACAAGTATCTTTTACTATGGACACTCCCAAAGAAACAAAAAGCATCAATTGCTGCACCACCAATAGTCATATGAGAAATCATCTTCTAACAGAATGATGAAATAAATGAACCATAGCATTAAGACAGTTATCATCAACTCATTGTCACTGTTATTCCCAACATAGACAATAAAACACATCTCTGTCATGCATTTTGATGATAAATAGGTTATGAAACAACAAGATTCTACTACCTATTATTTGATATCAAAAGGGGTTTATTCAAAATGCATTAATCATCTCCCCCTATCTTCATACTGTCTTTCAAATGCTTAGTGATGATTCTTGTGCAACATGCACAAGATTTAGTTCTTCATTTTTATTTTCTTGCTTTCTTCTCCATACTTGTATAGGCTTTGTCTTTCCTTACTCATGGTATTCTTTTCCTTTTGTTTGAACATGTAGTCCCTAGATGGCTTTATCAAACTTTTCTTACACCACTGTGCTTTGTGTCCAAACCCATTACACTTATAACATATAATAGAGTTGTCTAGACCATAGTGAGAATAATTTCTTCTAGGCACATTGTATGAACCTCTCTTGACATTTTTCACATGATTATGACTTTTATTCATCCAACAATTTCTTGCTCTATGTTCATAAGCATTAAAAAAATAACAATAGCCATGAAATTGAGAGTGGTTATACCTGATAAATGAAGATTTTGATGGTCTTTTTGTCCTAACCCATTTTTCTTATGTTTGAGCAGCAACAATATGGTGACCGAGATCAACCTTCAATCTTGGTGTTTTCTTGGTTGTAAATGACTTTCCATCTGCAATAGCAAAAACTGTTTCATGTTTAGATTCTTGTATAGAGCTTTGTCCAACCTCATATCCCACTCTTATAGGATCTTTAAATTGCTTTTGTCTGCCAATCATCTCATTCAATAAATTAGTACTGCAATCAAATTTATGATTTTTATCCAAATGAACCTTAACAGTTTCAAGCTCTTTTCTTAATGCAACTACTTCTCCTTCAAGTTTTAGACATTCAATCTTTTTAACTTCCAAATCAGACCTTACAACATCTGCTATCCTTTTACATTCTTCAATTTCAATTTTCTAACTGATAATCAAATCATCTTTAAGAGTTAGTTCTTTTAACACGGAATCATTATCTAAACATCTCTTAAATGAGGCAACCTCATTTTCCAATTTATTACATAATTCATTCTTTTCTTTTAACTTGGTTTCTAATCCCTCTTCAGTATTTTTCTTATCAACCATTTGGGCTTTCAGAAATTCAATAGTCTTTTTATCATCATTATGATCTTGTATTATAACTTCATTGACACTAACATTTTCCTGTAATCATACCTTAAGATCCTGATTTTCTTTTCTAATCCTCTTAAGCTCATCTAAGGTAGCAAGCAGTTCTGCCCCCAAATCAACTTCAAACTTATCACCTTCACAATCCTTTTCACCAAATTCTTGTTCAAAGTCACTTACTAAGTGATCTTCTTCACCAACTACATGATCACTTTTAGTATTAACTAGCAGGGGTAATTCTTGAGACAAAACTTTAATGGACCTGGCAGGGGTTGATTTATCAATTGTTTGCTTGACACAAGTAGCTTTCTTTTGAACTTTGCTCCTTTTGCACTTAGCCATGACAAATAATCCACGACACACCACAAACAAACTTTCAAGACCATAATCAATCCTAGGTATGAAACCTAATGCAGGACCCTATGCTCTGATATCACTTGTTGGAAGTGGATTCACTCTGAGAGGGGGGGTGAATCAGAGTGGAATAATTTTAACTTTTAACTTTGAAAACATAATGAAACTTTGACCAATTTAACCCATAGTGACAGATTTGTTTAAGCAAGTGAACATTAACACTTTAGATCAGATTGACATGAAACTTGACTAACATTTACAACCCATATTAAAAGCATCATATGATATTGTTCAATTAAAGCAGTTATGAACAATCTTGTTGTGCTTTATCACCAGAACTATAAAACTTCATAATATGCAACTTTGACTTGCTTTTGACAAAAATTTGAGCATTCATATAATGAGCACAGAATGCAGAAGTTAATTCACTTTATGAAAGACATTTTGCATAAGATTTGCACAATCTAAATTTGCATGACAAACTTGAGCAAATTGACTTTAAACTTTTAAACACTCTTAAAGTATCAAAGCATTGACTAGCTGAATGAGCACAATAACATAAGTGACTGAAAGAAAGATTTTGCAAGATAAACATAAATCACACAAATGAGAGACACATAAATTGCCGAGTGGAAAACCCTCCTAGGGTAGAAAAACCACTCCTAGACTGCCTTACTGGCTTAATTTCAAAACCACTGCTTACAATGCCTTATAGGCTAATTTATGAGCACCAACTCAAGGAGCACCAACCCCTCATTTAGAGACACCAATCTCAGGGAGCACCAACCCCTTTTCTATTTTCATTAAATCACACAATGATACAGAGGATCTCTCTTTTTCTCTCTTATCTATCAAGTGCCTCTTGACAGACAATATCTAAAACCCTCAAAGTTCCAAAACTGAACTTTCAGAATTTCAGCCATTGTCAAGCCTTAAGTCAGCTTGATTATCAACTCATATTTCAGATTTTCAATCTCAGAGCTCAACATTTTTCAATACAATCACTGTGATGTACTCACACTAGTTTTTCCCTTTTTGTTTCATACTTTTCTTGTTCTTCACAAAACAATTAACTCTCTCTTTCTGTTTTTATCCTATTCTCATGATACTGTTCAAAACAGTTAACACACTGTGTTTTCCAAATTTTCCAGCAAAAAGGATAAATTACTATATCTCATACAAAACTATTATATATTACACTTTCGTTGTCTCATTGTCTTTTCAGGTTTTTCAGTAATGATAAAGCCCTAATCTCTTTGTTTTCTTCTGATTACAGATTTCATCATTACAATCAAGGATGGTTACAACAGTTGCTTGTTTTTCTATATCAAAGAATAAAACAAAGATGATTATTAGGTTACCAGACTTCAATCGACCAACAATGCCAGGTGTTGTAGTGTCCATGTGTGAAATATCAATATGAAGAATTTATTTTGATAGGAATACCCAAGAATTTATGCAAATATAAAAGGAAGACTAAAACCTGTTCTCTCAAGAAGCCTGCACAAGAAATGCTAAAAACAAAACAACATAAGATCTAAATAAACCATAAACCATAGCCATTGAAACTGCTGTTGTATTAAAGTAACCAACATCTCAATGTAGTGAAACTGAAATCATAAAATGATTCATTCAAAAATAGTTACCAACGACTCCAAGTGTGAAACTGAGAAGATTCTTCAGGCTTCATGATTGCACACAACCTAAAAATACCATTCTTTAAATCTGATATGGTAACACTATTGAAATGTAATTCTAAGCATGCGAAATCATTATAGTTCTAACTAAGGGAAAAAAAAAAAACCAAATCTTCAACTTCCATGTAGAAGCAAACACTTATCCCTTATTAACCTTGCCAGTAAAGGTAATGGTTCTACAAAGATAAATAGATGAATACCTGTGAAGACCATAAATGAATTTTCCATGAGAAATTTACCAGATCTGCGGAGTAACTGAGCAACCCAAGCTCCTTCCTCATTCGATTTCTTACTTGATGGTAGGAGACTGACAAGTGAAATGACCATGGTGATGGTCTTTCAAGCTTCCCCATTCATTGTTCAGGAGTTGCAGAAAACCAGTCGATTACACAGTGAAACGACTGTGAGTAAGATACCATGGTGGTGACTAGAATAGGGTTCCAAACCCTTCGTGCAAGAGAAGCGAAAATATGACCTAAACTTCCAAAACAATCAATCAAATTCCTTTACATAAAATAATAATCATTTGGAGTCTGAAAGGATAGTGATTAATAAATCAAAAAATCATTATACCATTTAACATCTGCTTCCTTATCGCTCAATTGCGGGCTCCCTTCTGACTACCTGCGGTATAGCGGTAGCTGCCTTGCATGCCGCTAATCGCTTCCATCGGACTACTGTGGTTACCTTTCTGATTACCCACGGTATAGCGGTAGCTACCTTTCATGCCGCTAACCGCTTCCACCACACTACCGTGGTTACCCTTATGACTACCCGCGGTATAGCGGTAGCTGCCTTGCATGCTGCTAACCATTTCCACTGCACTACTGTGGTTACCCTTCTAACTACCCGTGGTATAGCAGTAGCTGTCTTGCACGTCGCTAACCGCTTTCACAGCGCTACCACGGTCACCCTTTTGACTACCCGCGGTATAGTGGTAGCAGCCTTGCTATCGGCTTTTAAGCCTTGTGCATTTGCCATCATTAACCCAAATGCAATATAATATGCATTCCCATAGTGTGCCTACCATAATTTCCAATGCCAAAAGATATCCAAAAACATCAAAGCCGATTGCCACCTTATTATGTCCATTGCTATATAATGTGCCAATGCCAAATAATGTTCAATGACATATGAGGTAATGAAGACAAATTTTGCATGTTAAATTCACAATTCCATTTCACATACCATAAACCATTATCAGTTGATTAAGGAAACCTGATAGGGTTTTCGTAAAACTGAAAAGAAACCTGCATTTTTATATCTCAAGCACCAAGAACCAGAGAGCATTACCTAAACATGGGAGTATTAACTTGTAACCAAGATTTATGCACATGAAACCAAATAAAAAATGTGCCAATCAAATGCCATAATAAGACCAGACTGAGAAATGCTTCCAAGGCACCAACCTAGGGTAGTTTTGACATCAAGGACAAATGCCACAGAAGAAGTCAACATTCTCTTCATCTAGAACATTGTAGAACAAACCTTCTTCAAGGTTTCCAGATCACCCAGAGTCAGAGAGGATCCAATTTCCTCAAATTCCTTAGACCTTACTTTCTCTTCCATTTCAATGGCCTCTAATATTCTTTTCATCAGAGCTTCCCACAGTTTCTCAGGTACATTATCCTTAACATGATCCCAGTTAACTTCCAAAATAATGACATACTAAATGATAGCCATCATTAATGTTTTCCTATCCTCTTTACCTTCTTGATTAAAAATTTATGTTGTGTGTTGCAACATATTTTCATAGTGTAACAAATTTTTTACCAAGGCTTCTAGTCTAGGAGGGGCACCAGGTTTTACTAGAGAAACATTTTTCTCTACCTGGTCCAGAGAAACCTATTTAGCAACTTTTTCCTTCTTTGCTTCCGCCTCATGAACACTAATGTCCTGTTCTTCATCTTCCTCTGAGGATGATACATAGTGAACTCTTTTAGATCAAACAGTAGCTTCCTGTGAAGCACCTTCATTGGAGGACATGCTTCCTCTCTTCTTTCTTATCAATTTAGCAGAAGGGTCTTCCTCCTCTTCCTCTTGATGTTTAGTGATACTGAGGTTATTTTCCCTTGTAGATTTTTATTTTCTTCCTTGTTTGACAGGCACTACCAGAGGAATACCTTTTCTCTTTCTAGATCTTGTAGTAGGTCTAGAGGGGGTCGGGCCTTTGCCTTTTTCAGGAACACTGGGTTCAATCTTTATTGCAACAGGGCCAAAAGCTAGTTTTGATGGAGCAATCTTGTCGAATCTCCTTACACCCGACGATTCTCTAGACTTTTTTTCTCCCAAGGTTCTTCCTTGTGCTATCTCCTCATTCATGAAACCAAACTTTCTGACCATCTCATCTACCCTTTTCCTCCTCGTAGGTTTGTTGTGCTCCAAGTGAACTTCCATGGATTTTTTGCATATGTACCAATTCTAGGTTCACTCGCATCTTTCAGAATTTTCAACAAAACCTGAACATCACCTTCAACTTCATCTTCTAAAATCTCATATCCTAAAGGTTGAATCCATACAGTCTAGGGCTCAACTGCTTCAACCATGCATTCATGAAATATGATATCATCCTTGTATTTCTCAACAAATTTCTTCGAGATTCTTTCTCTCATTCATGTTTCTCTTAAAGACAACAAATAATGCTATCAGGACATCATCCTTGTTCTTCAAATCACCCAATTTATGCAAATAATCAAAAATTTGATGAGAAACCGGCCAGGATGGGTCCCAAAACACTACTTCATCCTTTCTAGGAAGCCTTCTAAGAAAATAGAACAACAAACAAACAATCAATGAACCAAACTTAAATGCATATTTCTTCTCCTTCGACATCCTCATATTCTCAAACAACAATTGTTGGATAAGTTCACATAAATCATAATCTGTACCATTTACTGCCATGTCATATCTGGTGTAGATTGTTGTAGTAGACAAAAATTTCTCTTTGTTTATGAAGTAAATTTTATGTCTGATCATTATCGATGCATACATTACAGCTGGATTAGTAATAGGATTTGTTATAAGAGCCATTTTATCATATGTAGCACTGGTGAGTTCCATCACCACTTCACTCTTCACATATTTCAACATTGGTACCAGTCCGATGTCACAGAGTCTGGTAACTTCCTCAATTACATCCTTAGTTATCAAATGAGGTATGTCAGTCCACAAGAATTGATCATGCATTCTACTAAGGACATGTCTAACATACTTTTCATCAAGAGTGGAACTGAAATTGGGGAAGGAGTTCCATCGATCCAACTTCTTCACCACAATATTTGAATACTTAGGTTTTACCGAGAAGTTATCCCTAGTGAGATCATTCTGCCACATGTCTATTAATTTTCTATGATTAAATTCCTCAGTCTTGACTATAATGTACATCTTGGTGTTTTCAGTAGGTATAACACCATGAGGAATTGATGAGAAGGTTCCCATAGGGTCATCTTTTAAAACCTTCATAAAATATTTCCTATAGGAAGGTCTAGGTCTTTCTGATGCTTTCACGACTATAGGAGTTGCCATTTTCAACACACCAAGCTCTAATAATTTCAAAGAGAGAATTTTCACAAGCTCACAACAACACAAAAGTATAAAATACCTTTTTCTTTCATGAAAAATTGAAGCTAGGGTTTGCACAACTCACACTTCAAATCACCTCGAGAATGCTCCAAATCACTCTCCACTTTCTTTGAATGCACAAGTGATTAAAATTCTTTTACAATTTTTCTTTATAGGTCAATGTGATGCCCTAATTTGCATTAAATGCGATGGAATTTGAAAAGCTGATAAAAACCCTTCAGTTGCACTGAAAAACCCTAATATGCTTCACAAATGAACATGCATGCAATTTTTCTTCCTGTTTCTTTTTCATAACCTCTGTCTATTCATTCCTTACAACATATCCTCATGCCAAAGGCTGACACGCCCAAAATCGATGGGGTTCAAACAATTTTGTGTTAAAGCTCCCTTAAGACCATGCTAGGTCTAATTCCTGGAAGAATTGTTTGCACCGCATGAGGGCACAGATGCATCTGAAGATTCTGGCTCTTCTTTCTTTTTCCATTTCTTGTTCATTTCTTTCTTAACCTCATCTTTGTCAATATTCTTCACTGGTTCATTCTTTTGTACTAAAGCAGACTGCTTTCCCTTTTCACTTCTGCATACTCTTGAAATATGTCCTAATTTATTGCAATTATAGCAAACAACATTTATTTGACTTGTTTGAATTTCATTAATCCTTTATCTGCACCGATTTTCTTTGTGTCCAAACTTGTTGCAGGTATAGCAGTAGCCAACAAAGGATTGAGTCACTCTACCTTCATTAAACCAATTCATCATCTGAGTTATGCATTCACTAGCTCTATGTCCAATCTTATTACATGCATAGCATTGTCCAGAGAAGGAACCAAAAATTTGATTCATCCTACTTCTGCACTCAGGTGCCGTATGACCAAATTTATTGCATGAAAAATAAACACTGTTGAAGGATGGATACCTTTGAGCATTTGGTTGCCTGATAGGTGGTCTTCTTCTTGGATTTCTTGTTTGTTTTCCTTTACCTTGAGTCTTTTGATTGTAAAAATATTTTGCGCTTTCACTTGCTTCTAATCCCAATCCATCTTTGTCTTTAGATGGTTTCTATCCTACAATCAATTCATCAAGCTTGGTGGAGCTTGACTTAAAACTATCTTCACAGACTTTTTAATTTTCCAGATCTTCTCTCAGGTTCACCACTTCTTGTTCAAGCCTAGAGAATTCATCAGACTTGCTTTGCACTACTACATTCAAACACTATTCAATTCTCTTCTTTTCCTCCACTTGCACCTTCAATTCGGTAATTTCTTCATTTGCATGTTTTAATTGCTCATTATCTTCTTTGTGTCTTTCTTTGAATTTCTTCAATTGCTCTTTCAATTTCTGAATGCATTCATTTTGTTGGGAAATTGTTGCCTCAACATTCTGGTTTTCCTTGAAGATTTGGTGTTTTCCTTCATGTTCTAGCCTTTACCGCGGTGGTCTGGCTTGGTCTTGGTGGTTTTCTATCTGGCGGTTACCACCTTACCGCGCGTGGTAAGGCCGCCTGCAACCTGCACTAGCGGTTACTGACTTACCGCGTGCGGTAAGGCTGCCAGCGGCCTGGCTCGACGGTTATCGCGTTATCGCTGATGGTGGTTCTTCTCACCATGGTGTCCGCGGTGAGACCACCAGCGGTGGGCTCGGTAGTTACTGCCATACCTTGGGCGGTGGGTCCTCTCACCACGGTGGTTGTGGTGAGACCGCCAGTAGTTGGCCTGGTGATTAACGCCACACCACAGGGAGGCTTTGGAAGGTCAATGGTAGCGCAGTGGAGATGGCGGTCAACACAGGCCATTACCGCCATACCGCGGGGTGGCCAGTTGAGCTTGGCGATAGTGCCGTGTAGTCAGAGTTTGGGCTCGGTGTTGACTTGGGTGAGCTCAGTTGAGCTCACTGCCATACCATGAGGCGAGATGGACAGGGCAGCGGTAGCGAGGTAGATGGCTGGGTGAGCTCGAGCGAGCTCACCGCCATATCGCAAGGCAAATTAGACAGGGGCGTGGTAGTGCGATGGTGTCAGGGTGCGAGCCTGGATGGCTTACCACCATACTGCGAGACGAGTCGACTGGGGCAGCGGTAGCAAGGTAGAAGGCTGGGTGAGCTTGGGTGAGCTCATCGCTGTACCGCAGCTAGGTCATATGGGCTTGACAGTAACGTGATAAGAGCTCAGTTTAGCTCGAAGCTCACTTGAATGAGCTTGACTGAGCTGGACCGACAGTTAAAGTACGACAATGAATGAGATGGCGACACGTGGAAGATCTTTATGATCTGGTTGGCCGATTGGTTTTTTTCTGATTGTGATTGGGCTGCATTATTATGTAAGGTTGACGGACGTGTCTGAAGCCAATTTAATGTTGTGTGTGGCTTGATGCATTTGTAAGGGCGATGCACATTATCAGAAATGGAAAGTTTGCAGGTGGATAATTTATTATCTTGATGATCGTTGATGGCAGAGATGGGCTGAACAGGTAAGCACACGGTATAATTTATCATGGGTACAGTTCATTGAAGATTATGAGCGATAACAGAGAGAGGTTGAGTGTGTTCGAGCAGTTCAACCATGAACACTTAGACTCTCAGTTCTGTTAAGATGTGAACCTGATGTGCCTGGTGGCTGGGTTGGCCAAAAGGCTGGCTGAGATAGTCATTTGTGAGGAGCTGAAGGGAATCTACATGATATGTCATTGAGGACATTGTAATCATGTAAAGATTCTATTTTGTTGTTGCTTGTATATTTCTCCTGATGAAAAAGATGTAAAATCCTGAAGAGCATAGCTCTGGTTTTGTATTGTAGTTGTTTTAGTTACTGAATAATACATGTGAGCTACGAGTGCTTTGGAGGTGGGGTTTTTTACCCGAAAGGGTTTTCCCCACATAAATCTGTGTGTTCATTGTTTGTCTTTCATGATTTTATGATTCTGTATCTTGAATCTATGCTTGTGTTGAATCTGTTATAAGTTATGATTTTACTTCTCTTAGAGGATCAATGGGGGATCAACTGTGCCTGCTTCCGCTTTATGGCATAGTTGTTTGTGTCTTTGAAGTGATAAAAATGAAAATCACCAAGGCACTGCTATCTTAGATGCTGATCTATGATGACATAACCGAATTTGTATCCCCAACAAGTAGTATTAGAGCTGGTTGAAGGAGGTTTAGGCTTGATGATACCAACAAGTGGTGTCAAAGCCTTCTCCTGGTTACTGAAGTTTTGGGTATTTCTCCTGTGATGATTTCTTAGCCTTGCAAGCTTGAGGAAATCTGGAGAAATCGGTTGGTGATTGATCCTTCGATGAGTGGAAGTTGCTTCTTTGATTCAACACAGTTTTAAAAGACGTTGGAGATGACTAGAGTTGATCATATTGTTGCAATATTGTCTGAGGCTCTTGGCTCACAACAAATGTTCTTGATGCAAAGGGTGTGAGATGTGCTTGTGGTTGTGTTGCAGCGAAGTGTGGTTTCATACTGGGTGTCTGTGTGAGAGGCTCCCTGGCGGTATGGAGTTGCTTGTGTTGCTATTCAACCATGAAGTTGTGTGCTTGTGCTGGGTGTTTTGACTTAGCACTGGAGGCAGTTTCTTTGTTGCTCTGATTGCATGGAGGCTATGAAGTTGATCCTAGTGGTCTACAACTTCTGAATAGCCTGGATCTCTTGCATGCTTGTGCATGATTGTGGTTCTTGGAATTGGTCTAGAATGGACCTGTTGTTCCATTCTTACCTGTGTCTTGCACTTGCATGGTTCAGATTCATGTCTTTGGCTCTGAAGGTTTTGTGTAGATTTTCCTAAAAAGTCTATCATGCTTTTTCATGTTTCTTTTCATTATTTTGGTTAACCGTGATGGTTGTGTGTAGACTCCTGAGTTGTCCAAATGATCAGTGAATATGTAGGTGCATGTGTGTTTTGGAAACACTATGGTTTTGCAGGTTTTACACGGTCAAGAAAAACTTGTGGTTTGTAGAGCTGCTGTCTGCTATTTTCTAGACCCTGGCTTCTGGGGTGTGACTGGATGATATAGCTGCAGCTCAACATGGTTTGAGGAGGTGTGTTTGTCTTCTCTGCATGGGAGTATTGGTATGAGTTTCTCTTTCAGCATTCTTGTGGTATGTTTGTTGGTTTTCTAGACTATGGTGCTTGAGTTGTGGACGTGACTGGCAAATCAGATCTATTGTTGATCTGGTGTTTGAGTCATGCTTGTTTGCTTTGGATGTTCTCTTTGATGATATTAGTTTTGTAGTTTCCAGTGCGATGATAGATTTGCAGGTTTCATTTGGTTGCATCCACGAGTTGTGCAATTTTGTGGGCTGTCCTTACCTACATTTTTGTTGTGAGACAACTCGGGAGTGGACTGTTAATATCCATGAGGTTGCAACTGTGTTATGCAGATCTATTAGCTGACCTTGTCTGTGGTCACTTGTGCATTGGTGTGGCTATTTTGAGATAAGAGGAGGGATGGTGGTTGAGTACATGAATAGTTGGTTATGGACCAGTAGCATGTGAGTCACAATGTCATGGAGAGCTTGTTAAGCTTTTGACAGTGATGGTGTTGTCTGCGTGATCTGGTGATCTTGGTGTTGTTCGACGTTGTTGTCTGATGGGCATGTTTTCGGTTGTACCTGAAGGTTGTTTGGATTAGCAGGTGGTCGGTCATGGTGCTTGGAGAGCTCGGTGTCACGTTTCAGTGGGAGCTTTAGCAGTGACTGTGGATTCATCACTTGGTGATGAATGATCTTCTTTGGTGTTGCAGATGCTTCTTGAGGATTCTTAGATCCTGTTGCTATAGAAGAGTTCTTTCGCATCTGCATGGTCACTATTTTAAGGTGTCCAGCATCTTGGAGCCATGGAGGACTTTGGTAGTTTTTGGCTGAGAAGCTGGTGGTGCTTGACAAATGATGTTGGTTTAGAGTTTGTTTGCTTTATGTCATGATTTACTCTTGCTTGTGCATTAGAGTTTTGGCATGTTGCTTTCTCTTGAGACCATGGATAGTTCACTTGAAGCATGGTATCTCCTAATGGAGAAGTGTAGATCATGGTGTCATGATAAGTTCCTGTTCCTAGGTTTGGAGCTTTGAAAGTGGTCTAGTGTTTTTTTATGTTTTGAGTACCTTGGTCATATGCTAGTGGACTTCATGATAAGTACAACAATGCAGATTGGAGTTAGCATGAAATGATAGTTTACTGGTGCTCATGGATGGATGGAGAATAAGGTGAGGCTGGAATTATTTTGAGAATGTTGTTGTTACAGTTGAAAGTCCGAGTAGCCTTCACCTTGGTTGAATGAATGTTCAATAGTGGCCATGAAGGAGAATGCTCTTGGGTAAGTCATGATGACTTGTATATCTTGGAGGAGCATATTTTATTCTTCTCTTGGTTTGCTCGACAGTGTGTTTATTTGAAAGGTATTCACCCATTATATCTTTCAGATGTGTGTTATGCTTTATATTTCATGGATATGAATCTTGAGTTGTTTTAAGATTCTAGAGGATTCATAATGAAAGGTGTACAACATTGTGTATCTCCTTGTACTCTTGGAGGACTGGTAGGAGATGGTAATATGGGTTAGTTTGATCTTCTTTAAGGTGCTTACATCCATGGTTTTTTTGGATGTTGTTAAGGATTTTTCCTTGGGATATGAAGAAGATCATTCTTGACATAGCTGGCAGTTAGAAGTGTATGTAGGAGGATGCTACATGTTTTGATTTGCAGTTTCTCTCTAATCTAGTCTTGTTCTTCCTGTATGTTCATTTGACTTTAGATGTTTGTGGAGCCGTGGTGTTTCTTTCTTCAGTAAGATATGGAGGATTTTGGAAGAACTGTGGAAGACAGTTGAGAGAAACGTTTCTTGTAGTAGGTGGTTGCAGGTGGTGCAGATCAGTGTGGCACTTCCTTGGAACTACATGATTACATTTCTTTGTGTAGGGATTGGTGGACTTTGTATGCTTGGATCACTTGTGATGATGCTTTGGTTGCATTCATCTGGATAGTACCTTTGTAGTGGGAGTACCTGGATGTGTTTTGGTCACTTGATTGGTTGGAACATGGTGCTTATTTTGCTGTTGATGGGTGGTTATGTGATGGCATGAGTTTACTGATGATCATACCTTTGAGGTATGGGTGGTTGGATGATTCAGCATGAGTTGTGGGCACTGGTTTTCAATCGCGTGGGTTTGATCAGTTGGATGGAGGGCAGTCAGTTTTATGGATGCTGTTCTAGCTGATGGTTTCTTGTTCTGGAGAATGTTTCTCATTCTGGTGTTCGCGTTGTTCTTTGCTACTGTTGTTTTGGTGCCTTTTCCACTTGAAGGATCAGATGTTTGCGTTCCTAAGACTGGTGCTTTTTCACCTTAGTGTGTTCCTGTGTTTGGAGATGTTGCCTGAGATAGTGGAAATTTTTGATGTCATTGCAGGGGTCTTGGTTGGAGCTTGGAAGCATGGCGCTGGTTCGTGTTCAGGTGTTTGGAGGAAGCCTAAATGTCTTCATCAAGTGGGAGATTATTGGGAAATTATTGCCTCAACATTCTGGTTTTCCTTGAAGATTTGGTGTTTTCCTTCATGTTCTAGCCTTTACCGTGGTGGTCTAGCTTGGTCTTGGCGATTTCTGTCTGGTGGTTACTGCCTTACCGTGCGCAGTGAGTTCACTCATCGCTATGGTGCGGTAAGGCCGCTTGCAGCCTGTAGTGGCGGTTACCCCCTTACCGTGCGCGGTGAGTTCTCTGACCGCGGTGGCATGGTAAAGCCACTAGCGGCCTAGCTCGGCGGTTACCGCCTTACCATTGATGGTGGTTCTTCTCACCATAGTGAGACCACCAACGGTGGGCTTGGCAGTTACCGCCATACCACAGGCGGTGGGTCCTCTCACCATGGTGGCCATAGTGAGACCGCTAGCGGTCGTCTTGGTGGTTATCGCCACACCACAGGGAGGCTCTAGAAGGTCAATGGTAGCGCGATGGAGATGGTGGTCAGTGCATGCCATTACCGCCATACCGCGGGGTGGCTAGTTGAGCTCGGTGGTAGCACGGTGTAGTCAGAGTTTGGGCTCGATGTTGACTTGGGTGAGCTTGGTTGAGCTAACTGCCATACTGCGAGGCGAGACAGATAGGGCAGCGGTAGCGAGGTAGATGGCTGGGTGAGCTCAGGCAAGCTCACCGCCATATCGTGAGGTGACTCATACAGGGGCGTGGTAGTGTGATGGAGTCAGGGTGTGAGCCCAGATGGCTTACCGCCATACCGTGAGGTGAGTCGACTGGGGCAGCAGTAGCGAGGAAATAATATCAATTCGATTTGTTGATATTATTTCAATTAGATTGAATTTTTTGATACAAAATCAATAGGTTAAAATACCTGAATATTGTTTTCAAGGTCTTGCAAAATCCAGAGCGATCGAATTTGAACAAATAATAGCAATCTATATGAGTAAGTGAAAGATTTTTTCTTCGAAATAAAAAGTGTAAGAGGTAGAAGGCTAGGTGAGCTCAAGCGAGCTCACCGCTATACCGCGGCTGGGTCATGTGGGCTCGGCAGTAACACAGTAAGAGCTCAGGTGAGCTCGGAGCTTGCTTGACCGAGTTGGACTCATAGTAAAAGTGTGACAACAAATGAGATGGTGACACATGGAAGATTTTTATGATCTGGTTTGGCCGATTGGTTATTTTCTGATTGTGATTGGGCTGCATTATTATAGTAAGGTTGACGGACGTGTCTGAAGCCGATTTAATGCTATGTGTGGCTTGATGCATTTGCAAGGGTGGTGCACATTATCAGAAATGGAAATCTTGTAGGTGGATAATTTATTATCTTGATGACCGTTGATGGCAGAGATGGGCTGAACAGGTAAGCACATGGTATAAATTATCGTGGGTGCAATTCGATGAAGATTATGAGCGATAATAGAGAGAGGCTGAGTGTGTTTGAGTGGTTCAACCGTGAGCACTTAGACTCTCAGTTCTATTAAGATGTGAACCTGATGTGCCTAGTGGCTGGGTTGGACGAGAGACTAGCTGAGATAGTCATTTGTGAGGAGCTAAAGGGAATCTACATGATATGTCATTGAGGACATTGTAATCATGTAAAGATTCTATTTTGTTGTTGCCTGTATATTTCTCCAGATGAACAAGATGTAAACTCCTGAAGAGCATAGCTCTAGTTTTGTATTGTAACCGTTTTAGTTACTGAATAATACATGTGAGCTACGAGTGCTTTGGAGGTGGGGTTTTTTACCCGAAAGGGTTTTCCCCATGTAAATCTGTGTGTTCATTGTTTGTCTTTCATGATTGTATGATTTTGTATCTCGAATCTATGCTTGTGTTGAATCTGTTATAAGTTATGATTTTACTTATCTCAGAGGATCAATAGGGGATCAACTGTGCCTACTTTCGATTTATGGCATAGTTGTTTATGTCTTTGAAGTGATAAAAATGAAAATCACTAAGGCACTGCTATCTTAGATGCTGATCTATGATGACAGAACCAAATCCGTATCCCCAACACATTTGCCTCATCAATATTTTCTTTCAAATCCCTATTTTCATTTTTAGCTTTGTCAAGATCATCAAGGGTTGTTCGAAGTTCTTCTTTATCATCCATTTGTTCAATCTTCAAGATCTTCCTCAAGCTATTAGGCTTCTTCAAAGGAACCAAGCTCTGATAGCAATTATTGAATATCCAAGATACTGAGAGGGGGGTGAATCAATATCTTCTTAAACTTATTGAACAAATACCATCCAATTAATCCAATGCATATAACAGTGAAGATAAGAAAAAGCATTAACAAAACATGAAAACAAACAAAACATGAACACCAATATTTTTATGTGGAAAACCCAAAACGGTAAAAAACCACGGTCAGGATTAACTCACAATATAGTATAACCAGTTATAAGATATTACAAAGGGTGGTTCACTATCAAGACTCACTATCCAAAAGAGAGGCTTGCTACCTACAAAAGATACAGTAAAAAAATGGCTTACATCCAGAGAATGAACTGATGAAGTTACACCTCACAAGTGCAGATTCAGTTCCTTTGATGCTTAGAGAATTCACATGGCAGCAGACTAATATTCGCTCCTTTCAAATTCACATTCAATCCACCAACACCATTTCAATCTCCAAACTATCCTATATATATATCTGACTTGTTCGCAAGCATCAATTAGGCCAGCTTCAGGCATATACATAGTCTTCCCAAAAACAATTCAAGCATGTAGCACACTACCTCATGTCGGCTTGGATCACACATGCATCCTCAATACAAAATTTAATCCATTATAACTTCAACCACTTATTAGGTCATCTAGAGATAGACCTAATGACAAAATACAATCAATAGAATGATAACCACTCGCCATACGAGTACTAGTACACACGAGGTTCCTTCCAACAACCAGGAACCACTTCCCAAAAATGTGAGCAACGATGATCACCAGAGGGGAATTGTGGACCAAAATACCGGAGGACATTCCTGCATACCGATTCAAAATACCAGATCAACTTTGACTTTGAACTTGTAGTTGCAACTCATAAATCATGGTGACATCAATGACAACATATAAGCTACATTAAGAGATGTGTTCTTCATTCTTCCAAAAATATCTTCCAATTTTTTTGTATTTGTAGCTGGTCTTCCTCAACCTCATCCTCTTCCACGGACTCTAAATGCCATCTCTTGGAAAATAAATTATTCTCTTGCATGTACAAGAATTGTTTCCTACTCTGATATTGATAATGATGTAGGGCGAAGGAACGATTTGCTACTCATATGAAAATTTTAGTTCCCAACAAGACCAAAATGATTCTTCTTTATCGTGATAAATGGATTATCTACAAAATAGGTCCTTAGATATGCAAACTATATTAAATCTCAATTCATAAAACTTATTGATATTAATTTTAATTCATAATTACAATAAAAGTCTTGAAATATTATGTATCATGGTCTACAAAACCAGTCACCTTTCTGCATATAATAGTATTCTCATCAAAAAAAAAATTCTAGAATTATTTTGGGTTTTATTGTACTCCTCTCAAGCTTTCTGAAACATTTTGAATTTTCCAATTTCATTGAGAAATGAGAAAGTTATGAGCATTTTATTAAAACTATTTTATTTATTTATTTAACACTAGTAACTCTCCTTATTCTAATTCTCAATACAAGGCTTTCTTTTATACATAAAAAGGAAGATGATTTGAGCCTAATATAGAGTCATCCAAAGCTTCTTTTATTTAGAAAAATCAAAACCACTCCTCAACTGACTCTAACCTCCTAGATACAAGCTAAAAATAAATAGGCCTAGTTTTATTTGTTGGATCATCACAACTATTATTAAAAGGTTATACCAACCAAATTCTTACCTACGTGTATGATCCTAGAAATATCTAGAAACTGTGACAATACATAAAAATACACATCTAAATGATTCACCTGCATCAATTTTAGTCATTAAAGTGTTATTTTTTAGTATATAAGTTAATTTACATACAATATTTATAAACATAATATCCATAAGCGTTGAATAGTGGTCAAGTAGAGATTCATTAGTTTATATAGTCATTGATTTGATATATTTAATTATAGATTGGATTAGTAACATATATGTAAAATTTAATAAGTTGTTATTCTCTAGTACTAATTATTAATTGATTTGATATTCATTAGAATTGATCTTTTAACAAGTTATCATCAATTTTATAACAACCAAATTCTTATCTACGTGCATGAGCTTATAAATATCTAGAAACTATGACAATACATAAAAAATACACATCTAAATGATGCACCTGAATCAATTTTAGTCATTAAAGTGTTATTTTTAGTATATAAGTTGATTTACATATGGTAGTTATAAACATAATATCCATAATCATTGAATAGTGGTCAAGTAGAGATTCATTAGTTTGTATAGTCATTGATTTGATATATTCAATTATAGATTGGGTTAGTAATATATATGTAAAAATTAATGAGTTGTTATTCTCTAGTACTCATTAGTAATTTTGATTTAATATTCATTAGAATTGATCTTTTAACAAGTTATCATCAATTTTCATAGTTATCAAGTTATTATAGTTTGAATGGTATAATTTTTTAGTTTGCAAAGATACCAAGTTATTATCACCTAGGTCATCATTTTATACTTACCACGTCATCGCAATTTTTTAAAATTGTAGTAATTGTAGAACATTATTATGGATTTCACTTGAGTCCCTAAATAATAACCTTCAAATAGGCAAACAAATTTGTGTATCATATTGAGGTTGAATTTTTTTAATGTTCTTGTTATTTGGATTATTATCTATCGAATGCTCTCGCTTAGCCCAATAGGGATCTTAAAGGTCAGCAAATGGAAAATAATATTTTAGTTAATCTAATTACAAATTTATAATTTGAGTACTTTATCAGTCTAAATAAATGAATTTACTTTCATTTAATTTATATTTGATTTCATACTTATTCTAATTAGATTGTAAGTAATTAAAATTTGTTTAAATAGAATTGATAAGTCTAGAGTATGAACTATTAACTTTGTTGCTTGAATGGAATTTGAATTAGGATTTATGTGGTTTGCTAACTACTATGGATTCTTGTATATCACTTTGTCAAGCACAATTCTAGTGAATTTTGTCATAATATATTATTTTAATTGAATAATTTGTGGTTATCAGAAATTATGTGGTTGATTACATACATTATCTAAGTAATTTAGTTTGATTAGATATGATGATAAAATAATCATTATAATGATTAATTTCAAAATGCATCATTCAAAAGTAAAACTCTTAGGTATTGGGTTTTGAACACACTCAAATACAGAGAGGGGGAGTGAATCGATATATTCAAAAACCTAAAACCTTTTAGATCATAAACCCTTCAACAATATTATACAAATTTAGACTCTTAGCAAGATCAACAACTCATTCACAAATCAGAAATACTTAATCTAATCAGCAGCAATGAAAGATAAGGCAATGAACACAAATACATAATACAATGCCAGGTTTAAGTGGAAAACCCAAGAAGGGAAAAACTATAGAGAGGAATCTCTCAATATAGAAGCTCATTGCTTACAAAATTATTATTTTAAGGCTCACTACCTATGGAATTGCATGCTAAGGTGCACAAACTTAGGGGAAAGATAAAAATTACAAGGACTTGATTAGATTCACTATCTTAGAGCAAGATACATAAAGATTTTGGAATTACAACATTTTTCAATAATACACTCTACTGACTGAGTCATTAAAGCTCATTTATCTTCTCTTTTTCATAACTCACTACTCCAATTCATCTTCACAAACCTCTACCACCCTCACTCACATCCTGTAACTGAAATGTTCTTGCATTTATATCCTCCACATGATCTCAAAACATCAATTATGTTGGCCAGAAAGAATACAAACAATGATTTCAACAAGTTGGCCACAAAAACATAATGTGGTCCTATCCAGAAGATAGAGAGGACCAAAAAAATTCTTATTACATATTCCAATGTGATCCCAAACAACTCACATGCTAGCGCACATCAACCCAAGTCGACAACAAGGAAACGTGCAGATGAAACATGTAGCACAATACAAGTTGACCCAAAAACACACTTGCAACTTAATTTACTCAATGCAGTTCTCAATGAGATAGATCAAGATTCAAATGCATCTTAACACAACTTCATATGTTGACATAGACCCCCAAGAACAGGGTGCAAGCAAGATAACAAGCCCTATCAGCCAGATATCCATAAATTTCCCAAAAAACCAACTCAACACAATATGTGGCACCAAAGAGATCAACCGATATTTGCGTGGAACACAAAGAGATGTTCCATGAAAATCCAACAACACTTCCAAACACTTATTTGATACCATCATTCCAAAAATAGCCACCACAAACCAAACAAAGACAAAGTACTTTATCCCAGAAGCACAAAATACACAACCATGTGATAGAAAATTAATAGATCAACTTGTGGTACACACCATCATATGAAAATAGAATTGAGACACTGCACAAGCACTAAGATAACATCTGCCAAGTCACATGAGAAAAAGCATCAATGTGGAGAAATGTGGATAAATGTAAATCATTTTCTAGACCAATCCAGACAACCAACAAAATTGTCAACCTTTTGTAATTACTAAAAATCTCCTCGGTAACACTAGTGACCTAAAAGATAGGAGTGCAAAATCCATAGAACATAGAAAATGAATCCCAAACCACAAGACCATGTCTTCATCAGTGGAGGAATACAGAGCATTCTCCCAAATAGCCTTCAAAGAATTTTCTTGAAACATAAACTTTCACCAACTTGTAGAGACCAGAACTTCCTTGCAGTAACACATACTTCCTTAGGAACAATAGAAGAGAGCATACAAAATAATGGAGACCATCATCAACATCTCTCCACCAACAATATTACTTCTTATCCTTATCTTAATATATCATCATGATATTATTTCTTTTGACAACAACCATACTCAATACTACTCTACTTGATATCAGCTAAGGCGTGACAACCAATCATGAACATTGATAGCTCGTCAAAGGTATGGCATACAAAAAATACCAACCAATCGTCATAGAGTATTAAAAAAATACAAAAAAAATCACTAATGACAATCCAAATTGAGTGTAGAAATAGGCATCAATAAAAACCAATTTCAAACAACAATCTCATAAACATGTGCAACAATCTCCCCAAGTATTGACAACCAATGCCAACAAACTTGCCAAGTTTTGAAATCACAACAATATCCTCAAGTGTTGACATCAATGACAACCAATGATGGCAATCAACAATCTCCCCTTGGAATTTATGTCAACACACACCTACTCATTCTCCCCCTTTGACATCAAGGATAAAGGGCAAAAGGATCTTCATTTAAATCAACACATTCTCCCCCTTTTACCAACAACACTTCTTCTTCAACCAACTGTACATGCTCAACACTTGCACATCTTCTTCAATCTCCCCCTATCAATAGAAACCAACCAACTGCCTACTCCCCTTGAGAGGTAGCACACATCAATTTAAGAGAAAAGGATATGACATGAATTTTCTCCCCTAGATAGATGCACCATATATGCATCTAGTTAGAAAAAGAGAGGGCAATAACCCCTAAATTCTACCAGAGATACTCAAAAGTATCCTTTGAAAGAACCTTAGTGAAGATATCTATAATCTGATCCTTAGTAGGCACATATTCCAATTTGACTTCTTACTCTGCACCCTTTTCCCTTAAAAAGTGATACCAGATAGAAATATGTTTGGTCCTTGAATGCATCACTGGGTTCTTGGGAATATTAATTTCATTGGTATTATCACATAATATGGGAATGGATTCATCATGTACCACCTTTATATCCTTTAAGGTCTACTTCATCCAAAGCACCTAGGTGAAACAAGATGTTGCATCAATATACTCAACTTTTGATATGGATAAGAACATTAAGTCCTTATTTTTACTTAACCAAGAGACTAATTTGTCTCCCAAGAAAAATGCACTTCCACTAGTGCTTCTCTGGTCATCCACACAAACTGCCCAATCAACATCAGTATAAGCGCTCAAAGAAAAAAATCATCCTTATACCACAAACCATAATCCAAAGTTCCTTTCAAGTATCTGAATACTATTTTCACTACCTTCTCACGAGTTTGCTTAGGATTAGCTTGAAATATGGAAACCAAACATACAACATGCATAATATCAGGTCTAGAAGTATTCAAGTACAACAAACCTCCAATAATAGACCTATAAAGAGGCTTATCAACCTCTGGAGATTCATCAGTCTTTCTTAAATGACAACTAGTAATCATAGCAGTATTGATTGGTTTGGAATCATCCATTCCAAACTTCTTTATCTTTGTAACATACTTATCCTAAGAAATAAAGATACCATCATCTAGCTGAATAATTTGAAGCCCAAGGACGAAATAAAACTCACCAATCATAGAAATCTCAAACTCTTTCTACATCTCTTATGTAAACCTCTTACACATATCATCATCTCCACCAAAGATGATGTCATCAACATAGACAACCACAATGAAAATCTTGTCTTCTTGAACCTTAATGTAGAAATTACTATCTACAGTACCCCTTTTGAAACCTTGATGAATTAAGTACTTATCCAATCAAACATACTAAGCTCTAGGAGCTTTCTTGAGTCTATACAAAGCTTTCATGAGTCTATACAACATATTTGAATCTTCTGATAACTGGAAACCATTCTATTTCTCATTGTATACCTCTTCCTCTAGATCACCATTCAAGAAGGTTGACTTGACATCCATCTGATAAACTTTGAAATTCTTGTGAGTAGGAAAAGGAATAAATGTCCTTATTGCCTCCATTCTAGCTACCAAAGAAAAAGTCTCCTTAAAATTAATACCTTCAACTTGTGAGTAACCCTTACATACCAATCTAGCTTTGTTCCTCACAACTTCACCATCTTCATTCAAATTGTTCTGTAACACCCATTTTGTTCCTATCACATTCTTGTCAGATAGTCTAGGAACCAATTACCATGTCTTATTCTTTTCTATCTAATTCAATTCCTCTTCCATTGCCTTTATCCAACCATCATCTTTTCTATCATCAACAAAGTTCTTGGGCTCAACCTTTGATAATAAACACAATTTTACTTGCTCAGCTACTTTTGCAAACCTTATCTTGGTCATTATACCTTCATTTTTGTATCCAATGATCTGATTTGATGAATGATTCCTCTACACATACTTTATTGGAACCTTGGGAGCCTTCATTGGTTTTGGTTCCTTCTCTTATTTCTCCTCTTCTTGTTCAATCCAGGGAGGTATATCATGTCTACAAACCTCTGGTTCTTGTGATATCTAACAAAAATCTTTCATCTACCTTAACATTTGTGCTTTCAATCATATTTTCCAATCTCTTTTTATAGTATCTATAGGCCTTGCTTCTAGTTGAGTAACCAAGAAATATCCCTTCATCACACCTTGAATCAAAATTTCCAAGGTCTTCTTCATCTCTTCTAATGTAGAATCTACTGTCAAAGATCTTGAAGTATCTAACAAAGGGAGGCCTACCATACCATATTTCATAAGGTGTCTTAGTGATATTTACTCTCAAATACACTTTGTTAAGAAAATAGACAACAATGTGAATTGCTTCCTTCCAATGCATAATAGGTAGATCAACATCTTTCAACATAGCCCTAGTCATCTCTTGGATAGTCCTATTCTTCCTCTCTACTACCCCATTCTATTGAGGGTTCCTAGGAGTAGAAAGATGTCTCTTAATACCATGATCTTTACAAAAATTTTCAAATTAATTTGAATTAAATTAACCTCCTTTGTCTAACCTTAAAAATTTGATCTTAGTATCCATTTCATTCTCAAATTTTACTTTAAATATTTTAAACTTATCAAAATATAATTTATCTCTTAGAAATGTAACCAAAGTCATTTTAGTATAATCATCAATAAGTAAAATGAAATACCTTTCACCTTGTTTAATCCTTGTTCTTTTAGGTCTACACAGGTCAGTGTGAATCAAATCCAATGGCATTGCAGCAGAGCACTCCTTACTCTTGAAACTTGTCTTTGTTTGCTTTCTCATTTGACACTCCTTGTATAATGTGTTTGCAGGATTAGTTATCTTAGGCATGTCTCTTACTGTATGATTAGAACTGATCTTCACCATATTGTCAAAGTTTATGTGTCCCATTATTTTGTGCCATGACAAACACTCACCAGATTGAGCCAATAATCAAATTCTTCCATTTGCCTCCTTTAGATGATAGACATTTTCACTTTTCCTTGTACCTTCAACAACTAGTCTTTCGAACCCTGCCTTCATGAACTCACAATGATTGGCATGAAATGTAAGATTCAATCCTTTATTGCACATCTAACTGACACTAATAAGATTGTGATTCAAACCTTTGACATAGAAGACATCCTCGGTCCTATTTTTTTCATCAATTGTTATGGCACCATTTCCAAAAAATTGTGTTGACTCATCACCACCAAGCTTAACATCTCCACCATTACACTTCTTAAGATTGATGAACCTTTCCTTGTTACCAATCATGTGGTTAGAGAAACCACTATCAATCACCCAATCATTTTCTTCTTCCTTTGCATGAAAGGTATTCCACACAACCATAGAAATTTCATTATTTTTGTCAACCTGCAAAGTACCGAACCTATTACATTTTTTAGTATCATCCTTTTTGTCTTTCAAAGCCATGAATAGGGTTTCACCATTTGAATCATTATCCTCATCTTTTGAGGAACAACTACTCTCCTTAGAATATAAACCTATTTTGAACTTATCTATTTTGTTACTATCATTTGATTCTTTATAAGGATATTTGGAAGCAAAATGGCCAATCCTTCCATAATTGAAACACTTGAAAGGTAACTTACCTTTGTATTTTTCGGTGCCTTTCTTTAATCTTCTCACAAATTTTTCTTCTACCTCATTGAATTAATCATTCTAATCTGTAGCTTCATCTTCTACCTTACTGAATTTGAATGCTACTTCCTTCTTTGGAACATATTTTTCAAGTTCTCTCATTTCAAAGAATGTGATAGCACCAAACATTTCATCTACTGAATATTGTCCAAGTCCTTAGATTTTTCAATAGCAGACACCTTATGACTATAAGATTTAGGGAGAGATATCAGAACCTTCTTCACAATCTCATCTTCTTTTACTTCTCCACCAAGACCTCTGATGCCAGTAACAACTTCATCCAACTAGAGCATATAACTAGAAATATCTTCATCCTTTGCCATCCTCAGGGTCTCAAACCTGCTCTTGAAAATTTTCATCTTGGATTTATTTACTTTATTGTCTCTATCATAGATGCTACTAAATTTTCCCCTGACATCCTTAGTAGAATTTCAATTCATCACCTTCAAATTTTTTGAATCATCTAACCCACACACGATATCATTCTCAGCTTTGGAATTGTTTTCATACAACCTGATCTCAACTGGATCTGTTAGAGGAGCAGCATGAGTAGTATAACCATCCTTGATAGATTACCAAACACCAAACCCTAGATAGTTTATATGGCCTTCCATTCTCAATTTCCAAACAGGTATAATTTATCCCATCAAACCTAAGACCTTTGTAAGCTCCATAGTGTTCCATCATAGATCTATCCTCAAGCGATTAAGATTCTTCAGAGGAACTTGGCTCTGATACCAATTGTTGAACACACTTGGATACTAAGAGGGGGGGTGAATCAATATCTTCAAAAACTTAAACCCTTTCAGATCAAAAAACCTTTAGCAATATACAAATTTAGACTCTTAACAAGATCAAAAACTCATTCATAGATCAGAAACACTTAATATAATCGGTAGAAATAAAAGATAAGGAAATGAACACACATACACAAGAAACCACCAAATTTATGTGGAAAACCCAAGAAGGGAAAAACCATGGAGAGGAATCTCTTAGTATAGAATCTCACTGCTTATAGAATTACAATTATAAGGCACACAACCTTAGAGAAAGATACAAGAGAATCATAGTACTAAGGCATACAACCCTAGGGAAAGATGCAAATTACAAGGATCTGATGAAATTCACTATCTCAGAGTAAGATACATGAAGATTTAGTAATTACAACATTTTTCAATAATACACTCTACTGATTGAGGTGTTAAATCTCATTTCTCTTCTATTTTTCACAACTCACTACTTCCATTCATATTTGCACATCATCACCACACTCAATCAAATATTTCAACTAAAATGTTCTTGCATTTGTATCCTTTACAAGATCTCAAAACATCAATTAGGTCATCCAGAAAGAATACAAACAATGATTTCAACAAGTCAGCCACAAAAACATAATGCAGTCATGTCCAAAAGATAGAGAGGACAAAAAAAAATCTTATTACATCTTCCAATGTGATCCCAAACAAATCACACACTGGTGCACATCAACCCAAGTCAGCAACAAGGAAACATGTAGCATAATACCATTCGGCTCAAAAACACACTTGCAACTGAATTTACTCAATGTGGTTCTCAACAAGATAGGCCAGGACTCAAATGCCTCTTAACACTTCATAAATTGGCATAGGCCCCAAGCACATGGCACAAGCAAGATAACGAGCCCTGTTGACCAGATATCCATAAATTTCCTAGAAAACTAACTAAACATAATATGCAGCATGAAAGAGGTCAACCAACATGCGAATCACAAAGAGATGTTCCATGAACATCCAACAACACTTACAAACACTTCTTTCACATTTTCATGCCACAAACAACCACCACAAACCAAATGGAGACAAAGTACTTCATTCCAGAAGCATAGAATACACAACCATGAGATAGCACAAGCATTGAGAGAATGTCCACCAAGCTGGATAGGAGCATAAACATCAATACAGAGAAATGCAAAGCATTTTTCGGACCAGTCCAGACAACCAAAAAAATTGCCAAGTTTTTGGAATTACTAAAAACCTCCTTGTAACATTGGTGACTTAAAAAGATAGGAGTGCAGAATCCACATAACATAGACACTGAATCCCAATCCACAATACCATATCTTCATTAGTAGAGGAATATATAGCATTCTCCTAAATAGCCTTCAAAGCATCTTCTTGAAACAAAAACTTTCACCAACTTGTGGAGACCAGAACTTCCTTGCATCAACATATACTTCCCCAGGAACAATAGAAGAGAGCATACAACATATTGGATACCATCAATAATATCTCTCCACCAACAACATTACTTCTAATCCTTATCTTAATATATTATCATGATATTATTTCTTCTAATAGCAACCATACTCAATACTACTTTACTTGATATCAACTAAGACATGACAACCAATCATGAACATCAACAACATCAAAGTTATGACATACAACCAATTCCAAAAAATCATCATAAAGTATAAACAACATACAACTAAAATCACCAAAATAGAAAGCACCAATGAGAACCCAAAATAAGTGTAGACACAAGCATCAATGACAACCAATGTCAAACAACAATCTCATAAACATGTGCAACAATCTCCCCAAGTGTTGAAAACCAATTCCAAGAAACTCACCAAGTGTTAACATCACAACAATCTCCTCAAATGTTGACATCAATGACAACCAATGCTAACAATTGACATTGGGTATTTCACCCAATACTCAAAATTAGTAACCTTTTAGAATAAGAAAATTGCAAATGAATTCTGGGTAAATAAAAAAATATTCTCAAATTTAAACTTCACATCAAACACATCTTTAGGTGTTTTTAAATACATGCTTCTTTAGCTTTTCATTTCTAATTCACCTAAGTGGGTGGTAGCCAATGAATAAATATATGGGGAAATAGGACCCTAGAAAGGGTTGAGTACCCACTTATACAATTGTATGAATATAGTTTCAAACAGAACTACATATTTCATATATATGGTGAACTCTAATATCTTGATCCCATGGATGCAGGTTATGCATGCAATATGGAAAATAAAGGATGTTTTCAGTGCTCAGATATAGAGGAAAATGTGAATTTTTATGAGCTATTTCCTAAAGATAAAACTCTCAATATAATCGGGTATAACAATAAAATATAATATTCATTGATACTCAAAAGAATCCCTAGAGGGGATTGGTGTTGTAATTGGGCCTATTACCCAAAAATTGAGGAAGGGCACAAGATACTTTCAGGACTTGTATAAGACCTTAGTATAGTATTTTGGGTGTGCTATGATTTTTTTTAATGACTCAAAACCCGGTTGGTCCCAATGAGTTAAAGTTTTCAAACAGAGCTTTATTTATTTATATTGTTTGTCCTTTCCTATCAAATATTTGATAGAGGATTGGTCCAAAATGACCATGATTTATGATCATTCCATATGGATGAGTGAGCCCAATGGATGTAAGATCCTAGATCAATTATTCTTTTATTTTCTCGCATTAACAAAGTTATCCCAAATTAACTATGGTTAATTCTTGAATATTTAATCAAGACTATCAAATATTAAATAAGCCACAAATAATTGATCACTTTATAAGTTATGATTTTTTTTGAAATTTTGATGTTCAACCTATGATGTTGTTACATATTTCAAATATTCTTTCATAATATGATAAATCATGTCATGAAATATTACTATCATGGCTCATTGATATGATGCCTCAATATTCTTCAAACCAAAAGTTATGACTTGATAAATGTACCCCAAGGAGTGACAAAATATTTTTGTGTTGATATTCAAGTGCAATTCAATCTATTTAGAGCTAGAAATTTTTTCCATGAGTGAATAAATTTTATATCATGTTGTGATATTGAGTATCATATCAATATTTTGCAAGGTAAATCTTCATTGGCATGTTCTTTATTAAGATCTTTGAAATTTGTGCATACACAAATTCCTTTGGGTTTTTTACTAATAGGGACAATGTTGTATATCTGATTAGAATAATCAATGTGTTGAATGAAACCAACATCTAGAAGTTTTCATAATTCTTCTTTGACTAGTAGAGTGATTTTGGGATGCATCTTTGTTAACTTTGACTTCATTCGTTTAGCATCTAGATGTACAACAAGATGATTAACTTCTAGTGATGGATCTAATCTAGGCATGTTGGCATATGGCCAAGAAAAATATCTATGGGTTATTTAAGTATAGCATTAATGGTTTCCTTTTATACAGGAGATAAAGCTATGACTATTTAGGTGATATTTTTATCTTCTATTCCAAGATTAATTTCTACAATTTACTCAACTAGTGATGTCGATGTAATGAAAAAATTGTATACACATAATTTTACATTATGTTTTAGATCACATTAGTGTCCATATCCCCTAGTATGTTTTCTAGGTTCATTCATCCTTTACCTTAGCCTTTTTCCACCCATACTTCCAAGGCATAGCCTCCCATGGTCATGTTTGTCAAATCTAACATTTTTGATAAAATAAGAGGAAAATGATCTTGCACCCTAAGAGTTTATACATATAATAAAATAACTAGAGTACAATAGATTAACAACAAAAGGTTACACCAATGTAGCACAACTAAGAGCGAAAACCAAACACTAAAAAAACCAAAAATAAATAGCAACAACACCATAGGTGGTCCTTAGGTTGTGGTGACTTAGTAGATAATTTCACTCATTAGCTAATAGGTTCAACTTTTCATTCCAAGAATCTAGGTCCTTCTCTTTGATGTCCTTATTTTCTACTCTAATCTTAATCAACTTCTTTTTGACTTTGTGTCTTTTTCTTCCAAATTTCTTTTTCTTTCATTTTCTTCCTAAAAAACATCCATGGTAGTTTTTGAGCACTCCATCATTTCCTTGGTGACCAAAAAGATCCTAACCATCGTTTCCTCTAATTGTCTAATTTTTTTGTCCATATTTTCCTATTTATCTTCTTCAATTTATTTTTTATTACTAGTTATTTTCCCTTATCTTTGTTACCCCTTGTCCTCTAAGCATGTTTGTTTTAATTATGTTGGTCACTAATTTATTTCTTGTCTTATAATTTTCTCTATTCTTCATTAGGTAGGGCTTTAAAGGGGGTCTAATTCAAGAACCAAAGAGACCAAGTCATCCTCCATACAATTCTTTAGGATTAAGCTTTTTGTAGAGTTGGAGATGTACCTTGAAGGCCAAATCCAATAGAGTATTTTAGGTCGGGTATATGTCCTCCTTCTCACTATCATTCCCTAACACATAAAGCATATCATAGATGGTAATGTCCTTAATTATTTCCTCTTTTATTTTTTATTTTCAATTTCTCACAAGTTGATAGCCACTATCCGCATAAATCATCTTTTATGTTTTCCCTCAAGATTATCCTTATTTTCATTTTTTTAAAATATTTTAGTTTTCTCTCCTCATCTATAACCTTTTTCTTTATAGGCCCACCCCTCTTGTTTGGGATTTTTTGAGCCTATTTGGAGTTCATATTTCCTTCTTCCATATCTTCATCACTATTTTTATTCACCAATGAGTAGGTAACCATTTGGGATTTTTTAATATTTAGGTTATCTTCATTTGACACAATTGTAATCTCCTAGTAAGGACCCTTACCCTTGCTATTATATGTAGAATGATGCAGAGCCTTATATGAGCTTTGTAGGGGGTAGGTTTTGCATTTTTCACTCGTTTCTTTAGGGGTAACTTAGTCTCTTTGGAAAAAAAATTCCCTCATAGACTTGTCTATGTTCTAGTGGGTTTTATTTGAAATTCTTTCTTTCTCATCATCTATAGTATTCTCAAGCATTGGTTGGTTTATCATATGTGGGGGGTTTTATACACGTTAAAATAGTATAAGAAAAGGATTAGGCCTTGGTGCAAAGGAGGATTTTCTTTGTTGAGGATAGGGGTTTCCATGGAATTCATAATATAAAAAGGAAATCTTATGATTTTTTTATTCCTCGGGTGTACTAGAAATGAGAAATGGTAAGTATAAACCATGCTAAACCTTCCCTCTAGAGTAAAATAATTAATAAATTCCAACTCACCTCATCCCACAACTTTGGAAATTCCTCTCTTTAATAGCCATTATAGAATCTGGTCAATCTTTATTCTTTTTAGGAAGGTTTCAATTAATTGTGTCTCTATTCTTTGGAGACCTCTTCACCTGTTTACCTTTGTAGCTAATCCTTGTCACTTCAACTATTATCTCTTTGTCACCATCAATTTTGACCTCTCTTTGATTCTAGGAGTAGGTAAATGTTGCAAATTGTTGGCATTGATGTCAAAGGATGCAGGAAATTTCAATGGCTAAAGGCCACTAATCAATCCTCATATGATAGTGTTGAGCTTATTCGCTATTGTCATAAGGCAGAAATAAAGAAGATTGTAATTAAATAAATAATGAGAAATTATTTGTTGGCCAACTTCATGTTATTCATATGGCAGCACTCTAATCATGGACGACCTCATTCAAATATGGTAGCAATGAATTTGGATTAAATTCTGGTTTACTAATAGTGGTCGACCCTCTTCATTATTGTAGACACTTAAAAATGTCTTGAATGATATCATGCACTCGAATAAGGTATACTAACATCATTTCATCCTAAAACCCATCCTCTTTTCACTTAATTGATTAAATTAGCCTAGCTATTTAATTAATTGCATCATTTGCATCTATTAACCTAATTAATTTAATCAAGTCAATTCACCCCCTTTCATACTAACATTTCATCCTATTAAATTATATGCATCAAGTTATTTAATTTAAATACCTAAGTCTTTTTATTTAATTAAATAACCCTAAGTTATTTAATTAAATATCATTCCAGTATCCCCCTTTATCATTAAATCACTTTATTTAATGAATACCATGAAATTCCCCTAATTGACATAATTAAAACTTTGTTTTAATTATTAATTACTAATAAATCTAATTGCCCCCCACTTGCAAGGGAATATTCCTCCTTTGCACATTCCTCCAAAAGGGAATATTCCCATGGAATATTCATTCCCCTTTTGCACATTAAAACTTTATTTAATTTGCTAAAATATAATTTCCCTCACCCATGAGGATATTCTAAGGAATATTCTTCCTTTTAACAAACTTACAAGACTTCATGTGCAAGTTAACTTACAAGACCTCTTGTGCAAGTCTTGAAAGAGTGTTTGTTTGGATTAATGTGAGCCCTTGATTAAATATCATCTTGCATTTTCAACACTTGATGGGAATCCATGATCCATGCCTCAATCTTCCTTCCTTTTTGACCATTGATTAGCTTTTTCAATCTCAACCCTTCATTTCTCATTTGCTCTCCTATAAATAGGTCACTATTTGGAGACAAATGGATCCATCTTTTAACATCAAAATTATGTTGTTAAAATCAATTGCACTTGCACTCATATTTATCACTTATTTAGGATAATTTTAGCTTAAATTACTTGTATATTAGCTTAGCTTCCATTAATGGCTTCCATGATAACATAGATGCATGCATTTAGTAAATCTCATAATTAGGGTTTCAATCCTTTTAGCTAAAACTTCATTTAGATTAGCTTTGCACTCACACATCTTGATCATCTTAGCATAAATCATGTTAAAATAGCTTGAATCATGCGCATTTATCCTTAAATCATGTTTCATCACACATCTATCAATGATTTTGTCGATTCTCTTAGAATTGGTCGAAACGGGCTCATTTATCCAAGGGATTGGGAAAGGGTCACCGTTCCACATCAACGCGACACTATTCCCCCAATAGGATAAGTTTCAATGGATTAGAATAGGTATTTTAAAAATCTTTCGTAGTTTAATATGTTAGTTTAGTCTTTATTGATTGATCTCTATTGGGATTGACATTTAGTGGCATAACTATACTTCGTATCCTCATGGATGAATTGTAGTCGGCCCATACTAATCTATCAGTCACATTTTGGCACTAGAAGGAGGGTTGGAACTAACTAATTAGATGATTTTCTTGTCAAATATTTGTTTTCCTTGTGTTTTCAAGTACAACGACGCTATTGATTATCCATCGACGCAATTGATGATGCGTCGCTATACAACAACGCACTTCAAATTTCATTCTAGCGACGCAAAATTAAAATAGAGAGGCATAATTAATTTTATCACCACAAATTAAGTTAGCGACGCTAATATCATTTTTTAACATAGAATGAATTTTAATATGGTGGCGCAATCGATTTGGCAATGCAATTGACTTCACTATTTTCTGCAAAGTGGTACTTTTGATTTTTCAGTATGGCGATGCACATTCTATACAACGATGCTATTGATGGATTTCAGCAACGCAATTTATTTCAACATCATGAATTACTGGTAAACAGAATAGAGCTTGGTGTTTTGACATGTTTTTGAATTTTTTGCTTTATCTGACCTTTAACATGTCTCTGATTTCTTGATTTTAGTTTTTAGACTAACTAGTTTTGCAAGTTAGAGTGATAAAGTTTGAAGTAAAGAAGTATATAATTGTTTAAATCTAATAATTGTAACAAGTGTTGTGACACTTGTGAGGCAATTATAATCCATTTAAGATGATTTTTTATTTTCACACTTTAGGACAAAACAATCTTTCAATTGGGATTTAAAATGAACATTCAAATTGGTTAAAACTGAACCCTCACATCATTTTGGCTTGTTGGTTTAAAATTGAATAAGAAAACTTCCACACTCAGTTTGGTGCTTAACATGAACTTACCTTTGCTTTTAGGGTTAAAATTAACAAGTTTTTTCCATGTCTTGTGGTTTGCATTTTCATCATTAAATGTGTAGGCTCTTCTCTCATGCCACTCAGAGATCTTTAGAATCAAAATCATTCCTTTGAAATTTTGTTTAACCACCCACATATTTCAATTTGGATTTAAAATGAACCCCATGTGAGTGTGAGGAAAAGGTATTGTGTATGCTATCTCCTTGCATTTTGTGCGATCTGGGAGATCAAAAGCAACATGCTTCTTTGATTTTGTATACCTTTAGAGGGCCTGCCACCCCACTTTAAAAGGTGGGAATAACCCAAGCGGTAACAAGATAAAGCATAGCTCTTTCAAACCACTATATAAAATATTTTTTTGTGACAAAATTCATAAGCAATAGATGCGTATGTGTTATACCAACAATTGCCACCCCTAGCATATGCGTGACAGGTCAAAATCCTTTCTTAGGAAGGGACTGGGAGGCCTCTTGATTGAAATAATCTTGAGCCAATATTACCATGTGTATGGCCACCTGGAATGAAAATCCTTACTAATAACCATTATTTTAGAAGCCAAAAATCCTTTATGCTTGTTGGTGCAGGAACGATCATTCCAAATTTGCCCCACATTTTACTATTAATTGTTGAAACAAGAAAATCCTTAAGATCTTTAGATCTTCAGGATTTGAGATTTGGTGGTCCCGAGAAGTGTGTGTCGTGTAAGGGGGAGATAGTGTCACCAAATCTCTAGCTATTCACATTATCTTAGTGTTTAGCGAAATCCAAGTGGGGATTCAACAAGTAGTATCTTTTCAACCTAGGTGGTAAATGTTTGTGAGTCAGTTTAATACTTTGCTTGGTTCCAAAACATTGCAAACAAACATTCACAATCTTCTTCAAAGTTTCAAACCCTTTGGTCTAAGGATGGATACCCTTTGAAATAGCCTTGATATTGATGCTTGTCCTAAGGATTTCTATCCTTAGAGATGATGAGACCATAAATTGTCTCATATTTTATCAAAGAAAATCACCTATTTCTTCCTAATGCATTAGTGTTAAAGTGGATTTGAGTAATGATTGAAAGTTCTTTAACTTATTTAAAGTAGAATATAAAGTAAATGTTTGATTTATTTTTAGTAATTAAATGTGATCTAAATTTCCTCTAATATGTCTCCATGAAGTGTTTAAGATGATATAATGCAGATAAATGAGTTATTAAATAACTCATGGTAAGAAGAAGCTTCATAGACACTTGCAGCAGAGAGCTCTAGACACTTGAAGGCTTTGAACTCTTGAAAGCTCTTGAAGGATTTGAAGAAATAATGAGAAGATAGAGAAGAATTCTAGCACATTCCAATATTTTTTCAAATTTAATGAGTATCAATCACTCCTAAATTGGTGGCTAAGCATTAGTTCATGATAGCTTATGAGATCTCTTCATTGGTGGCTCATGACAGCTCATGAGATCTCTTGTGCCACATTAACTCTCAATAACTCCACTTATTAAGTGTCATTAATGATAGTGGAATATTATTCAAGATAATCAACAAAGATCTGGTCAAGCAAACTAAAGAACAATCCATTCATTCACGTGGAGAACTGAAGACTTCAAATCAGGCGCCCATAAATTGTCAAAAATGCAATCTTAGTAAAATAGTGATATCTCCCTCATTTCTAAATGAAATTAAAAAATTCAAAATAATCTGGAAATTTTATTTCGAGGGCTAAAAAAACTTTTGAGAATTTGGCATGATCTGCATTAGGGAAGGAGCAGTACGTGTCATAAATCGACTGAGACAAAAGTGGCATGATGGAGGACATCAACTTCAGTTTTTTTAGAGTTTTATAAACGACCCCTCAAAAATAGCATCTTGGATCCACATTCTTAGTGGATTGGTTGGGTAGATATAGAATATTAATTCTATAAATACAATGTAATCATTTGAGAAAGGGGGGGATTAGAAAGGCTTGTTTTGGCCTCAGGAAATAGGATAGTTTCTAGTTTCATTCCAAGCAATGTATTTCCATAATTTTTAGAGTAAATTTGAATTCAAGAAATCTTTTCGTTTCCAGCAAATGTGAAGTAGTTTAGTCTCTTCAATTCTTGCAAGTATTCCTTAGATTAGTTCCCTTTCATGAAAATAGGACTTATTTCTACAAGTAGAATAGATTGTCAAGCAAGTTTTCTACTTTCTCTGTTGCATACAGCCATGGACACAACCTTGGATTGATAAATTAAATGATGAAGATTACAATGAACCCATCAAGATATTTCTAAGTATCTTGACTTATATCTCAATCCATACTTCCCAAAGTTAACATAGGAAACTATGGCTTCAACCTCATGATTTTCATAAAATGGACCTTGCAAAATTTATGATGTTTTTGACATAGAAATTTAGTTTGAACTTAATCAAGACAAGTTTTTGTGGTAAAAAGAAACTCATTTAAGTAAGATAACTTAACCAAATTGAGCCCCACATGACCATTTGGTGACCAATCACGCTAGTTGAACAACCTAACCTTATGCCCACTATCATTCAACCAAACTTTGAACTCATTGAAGGAGAACAAACTATTATAATTAGTAGTTTGAGAAGCTTCACTTTTGAAACAAAGGAAACACCCATTCAGTGGAGAAATGCAACAAAAATCTTAGAATAAGAAGAGGAACAAACTAATATTGTGGTCGAACGACCCCTATTACCACCACTCACGTGGAAAAAAATATCCTCTTTTCCATAATCTTGGACTTCCCTAAATGATCCCACACAAACTCAAAATCCCCAAGAGAAGGTCTACATGTCATCACTTTCAACTTAGGCATCATAGTCCAAAAGCTATCAAACAACACCTTGTGGCACTCTACCAAAATAGAACTAGATTGACAAGGAACTTTTATATAGATTTTTCAAGGAATAATCTAGAGTTGTATGCCTTATTTGAAATTCAAAACGTTGGTCTCTTCCATGATCTTGAACTTCTCTAAATGATCTCATGCAAAATAAAAATCCCTAGGAGGTCTATATGTCACTATTTGAAACTTAGACATCATAGTTCAAAGTACATTAGAAGACATACCCTAAGACAGTACCGCAACAGGAACAATTTGGTAACAAGGTTTTATAGACTTATTACACTGAATGATCCAGACATGTATGCTCAATATGAACCCCTCATTTAATTGAAACATTGTTCTTTTGGATTTTAACACTTTAGAGGTCTAGCATCTTTATCACTACCTTAGTCTTGGAAAACAAAAGGTTCATTCTAGGCCAACATTGGGTCAAACATTTAATCCACCCCTTCATCAAATATCATCCTTCACTTCACCAAACTTTGCAAAAATTTCAAATACACCAACACTTTTTGACTTAAACATCTATCAAACCAACCCCTAACTTAGCTACTTTGTATGTGAAATGAATCATTTTCCATGCATTTGGTTAATTTAGTTATCATCTTTAAATTGGATTATCTTGAAGGTCATGAGTCTACCCTAAAGATACACAAGTTCATCAACATCCTTTATCCAAACATCAAACATCAAACTCTTAAGTCAAAAGTGTTGTCCCAATTTTTTTTTGAAGATCACTCTCCACATCATTCACCTTTTCATCTACCATTATCATCATTTCTCCCAAAAGGATTAGAGCTTCCCTTTTACCTAGATTTGAGTCAACTAGAGAGTTTAAACATTACAAATATCAACACAACTCTCCCATAGGTGACCCAAAATTTATGGTAAAGACAAGATCACAACACAAGATAATTATGGAGAAAACCAAAGTCACATTCACCTCAAGTGATCCCAATCCTTTCGAATTCAATCCAAGAAGTCAAGTTACCCCATCACAATAACCCTCCTCTCCATCAGGGCCATATGAGATAAAATATGTTACACCCATTTGGACTTACTAAGGAAGAAATCATGGAGTACAAACAAGAACATCAAGCCTTAGAAAACGTTGCTTTGATTTCCCCATCTTTTGTTGCGCAATCATTGGCACAAGGCTTGAATTCATCCACCTTGCAAACAACTCCATTTCTAAATCAAATATCTATTCCTAGTATTGTATCTAGTCTTGCTAAATACTTTTGGACATAGTCTTCTATTTGAAAACAACACACTTGTGGGTACTCTCAACACCAATCCATCCACCACTTGGACACCAAAATTTTGCGCTTCTACCATTCTCGAACACTCCTTACATCAAAATCAACCACTTACACTTTATCATTCCACGACAACATCAACATATCGAGGGTACCCATCTTCATCCATCCCCACAAGGAAGTATAGGCCAAGTATCTCAAATCAACCAACATGGGCATGCCAAAACCCTAACACAAGTTCAATCCTTAACGCAAATAGGTACATCTCTATCCAATCCCCCAATTGGTTCATTTGCACCATTGGTTTGACAAAACACATCCATCCCATCCATCATTGATCCAAAACAAAACAATCCCTTGGTCATGAACCCCATCAACCAAGGTAATACCTTGTCCACATCCCTAGCACAAGGAAACCCCCAAGACATTGGACAAGGGAATCTTTTCAATCAATGGGCTCAAGGTCCTAGTATATCATTATCATCGCAATATCTTATGAAACCATCCTCATCTTCCCCCATGATTTCTTTCACCATGCAAAATCAAATGGGACCTCAAAATTACATTCCTTCATCTCAATCCACCATCTTACAAGGAATGTTAAACCAAGGGAACCCCCAACCACTCATCAACAATTCGATACCCACTCAAAACATCAACACTCATAATCCATCATAGATGTCTCAACAATTGACTGATCTTACATTGCAAGCACATGCCTTAGCTTTACAACAAGCACAACAGGCTTATCAATAAGTCATCCAACAACAACAACAACAAGCAGCCCTAGAAACACAACAACAACAATAAGCCCTAACAACACAATAATAGAAACAACAACAACAAGCAACCCTAGTAGGAAAACAACAACAATAATAACAACAAGCAGCCTAGCAGCACAACAGTAGCAACAACAACAACAAGTAGCCCTAGCATCACAACAAAAACAAGCAGCCCTAGCAGCACAAAAACAACAAGAAAACTTAGCAGCACAACAAATAGCCTTAGCACAACAACAAAATCAAGCCCATCAAGCAGCCTTAGCATCATAGGAACAATAGCAAGCCCAACATCAAGTAGCCTTAGCAGTATAACAACAACAACAAGCCCAAAAAGTAGCCCTTGTGGCTCAACAACAACAATAAGCCTTACTAGCTCAACAATATTCCCAACAACAACAACAACAAGCCTTACTAGCTCAACAGTATGTCCAACAACAACAATAGCAACAAAAAAGTTCCTACTATAACCCTCAATAGAACATCGTCAACCCGAACACATTAGGAAAATATACATCAAAACCTTAATCACCTTCGCAAAATCCTACACCACCATACACACCATACAACACCTTATCATATCAGAATCCCACGTACAACCCATCCACCATCCCACAATATGCAATGTATGTTCCTCCACCAAACCCTCAAGATGATCTAGCATCACAACTTAAGGCGTTATTACAAGAAATGCATGATCTTCTAATGGGAAAGATGAAGAAGCCCCATACACGAAACTTATATCCTATCCATTCAATCAAAATATTGCAATGGTACCATTCCCTCTAGGCTTTGAAATCCCCACGTTCGAATAATACAAAGGGAGAGGAAGTCCTATGGACCATGTCAAAGAGTTTAACATCATGTGTATGGAGGTGGCCTACACTGATTCTTATTTAATGTGCCTCTTTCCCTGAAGTTTAACAGGTCTTCCAATGGATTGGTTTTCTCAACTTCCTCCTGATATCAATTTTTTTCAAGAAATCGTTGATAAATTCATTGATCACTTCTCCTTTAACCTTGACATGGACGTAAGCCTAGAAGAGTTGTATACTCTCAAACAAAATAAAGGATAATATTGTGCCAATTTCTTGCAACAGTGGAGACAAAGAGCTAGTAAGAGCAAGTGGCCCATTCTCGATGAACAACAAGTGGGAATCATCATAGAAAATGTAGATCCAGATCTATCCTTCAACTTGAAAATGTAGTGCATTACCTCTTATGACGAGCTTGTCCCTAGAGCCCTTAACATCGAGAGAGCTCTAATCTCATAGGGAAATACTCAAGCTTACAAAGACAATCACCCATCAACTAGTTTGAACGACAAGCCTTGTGTCTGGGCTAAGAACAAGAACATGACCAATGATGGCATGGTAGATGCTAAAGTGGTCATAAGTGTTGCTAGGCTGAACAACAATCAAATAGTTAACGTTCAACCTGTTGTGCAACAAACAACACCTCAAAACAATCAAATTAACAACACCGAAACACAACAATGACAAACCCCTAACAAGTACAACTATCTGAAACACAAGTACACACAATTTTTGGAACCCATCAAACCATCATGAAGAAATTAGTAGAGTCAAACCTAATAACACTTCCCAATTTTCAAAACTACCAAGAACCACAGGATAAACCATCCTAGTACAACAAGAACGATCTTTATGACTTTCATAAAATAAAAGGACACAAAATGGAAAACTGCACGAGGCTCAAAAATATTATCCAAGACCTTATAGAGAGAAACACCATATCTTTTGAAGTACCAATTGGTAACTAGGATCTTAAGATATACAAGAGCCCTATGCCAGATCATAGCAAAGGGGACAACACCAAAAAAATAGGATTTCATAAATGTGCAACATACCTATTCTAATGTAGTCGCTTCCTATGGTAGTGTCATCACCATTGTCACCATAAAAGGACCTAGTGTGGAGTGTAGAGTCACCACATGACATGGAAAAGCCACCATCCAAGGAGTCCCATCTCAATCTAGGGAACAACCTACTTTTCCTACATCCAACCCTAGCATAGATTTCTATCTTGGAACTATTGGGGATATCTCCTACACATAGGGAATCCTAGAAAAAGCTTTAGCTTCATCATCTATCCCTGACGATATTGATATATAATAGTTTCAAGTTATGGTAGGGCATATCACTGATCATCTTCTCACCTTCTTGGAACAAGACCTACCATCGCAGCCATCACATAATTGTGCTTTACACCTTGAGGTCATTGTTCATAAGAACAAGGTCAAAAGAGTCTTAGTAGATGGAGGCACTAGTCAAAACATTCACACCCTTCAGTTGATCAAAAACTTAGGCTATTCAAAAGATACTATTGAGAAAGCAAAGAGTACCACCATCAGAGCATATGACAACCAAGAGCGGGTATCACAAGGTATCATTGCACTACCCATCCGAGTGGGACCTATCATTGCAGAAACTACATGCCAAGTTTTAGACGTTGATCTCCCCTACAACATACTACCTGGTTGACCATGGATCCATGCCCTAAAATTTTTGGCTTCGGCCTACCATCAATGTGTAAAGTTTCCTTTTTAGGGCAGAGAAATTGCCATCCATGAAGATCCTGAGCCTTCTTACTATTGCAAGAATATTGAGGCCAAGTTTTACAAAATACAATAGATCCCTAAAAAATGATGAAGGGCCTATGCCATCCCCTCATTTGTTGACCCATCATCCCTTGCATCTACCTCAGAAACGAAAACACCCATTGTGCAAAAAATTCCCGACATCATAGTAGTGATCTAGGATGATGGTTGTGGAAACTATAAACTAATGAAGGATACCTTTGTCTTGGGAGAACAAACTCTTTCTCCCAAATCCCATGGGAAACCCACATCTAGCAATGAATTGCCCGAAACTATCAAGATGGCCGCTACTACCTTCACCAAGTGAGGGGATTTGAACCAAGAAGATATCAATGAGTAGGATGTATCTAAGCTTCTATATCAAGATGAATGACCTGTCCCTATCCTTCCAATGGAAGATGACAATAAAGTCTTGCAGCTAATGAAGGGGTGGGGCTACAACAATAACGAGAAACTAGGACAAAATGACAACGGTTTGCTACAACCCTTCATTCCTGAGAAACATCTAAAGAATCTTGGCCTAGGTTGTACTACTAGCAAGGTCACCCTTATTGGAAAAATTAATTCTTCTAAATGAGCTGAGACTTCCTCTTGGTTACCTACATCTCGTGATAGGACCCTAGATGACTTCCCCCTCAATGTTGTTGACCTATTTGGGAATAACTCCCTCTTCATGATATCCACAACATCCTTCACCTCAAGCAACCAACTGATAGAAATAAGCCTAGTATACCCACAACTCATTGACTTGGACCAATGAGGAAAAAGTAGGTTTTGATATAGAGCTAGACATAGGGGCGTACTATGGGGAGATGATTGAATCCTTCAGTCACAAAATTGATTAAATACAACTAACATGCAAATCTTTGAGTGAAAACCACATTGTCACACTTCCTGATCCTAAAATTTTAAAAAGAAATGACACATTTGAGGGTGAAAACCTCTTTGAAGCACCCAAGGATGAGGGATTCAATCTCCCCCTTAGTGTGATGCATCCAGAGAAGTCAACAGTGCTAGTAGAAAAGGAAACTCCAGTCAATGTGGGAAGCGACACAACCAAGATCACTTTCTATGTCAAATCCTTGTTGGATGATGAACAAAAGAACCTAGCAATGTTCCTAAAAGTGTGAAGAGCTAACTTTGCATTGCCATACATAGATATGTGAGGGCTCGATCAAAAAGTGGTTGTACATCACTTAGTAGTTTATCTTGAAGCTAAACCAGTGAAGCAAAAATTAAGGAAAATGGACCCTCAGATAACACTCTTGGTGAAACTTGAGTTACAAAAGCTTCTTGATGCTGGATTCATCCAACCGATAGATTATCCTAAGTGGGTTTCAAACCTGGTACTAGTCTCCAAACACACTAGGGGCATCAAAATATTCACATATTTTAGAGACTTAAACAAGACATGCCTGAAGGATGATTTTCCTCTTCCTAACATCAACCTCATAGTGGATTTAACAGTAGAGCATGAAATTCTATTACTCATGGATGGTTTTTCAGGCTATAATCAAATATGATTGCCAAGGAGGATCAACACAAAACTGCATTCGCTTGTCCATGGGGAACATATTGTTGGAATGTGATTCTATTTGGGCTGAAGAACGTAGGAGCAACCTATCAAAGAGAAATGACCCTCATCTTTCATGACATGATCCAAAAAATATTCAAAGACTATGTGGATGATGTTTTGGCCAAGTCATGAAAAAGGAGTGGGCACATATAATTCTTAAGACCCATCTTCGACAGGCTTGAAGAGTATAAGGTACAACTGAATCCAAAAAATTTTGTCTTTGGGGTTACATCAGGGAAGCTTCTTGGCTACATCGTATCACAAAGAGGGATAGAGATTGATACAACAAAGGTAAAATCCATCCTAGACATGGAACCACCAAAAACATTGAAAAAGATGAGAGGGTTACAAGGAAGATTGCAGTCCATCAGAAGGTTCATAGCATAGTTATCAAATAAAATTCACCCCTTTTCACATCTTCTCCATAAAGGAATAACTTACAAGTGGGATGAGAAGTGTGATAAAGCTTTCCATCAGATCAAGGACTACCTATTGACACCTCCAGTGCTTATGTTGTCGATACCGAACAAACCATTGATCCTATATATCTCAGCAACTTCAGTAGCATTGGGTGCTCTTCTAGCACAACATGATGAAAACGAAAAAGAAAGAACAATCTATTACATCGATAGGACCTTAGTAGGCTATGAAATGAACTATTCATCAATTGAGAAATAATTCTTAGTGGTGGTTTTTGCTTTAAAAAAATTTAGACACTACATGTTGTCACATCAAGTCAAGCTTATTGCAAAGATTGGCCCACTGAAATACCTGTTATCCAAAGCAACTCTCACTGGGTGAATGGCCAAATGGGTGATGATCTTGACTAAATTTGACATAGAGTATGTGGAGCACAAGGCAATCAAAGGACAAGTGATCAAAGACCAACTAGCAGAAGAACCTATCTATATAGAGGATCTGTTGATATCTAAATTCCTTGATGAATATGTGTTCCTTGTCAATTTAATAGATCAATGGAAGATGTATTTTGATGGATCGTTCATTCAATATGGATTAGGGGAGGGTATTATTTTTATCACCCCTCAAGGATTTTTCATCCCAAATTCATACAGGCTATCATTCCCATGTACTAACAACATTGTTGAGTACAAATCCCTAATCATAGGCCTAAGGATAACAGTTCAATGGCAGATACAAGATATGGAAGTCTATGGAGACTCATAGTTGATTATCAACCAAGTCAATGATGAATACCAAACTAAGGATGACAAGCTTAATCCTCATAAGAAGGTGGTAGAGAGTCTCAAGGACCTTTTCATTGATATACTTTTTGAGAAGATTCCTCACATGAACAACCGAGCAGCAGACATTATGGCAACAATTGGATCATTGTTAGACATGCCACACAACATCCTTCAATGTGAATTCTTGGTAGAAAAAAATCTCATACTTAATTTTGAAATCCCTGAATCTTAATTTGTGTGTGTCATCGTTGCACCTAGATCCCTGTGGTATCATGACATATTCATCTACCTTAGCAGTGGAATCCTCCCATCCAATATCACCTCTGACCTAAAAAAGACCTTTGTAAAGAAGGCATCTTGATTCGTGATCCTAGGTGATATCTTATATCATCAAATCATTGAAGGTACATTACTATGATGTCTTAACCAAGAGGAAGCCTTTACTGCTTTAACAAAAGTACACGATGCCATATATGGTTCCCATTCTAGTGGTATGACTTTAGCTAAGAAATTGTTGAGGACTGGGCACTATTGGACAAACATGGAAAGAGAAGCCCATTAGTATGTGCAGAAGTGGTCCAATGTTAATAGCATGGAGATCTGATTCATCCTCCAGCTCAGAAATTACAACCAATGGTCACACCTTGGATTTTCTCATAGTGGGGGCTTTATCTCATAGGAAATATTACTCCAGCCTCATCTAATGGCCACAAGTTTATCATAACAACCACTAAGTACTTTATCAAGTGGGTCAAAGCCATTCCAATGACCTACATAATAGGAAATAAAATTGCTAAGTTTATCCTAAATTACCTTATCTGTCGTTACTGTGTTCCGCAGACCCTTATCCCAGACAACTAAACACCCTTCACAAACTAGGATGCAAAAGAGTTATGTCAAAAATTTAACATCCAAAACCAATTCTCTACCTTGTATTACCCCTAGGGCAATGATCAAGTTGAGGATACAAACAAGACCATTGTAAAAATCCTAAAGAAAATGGTCAATGAAGCTAGTTGTGATTGGAATTTATAGTTAAATCCCACCCTCTGGGCCTATCGAATCAACATCTGCATGCCTACAAGTGCAATCCCTTTCTCCTTGGTCTATGGATCAGAAGTTATCTTTCCTATTGAGGTTGAGCTTCCATCATTGCGAATGTCACTATAGAACCTAATCATTGATGAGGAATACAAAGTATCTTGGCTGAATAAGCCAAAATTCTTGGACGAGTGTCATCTTGATGCTCTTAATCATTTGCAAGTATACCAAAACTGACTAAAATGGATCTATAACAAGAAGATCAAGAGTCAGTCTTTCCAAGTAGGAGATCTTGTTCTAAAGAAAAATCAAAAAAATCTTCCAGATCAGGACAGTAAAGGAAAGTTTAAACCTAACTGGTTGGGTCCCTTTGTCATCAGAACAAGCTATGGATCAGGAGCATACCATCTATCTACACCTAAAGGTGAACTCTTACAGGAACCAACTAAAATCTTGCATCTCAAAATTTTTTATGCCTATTCTTGAAGGGTGTAAATCTAAAAATATAAAAAAATGATCAAAAATAAGAAAAATAAGAAAAAGGATTGAAAATAGTAAAGAAAAGAAATCGTCCTCTACTGAAAACCACTTCGGTGGTGCTTTGGGCAAGTACCTTGGTGAAAACATAGCAAACAGGCACCTTGTGTAAATAAAGCACCTCCATCTATTCTTGGGTTCTTTATGCTATCATTCTTTGCATCACATCCATCCATCACACCATTCATCCTATTTATTCTCTATCACCCATTTGCAGCCATATCATAGCTTGATATTGTGAAGTATCATATCCCCTTTAGTACTACTTGGTGTATTCCTAAGGTCAGTTTGTCATGCCTATATCGAGGTAGTCTATTGTGTCACACTATGGCAATCCGTTATTGATCAGACTGAGTTCTTGTATATCTTTAGGTTATTGTAAATCTCATCAAAAATACCAATTTTTTTTATAAAATCTCATCAAAAATCCCAAAAACATTTATAAAATCTCATCAAAATCCAAAAACATCCATAATATTGTATAGCCAAAATCCAAAAACATTCGAAAAGTTATAAAGTCAAAATCCAAAATATCCAGAAAACATCAAAATCCCTAAAAAGGTCGATCATTGAAAATCCAAAAATAGTACCTTGTCGAACTATGGGTCTCTGAGCTTGAACGTAGGCAAGGCCATCATTGATGTCAACCTGAGACACCCTAGGTCAGTCTTTAGGAGTATGTCATAATAAACTGGAAATCCATCAAGTGTTCATATTTCATTAATAATAAGTCAAGTTAGTCGAACTGTGTGATCTCTACATGTATAACGTAGGCAAGGCTAATATTTGATCAACCCCCAAGGCCCCTAGGATAGTCTTTTGGGTTAGGTTCTTGGTAAAAATCTTGGAAAACCCCTAAACATTCACAAAAAATGGAAAATACAAAAAAAATAAAAAACTAAGAAAACCCCAAAACATTCAGAAAACTTAGAAAAACTCTAAAAAGCCTCAAATAACCAAAAACCAAAACATTCAAATAAGAAATTGAAAAAGATAAAAAACAGCCTCAAAACATTTTTAAAATACCAAAAACATATTCAGAAAAAACCCAAAACCATCCATCCCATTTCGCTTTCACCCGTAATAAACCTTCATCCATAATAAATGAATTGTCACCTTCAACCTTTGAAAAAACAAGTAAAAAACAAGTGTCGCAAGTCGTAAAGTGAAAACCTAAGTGTCAAAATCTAAAGTCTAGATCATAGGTAAATGAGTCAATGAAGTTTGTATCAATGGCTTATCATACACCTCATGCTAATAAAAAACACCTGATCAACATGTCCTAGGATGCATCCTTCCTTCGATGAACATCAACATTAGAAATCAACTTAGCTATATTAAAATGGTAAGAGATATGGATAACATTGACTGTTTGTCTTTGATCTTTTCTTATGATTTATCTTATTGACCCATTCTAAGGACCTCTGAATGATGTCTATCAAAAATATTTAGAGAGAAAGGAATGGGGCATCAATCATTATCTTTCGTTTGTTGTGCTTGTGGGTATTCTAGTAAAATAATCTTGGTGCATAGTTGCTTAGTTGTGTGTAGGAAAGCTTTTTGGAGTAAATTGTTGACTATTGTGTATGCTTTGGTTCGATATATTCTAAGCTTCTAACTTACATTTGGACGAGGTTTCGTATGTCAAGGTGTGAACAAGAACTATCCTATCTGTTTGCAGAGTCAAAGTCCATTACACTAGATACAACATCATCCTGGTTATCAATACCTTGATGCATCGTGTCTATGTGTTATATCAAAATAAGGAATGATGGAAAATCCTGATCCCAAGATATGAGAAAAATCATCCATATCATCACAATCTCTAATAAAGTCTTGGTGGATCATAGACTTGTTGGACCTTTTGAATCGATCATCAAAATCAATGGTAAAATCATTCATTCTTATTTCTTCTATCTTCTTTCCATGCTAACTTGGTATCATGACAGTTAAAAAAAAATCATCAATGCATCCATTCTGCTTCCACAAATCATTATTATGCATACATATGGCATCATCACAACAAATCATAATACAAAAAACATATTTCACTACCGCATCATTATAATTTAAGTTGTGATGAATAATATAGATTTGTTATTCTAAGCATCTTAAAATGTTGCATTATCATAAGTACAAACATCTGCATAAGCATACATATTATGAACATTCATATGCATACATCATCATCTCATAAAATTCATAGAAAAGTACACAAAAAAGAAATGCATCCATATCATTTGCATAAGCATAACATCTGCATATCATATCATCCATCCCATAACATATCATAAAAAGATACTAAAAAAGAAGTACATCCATCACATTGCATCCATACATAATCATAATGCATCACATCATATGCATCCATACATTCATGAGCATGAAATAAAGGGCACATCAAATATCAAATCTATATCATCTCATATATATATATCAAAAAATGGTGACTATCATGGTATAATATTTGAATCGGTGTTTGTATATAAATCAAAAGTACATCCATGGGGCTATCAAAAAGGAGCCCATGAATGTATATTTGTATAAAGGATTAGGAAATTATCAAAAAGTGTCTACACATAAGCAGGCTAGCCTTGGTGGTCACTTGTCTCACCCCTAACTAATGGTTGATCCTCAACTCTAGGCGGTGCTCCACTCCACTATGAGAAATCCGAGTGTCACATCCCCTCAGGAACATCACGGTGATAGTGCATGCGATAGTAGGTGGCCTTTGTGACTACCTCTCTATACAACTACATAGATACAATCTTACCTTGTGACGTTGCGGTCACTACCTCTAATTGTTGTCTCCGCCCAATCTCCTGGCCTAGCTGCATGCCCAGTTATTGATGCAACTAAACCTCATGTTTTCTCTATGTAGTCATGGCCTATAGCTATTATTGCAACTGATACCGCTTTGCCTATAGCTAATCCCTCTTTTCTCTAAGGGCTACAATATTCCCATCTCATGGATTTGGTTGTACAGGTGGAGGAGGTGGTGGTTCCCCCAAAAAATTTCCATCATGACCACCCTGCCACCACGACACCTATGCTTGATCCAGCTGCTGTTGGTGCCCATCACCTGGCACCTAGCCCCTATCCTACTCCTAGTCTTGGCCACCATGCCTACCTCCATCTTAGCCCTGGCCTCTACCTCTGGCTTTGCCTCTGGGGTATCCCCCCGCTAGATTTGTCAGGCATGTAGGTGGCCTAAACCAAGCATCATAGGCTGGAGTGGTGCCTGCATCTAGAATCCCTGATCAAATTCCCATGACTATGGGATGAGATGTCTGAAATCATTGATCACCACAATGAGATCAATAACAACTTCCCATTGTACCTCTCTTTATGATCTGGAAAAAATGGTAGTGTAATCATGTGTTGGTACATCTTGTACCTCCCCAAACTATCAAGAAACACGGTCTGGGAGGTATCGTTCGATAATCGTATGCTCTCAGCCCTGCATGTATTGAGTCTATCTAGAAAAATCCAACTATTGTTGATCATCATACCACCGTGGATGTTGTATCCATGGCCTCCATCTAAACACTATCATGTCATCAATGACACGATGGCAACATGGTAAACCTATGGTCATAGCACTGCAATGTGCTCATATGCCCATATGTGAAGCAAAGTCACCCCTACTCTGATGCTCTGACCCTCTTGGTAGACGACCTTATGCATATCATGATACAAGGATGCAAGGAGAACTGAACCCCAGGCATACATGATATCTCTCTGGATCATCCCCTCACTGGCTAAGCCCCATCTGGGACTAAAACCTCTACCCCATCGGTCTAGAGAAACAACACCACAAATCAGAGCTGCAACGAACAATCTGAATGTGTCCACTTGACCATGGTAAAAATCCAGATCAATCTGGGATCCAATCAACACAACTAACCGCTGGTGTAGAAGGGAGAGACATGCATCTCTCTCGACATCTGGGTCATAAATCATGCACTCACCATGAATCAACAATTGCAAAATGCACCACACATCCTCAAGTGTAACGGTGGCCTCCCTAGTGGGCAAGTGAAAAGAAGAAGTCTTGCTATGCCATCTCTCGACCAACGCAATCATCATGGCAAGATGGGTCCTGACCTCAAGTAGGAAATCTATAAAGCCCAATCCTAGTCTCCCCAATTGCTCCACCTCCAAGTTCTTAAAATCTCTCGTAGCTACTAAAAGGTCGAATCGATGCTCTCACGACATCATTGGCAGGGGATCCTCCTGCACGCATCAGGAACACATCGTCGATTTATAGAAGAAGTCAAAAAATAGATCAAAATTTAAGACTTTGCATCCAAAACATCAATAGCATCGTTGATTTTTGGGTGTGTCACTATATTAAATTTAGGGGCGTGTCATCAATTTGGTGATGTACGTCACTATGCTCAATAGTGAATCGGTATTTGGGTGCATTGTTGAATTAAAAAATCATGGTGCGCTGCTATTTTCTACATGCATTACCCACCGCTTTCCAACATTGCTGAACTAAAAATTCCCATGTGTCGCAATATTACCCTAACAACCCCGAAATTGATTGCATCGCTAAACTAAAAAACCGGGGTGCACTGCTAAATAGAGCATGCTTCATTAAAAAATAAAAAACGACGCTTTCGACGCTTCAGAAGCATCACTATACAGTGACAAACCTATCCACCTAACTTTCACACCCCATTAAATGCACCTAAAAGTGAAAATCGAGAGAGGTTTCAAAACACATACTCGTGGTCCTATGTTTGCTCGGCACTGGTACTCTCGAACCTGCTCTGAAAGGTGAAGTGGAAGTGCATGGTGAGCCATTCCACTGGGGTATCAAAGCTCAAACTACAAGAATTCTCTAAGGTGTGAATGCACAAATGAATTGAAAGTGACCCTTCTTCACCTATTTAAGCTTGAAAATTAGGGTTTTTTGCCCTATTTTGACTATGCAGCTAGGGTCTTTCACCAATTTCACCAATCTTGCCAAATTGAAGCTTATTTTGTATCATTTTTTGCATTTTTTTTTGCATCACGAAGCCTTTCCGCACCCCTGGGGCAGCATTGCACCTTTGTCGAGAAATTAACCCAAAAATTCAAATTTTCCATTTTATTTCTGGAGGGGGTAGGGAACTAGCTTATTCCTTCCGCTAGGGTAATAGTGGGGCATCTAAAAATCAGAAAATTCATATTTTTTTATTAAAGCAGTAGTTTTTAATCTAAAAGGTGTCAGTCTTTGAACCAACATAACAGGTACCTCGCTTCAAAGAGGGGAAAAATGTAGACATTTAAAAATGTCCTGAATGATATCATGCACTCGAATCAGGTATACTAACATCATTTCATCCTAAAACCCATCCTCTTTTCACTTAATTGATTAAATTAGCCTAGATATTTAATTAATTGTGTCATTTGCATCTATTACCCTAATTAATTTAATCAGGTCAATTCACCCCCTTTCATTCTAACATTTCGTCCTATTAAATTAAATACATCAAGTTATTTAATTTAAATCCCTATGTCTTTTTATTTAATTAAATAACCCTAAGTTATTTAATTAAATATCATTCCACTATCCCCCTTTTTCATTAAATCATTTTATTTAATGAATATCATGAAATTCCCTAATTGACATAATTAAAACTTTATTTTAATTATCAATTACTAATAAATATAATTCCCCCCACTTGCAAGGGAATATTCCAAGGTAATATTCCTCCTTTGCACATTCCTCCAAAAGGGAATATTCCCATGAAATATTCATTCCCCTTTTTGCACATTAAAACTTTGTTTTAATTTATTAAATATCTAATTTCCCTCACCCATGAGGATATTCTAATGAATATTCTTCCTTTTAACAAACTTACAAGACTTCATGTGCAAGTTAACTTACAAGACTTCTTGTGCAAGTCTTGAAAGTGTGTTTATTTGGATTAATGTGAGCCACTGATTAAATATCATCTTGCATTTTCAACCCTTGATGGGAATCCATGATCCATGCCTCCATCTTCCTTCCTTTTTGACCATTGATTAGTTTTTTCAATCTCAACTCTTCATTTCTCATTTGCTCTCTTATAAATAGGTCACTATTTGGAGACAAAGGATCCATCTTTTAATATCAAACTTATGCTATTAAAATCACTTGTACTTGCACTCATATTTAGCACTTATTTAGCATTATTTTAGCTTAAATTACTTGCATATTAGCTTATCTTTCATTAATGGCTTCCATGATAACATAGATGCATACATTTAGTATATCTCGTAATTAGGGTTTCAATCCTTTTAGCTAAAACTTCATTTAGATTAGCTTTACACTCACACATCTTGATCATCTTAGCATAAATCATGTTAAAATATCTTTCGTCATGTCCATTTAGCTTTAAATCATGTTTCATCACATATTTATCAACTATTTTTTCAATTCTCTTCAATAGAATCAATCGGAACAGGCTCATTTATCTAAGGGATTGGGAAAGGGTCATCATTCCACATCAACGAGACACCTCTCCCCCAATAGGATAAGTTTCAGTGGATTAGAATAGGTGTTTTAAAAATCTTTCATAGTTTAATATATTAGTTTTAATGGATGCTTAGTTTAGTCTTTATTGATTAATCTCTATTGGGATTGATGTTTAGTGGCATAACTATACTTTGTATCCTCATGGATCAAGTATAGTTGGCCCATACTAATTCGTCAGTCACAATTATATGCAAGACAAATTTAAACCATTAACTCTCAATGTTGGTAGACTCTTAAAGTGGAGAAAATAAATTTTAATTAAATTATTTGATGAGGCCAACCCCCTCATAGAGGCACCCCACTTTGGGTACTTAATATTTAAAATAAAACATTTACATTTTAAATTTGGCCAACCTCTTTGGGAGAGTCATATCTTTTGGGTGAAGAGTTATTTGAAGGGAAGTGATGATGGTATTTAAGAGAGGTTGTGGAGTGAATTTTAAAGTAATAAATTATTTAACATCATTATTAGAGAAAATATGAAGCAATTAAAATTAGACTTCAAGAGCATATTTGAAAGAAGTTTATGAGCAGATCTAAAGGTGATTTGGAGAAAACCTTTAGGGTACATATACAACAGATCTAAAAGAGATTCAAGAGTAGATTTATAGAACATTGTTCATAGCAGATTTGTGAATAAAAGTTATTGAATATTTTAGTAGACCTTTCGAGGAATTTTACTACAGATTTATGCCAAAGTTTTGAGCAATTTTATGAAGGTATTTTAGTAGATTGGTAAGAGAAATTATAGCATATTTTTGTGAAGGTATTAAGGAAAATTTGTGAAGCATATTAAAGAATCTATACTCAAGAAGAAAAACATAATATTATTTGGATATTGGTGCCTCTTATTAGAAGAGATTGGTGTCTCTTGTTGGGTTGGTACTTAGTGGTGGGGATTGGTGTCTCCAGTGGGTTGGTGCCTATGAATATGTAAACTAATTTTTATATAAGCAGTATGCTTTCATGATTTTTTCTCGTAAGGTTTTCCATGTAAATCTTATGTTCTTGTGTTGCATAATTGTTAGATCTTATATGATTGGTCTTGTTATGGTTGTTAAGTGTTTAAAAATTAAAAGATTGTCTTATATTGATTCACCCCTATCTTAGTATAAGTGTGTGATCATCAATTGGTATCAGAGTGGGATCCTTCAAGAATATCCTAACCACTAGAAGGTAGGTCTCAAAGAACATGTGGCATGTCAAGAAGGTTTCTCTTCAAATAGAGCCTCATTGTTCGAGGGAACAAAATATGCATTCTAGAGTGTAAGGATGTGTACCTACTTTATGGCACTTGGATTTGAAATTTGGCAATCAATAGTGGTTGGTTATGTTGCACCACCCTCTCCACCAACAGATGAAGCTCAAAAGAGGGGTACTTAAAATAATGTGAAAGCTATGATCGTAATTTTGTGTGGTCTATTAGAATCTAAATTTTTCAAGGTTATGCATTACGGGTCAGTGAAACAAATATGAAAAAAATTCAAAAATACTTATGAAGTTTATTAAAAGGTTAAGAGGGTCAAGCTCCAAACCCATAGAAGAAAAATTGAGAGCTTGCAGATTAAAGATGAAGAGAACATCACAACCTATCTTATTCATGTGGACAAAATCGTCAATACCATTCAAGGACTTGGTAAAGAAATGAAAGAATTTGTGATCGTGCAAAAGGTATTAAGATCTCTTCCCTTGAGACTTGATGATAAATTCTCCACTATTGAAGAAGTGAAGGACCTAGATACATTGAAGATGGACAAGTTGCATGGGATCCTTACGACATATTAAATGAGGATTGAGAAGGAGAAGACATTAAAGCATGAATTCACCATCAAAGCCTTGAAGAGGATGAAGAATAAAGAACCTCAATCAAATGATAGTTCAAGAAATGAAGAAAAATCTCAATTCACGAGAAAGTTCAAGAAAGGATCTAACGAACACAAAGGTAAGTGTGTGTAGTGAAAATGTGTTCAATTTGAATTATTTAACTACTAAAAATTAAAAAAACACAAAATCAAATCAACACTTGGATAAGGCATATAAATCTCAAACCGATGTAACAAGCCTTCTATCGAGTAGATTTACCCATGATTGTCGGTTGGATGTGTGCTCATTAGAAATTTTAGTAGCATAACGATGCTCCAATGAAAATGAATGAGATTTTTTGATAAAATGGTTAAAGGTTGGATATAGTATAGGAGGAAAATGGATGAAGGGTTGAGATTTGATCTTGGGATCAATGGTTGAGAGTGATTGGGATATCTCAAGCCACAAGATTGTGCCAAGTGGCAAGGAGAGGGTTTGTGAGGGAGATTGTACCTTTGAGGGTACAAGGCTCGTGTGCTTGATGTGATGGGTAGGGTTGACCCACTTAATCATGGATTGAGTGTGTGTAACCTCTTAAGGGGTGATAAGGATTAGGTTAGGTGAGAATTAGAGGGAAAGTGGGGAATTGGAGGATGTGAAATGTGAGAGGGATTAAATAAATAAATAAGCTTTATTTATTTAATTTATTGGATAGAAGGGGTAAGGTAGGATAGATGTAGATAAATGATTAAATTAAATCATTTATCTTGGGCTTGAACTTAGAAAAATAGAGGAAAATAGAGAATATATTATTTAATTAATGTAAATTATGTAGAAATAGATGAAATATAACCAAATACGGTCAATTTTAGGTGTCTACATTTTTCCCCTCTTTGAGATGGTGTTACAAAGTAGCATCATTTCAAAGAATATTAAAACACAGCACTAGGAAGAAGATGGTTAGATTAGGGAAGATTCCCCAGCCATTCAAAGGAGTGACTAGGAGGAAAGATGATGGGAGTGAAGAGGAGGATTAGGATTGAGGATGCCCCCTAGAGAGGATAGGTGGGTTTGGGAGAACACATGGGACTCTCAAAATGGATGAGGTGATGCAAGATAAAGGAGGAAAATGATGCAAGATTATGGATAGAAGGTGAGATGGGAGAAGGAAGATATAATTGAAGGAAGGTGTTGCAAGCAAGCAAACATGGACAAAAGGATTCAAGGAAAAATGTTATTTTTCCTTGGTCATGCTAAAAGGAAAATATTTGTTGATGATGGATTGCGTGTTGTTGATTTAGGAACAATACATACCAAAAAAACATAAGGATTGGGAAGGATACATCTCGATGATGGTGATAAAAGTGTTGTTAATGTGGGAACAATATATCTTTAAAAAACATAAGGATTGGGAAGGATACATCCTGATGATGATGATTGGAGTGTTGTTGATGTAAGAATGATATATCCTGAAGCAACACAAGGATTTGGAAGGATATATCACAATTCAATGATGATGGGAGTTTTATTGATGTGGGAACAATATATCCCAAAAAAACACAATTATTGGGAATGATAGACCTCAATGATGATGATTGGATTGGGATCAAGGCTTGCAGCAAGGTTGGGAAGAAGACCAAGGATGTGATTGGATGATTTGTGCTAGATTGTGTGGATTAGGATTTGCTTGCGATGTGGGATTTCTAGGAGCAATAGGATTGATGAAATGGATGGAGATGATGGAGGAAAAGATGCTTAGACTAACAAATCTGCATTAGCTTAAAAGTATTGAAGGGATGATGACATGATCAAAATGGATGAAAAGATTCTTAGAAAAAAATATATATTAGCCTAAGAAGATCAAATGGATGATGACATGATTAGGATGGATGAAAATATTCTTATACTAAAAAATATATATTAGCTTAAGAAGATTGAATGGATGATGACATGATTAGGATGGATGAAAATATTCTTAGACTAAAAAATATATTAGCCTAAGAATATCAAATGGATGATGACATGATTAGGATGGGTGGGATACATATGATTATTGCAAGAGAAAGATGAGAGGATGGATGAAAATATGGATGAGGATTAATGTGAACATAAAATCTAGGATTAATTGGAGTGATGGAAATAGATAGGATAGGTTGGTGGAGGATAGAGATGAAGGATGAATGAATTAGAAAGATGTAGGATAAATGGGTGGAGGATTTGGAGTGCCGAATTAGAACTACCATGTAGTGAGCACTTAATTTGATATAGCATGGGATACTATGCACTAGGGTATGAGAAACCAAGATGACTTCGTATCACATGTATAGGACCGACAAAAAAAAAAGGTTAGTCCAACATCTCTCAAAGTCAAAAGGGATTTGGTGGATACGATTCTAGAAAACCACAAGCACAAAAGGATTCCATAGCATAATGCAAGACCCTAACAAATATTGGTGGATAAAATTCAAGACAACCAAGAAAACATAACAAACTCAAAGCCAAGACTTACCCCTATTTTCACCAGTCAAATCACACCATGATACGATAGATTGTGGTGACCTCAAGTAGCTGAAATAAGAAGCTCAAAAGAAAGATAAAAAAAGATTCGACACCAATGAAATAACAAAATATCTCAAGTACCTTTTTCCATAAGGGTGATGGATGGGGTTGATGTGGTTTGGTGCGAGAATGATATATCCTTCAAAGACCAAAATGGATGGATAAGACCTAGGATTCCTATGACAAGGGATGGCTAAGATACTTGAAACAAAAAGGGGCTAATGGATTTTCTTGAAGTGCTAGCTTGTTAGGGGATGCTTGGTGACACAATAGACACAAGGATGAGACCTAGTGACAAGTATAGATAAGGAGTTTCCTAGATGATGAAACAAGACTAAACTTATGTACAAGGCACACGATATATACAAGATGTACAATATTTACAAGAGGATGTAGACTGCGTGAAGCTCAAAAATGGGACAGTTATCTAAATGATCAAATGATTAATTGGGAGGACGGTGGGATGGATAGATGAAAAGTAATGGGAGATTAGAAAGATGTCAGATAAAGGTAGGAGAAATGATAGTGGTATAGATGGTAGTGGATTGTATGGGGGTACCCTATATTTAATCATGAATGACAATGGATTATGGGATGGAATGAGAATAAGGATGAATGGATGGAGAGATAAAAATGGGGAGACATAAATATGATAGGAGGGATGGATATGAATAATGATTTGGATGATGAAAGGATGATAGGATGGAGGTATAGGGAGATAAATATTGGGAGATGGAAGGATCGTGGGATGAAGGGATGAAATTTTTTTAGGGATTAAGGGAAAGAGGATAGGGAGATAATGATAGTTATATGAAAGGGATGATAGGAAGGATGAATAGGGAGATAAATATGGGGATATGGAAGGATAATAGGATGAATGAATGATATAAAATGGCATATCCATGGACTATGTCGCAAAGTAATAAGATGCCCCTCTAGATACATTAGGTGTGATGAGGCGGGAGGGATGGAAGATATGAGTATTGGAAAATAAGGGAGGTATATGGATGAGGATATAATGAGTGGAAAAGGAAAATATATAGATGATATCATGATAGGTGGATAAGGAATATGATTCTATGTGGATAGAAGGAATCTATTTCAAGATGGGTCCAAATCATGTACATATCTTCCCCTATCTATATCAATACCACAAGGAGGATGGAAGGATTAGGATGAATGGGATATGATAGATAGGATGGGTAAGATGCATTGAATGGAGGAGATGAAGAATGAGGATGCTTAGAATGCAGTTGCCCCCAAGTGTGGAGATCAAATGGATGGGGGATTTACACATGATGTGTGTTTGTTAGGTTTTCATCATGGTAATTGTCCAAGGAACTTGTTTGACAATTTTTCACTATTGGATGAATTTTTATCTTTACTATTTTGTTTTTAAAAATAAAAATAAAAATTTGGATTTGACTCTTTTTTTTGGATTTTTGGATTTTTTTTTGCTTTTTTTTGGAAGTTTTTGGATTTTTAGATTTTTTGGAAAGTGTATGGATGGAGATGGATGAGGATAGGGATATTAATAATTGGATTTGGAATATTGGGTATAAGGATATGGAGGAAGCACTCAAGCATCACATTCCATACCGAGGTAATAAGAGCCCATGTGTGAAGGGACTATTGGATGTTGGTACAACCTTATTAGGATGGATGAATTATGTAAGGGAATGGATTGAATTGATTTGGTGGGGGGAATATGTGGGATAATGGATGGGATGTTGAAAATTTTATGGATGGAATGATGGGAGAGGATTGTGATGGGGGGATGTTGTCAGGACCAACATTGGTACATTGTCATGGATGTTGAATGATGGAAGGAGAGATGGATGGAGAATTTTTGAATGAAGGAGTTGGGATAGGGAGTTGTGGGACATAAAGAACCAAAAGGGATTTAGGATATGGAATATGAGGATGTGTAGCTTTTGGGTTAGCGACTTTGGATGTCATTATGGATTTTCATTTGAATGCATTGCATCTCTTTGCTTTATTATCCACCTGGCTTTGATTTTTGCATTGGTGAGCCTTTGTAGCCTTTGGGATTGATTTAGATTTTATATTAGATTTTTATTTTCTTCATCATCTTTTTGAGGGGACATGGGGATCTTTAGTTCCATGTGGGTTTTTGGATTTATGAATTTATATTTTGGCATCCAAATTGCTTCCAATATCAATGGTATGGGTGTGAGGAGATTAATGATGTGAAGGTATTATGAATGGAGTGATAGAGGTAGGATTTTGGATATGATGCATAGATGGATGATATTGGATGAAGTTGTTGGAGGTGTTCCTTTGTTGATCCTAATTGGGGATTATGAGAGTGGGATGTATATGATGGGTGATAGGGATAGGTGATTAGTGGATGAAGGGATGAGTGGGATGAGATGGAGGATTAAATTTTGGGATATAAGGGCCCAAAATGTATTTATTAGATGGAGGATGTATGTTGGTAGATTGTGGGGCATAAGGACCCAAAATAGATTTGGAAGATGGAGGGATATGGATAGTTGTTTTGAGTTGATAAGATGGAGGAGGGGGATGGTGACAAATGGTTTGGAGGAGTGATGGGAAATGCCTATTGTTCATTTGGAAGGGGCCTACTTAGGTTGTATAAAGATTGTACCAAAAAAAAATTATTGTGAGCCTTGAGATATGTAGCCAAGGCCTTGTTGTCATGGATTTTCTTTGATATGGATGGGCTCCAATATACATTGCTCATGAAGGCATAAGTTTTTTCCTTGATAGTTTATGGTCTTAAGGATTAGACTTATAGTAGGATGCTTAGTATTTTGGAAGCATGATGCAATTCCATTATTAGATGGAGGAGGATGGGGTGGTGGATATGATTTGTTCTTCTATTGCAAGAGAACCACCATGGGTGAATGAAGAGGTTCAAGGGGATATGGAGGTGGTGCCGAGATAGTTTGGATAATAGATGATAAAGGATCATGAGATGGAGTAGATAGGATGGTAGGATCTATATGTGGATGAGGGGATGATAAGGGACTATAATAAGGATTAGGTGGGATGGTATGCTCTTGATTTGGATGAGGGGATAATAGGATATCATGAGAGGGATTGCAAGGAATGATTGGATATTGATTTATAAGGGGATCATGGGATGGAGTAGAGTAGGTACTATGATCTTGAGATGGATTAAATGGGATGGTAGTATCTTCATTTGGATGAGGGGATGTATTGGTATGCTTTGGAACAAGTTCTTGGAATGTGTCAATTTGTGTGGGTAGTGTGATAGTGGAACAGTTTTGGATGGACTCATCAGATGGGGTAGATGGAAGGATAGAAGATTCATAGAGTTCATGGAAGTGGGATTGTTTAATGCTAGGAGTAGGAGAAGGGGATTGGATTTTAGTGGATTTGATGGGTTGGATGGTTTCAATTGTTTGGATGATATTAGAAGTGGTAAGAGGAATGATAGGTGTAGGATGGAGAAAGGCCTCATCACTAATGACCGTGCATGGTGGAGTGGGGTAAAATGAATCCATAAATTTTGGATGTGGATGTGGTGGTGAATTATTTGCTATGAGTCCTTGGGTGACATCGAGAATGAGATACTTGTACATTTTGGGCTTAGGTGGAGGATTATGGATAGATGGAAGAGGGGTAGTAGTGCGATGATTATGGATTGGAGAATTAGGATTATATGTGGAGTTGGGAATGAATGATGGAATAAGAGTAGGTGGAGTATTAGGATTAGTGGTGGAATCAATATTATATGGAGGATGGAAGTATGATGGACTAGAAGGAGGATTAAGGTATGATAGATTGGAAGGTGGATTGAGATAGGAGGAAATGGATGGTGGATTGAGGTAGGAGGAAGTATATGGGGGATTGTGATAGGTGGAAATGGATGGTGGATTGAGGTAGGACAAAGTAGATGGGGGATTAGGATTATGGAGTGGAGGATTATGATTATGGATTGGGATATGGTTTGGAGGATAATGAGATGGTGGATTTGGATTAGGGATGAAGGTGATAGAGTTGCTATACGAAGATGGAGGTTGATATATGACTAGAGGAGAAGGTGGAGGAATGGATAATTAATGAGAAGAATATGCAAGTGAAGGATAAGAGGGGGATGTGGATGGGGGATATGGTGGATATGTGGATTGGGGAGTTAATGGATTTCCCTTATCAAAGGTCGCATAAGGGTTGATAATGGGTGTGGATGGAGGCATGATGGGATAGCTTGGATGAGAGATGTGATTTTGGAAGATTCTTGGAGAAAGATTTCTAACAATCATTATATCAAAGGAATCTACATTGTAATCCTCTTGATCAAAAAGACTTCCATCATCATCTTCAATGTAATTGGGATTTCCCTTGATTACTATTTTTGGTCTTGTTAAGGGAGGATAAGGATTCATGATGGATTGGATGAGGAGTGGATGAAAGAGATGGGAATAGATGATTAGAAGGTAAATCAAATGGATTAGAATAATGTGGAAGGAAGGATCTTAAGATATGTTTTGATATTGAAATTTCTTGGATGTGGATGTACTAAAGTTCAAATTGGGATTTAGATTAAGCTCATATTATGATTTGGTTTAAGGTCACATTAGGATTTGGTTTAAGCTCATATTAGGATGATTTTGATGATATGGTGGGAGGGTCTCCTAAGTTCAAGGATGAAACTAAACTAATGAGGTGATTTTTGGGTGGATGGTTGATAGTATCCTCTCAACTATGGTCGAGATCATATGTCAAAGCTTGATTGGATGGATTTCCTACTTGAGATAGGTGTTAGCAAGAAATCTGAGGGATTAATATCAAATTTGTGTTCCCAAAAGATCTCTTCTAGTTGTGGTATTTAACCCCAGAGTAGGTCTTATTAAGGAAACACGAAAGTATTATATATCCAAGATCAATTGTAAATCAGAATAAAATCCATACACACATAAGCTATATCAGATTTCTTTAGATTCATTATATCAATAATCATCCATTACATTCCTTATGTCTTTGTTAAAGTCAAACATAATAATAACATGAAACATATAAAACACACTTAGCACAATATGTAATTGTAGACACCTAAAATTGTCTAACACATTCTTCTAATTCATTATTTCCTGTAATCATCACTCATCACCCCTTTCATCATGATTAATTAAATAATTTTTAATTATTTGACTAAACTAGACCATTTCCCACATTAGGGAAAACTTTAGTGACAAATATTTGCCAATTACTGAATAATATAAATCAGGACCTCCAAAAGTGACGAATAGTACAAGCTAAAAAGGAGAATGAATCGTGAGGTTTTTACAAAAAATAATTTCGTCTTGATTAATTCGCCTATGCATTATTTTTTAAACTAATAAATCCAATTTGATTCGCCATGTAAACGATGCGTCATTGGAACCGATTTTCCAGTAGTTTATACTATAATTACAAATATTAATTATATTTTCCAGTAATATTATATTCCTACCATTAATTTTGGGGAAATATCGCCACAATAATAAATTACCATATAATTTAAGGGATATTTTAGCCTTGAATAGGGCTTTTATTTATTGCCATCAAATCATCAATTAGCTTTTTAATCGGATGGTTGCAGGTTGATTCCGTGACCTAATACGTATGTGCCTTTTAAAATTCTTGTTGAGGCTCAAAATTTATTTTGGGCCACATGATTAAATCTAATCGTGTGGCCCAAAACAAATTTCGGGCCTCAACAAGCCTATTAAAAGGCATATGCGTATTAGGTTGTGGAATCAACCTGCAACCATCCGATTAAAACGCTAATCGATGGTAACTGTTATGCCTTGCATAACCACCCCATCTTTTGCCTTGGTCAAAAGGGGTCGCCCTTTGTTAGTTTTGTACTTAGTTGTTTTTTTCTTTTGGTTTCTCTGTCGGAATCGGAACTAGAACTGAATCGGGTTCTGAAAGTTCCTTAGAAACTTGTTTTTGTTTCCATCCCGACAGTCTTTTGTTTATATCTTTTGTTTTGTCTTCAGCGGAACCAGAGCCGGAATGGGTGTTAACTTAGTCTTTACCGAAAATTACAAAATCATAATCAACTCCATCCCCGCCTCCGCTATTTTGACTTTTGGTTTTTGTCTTGTCTTTTTGTTTAGTTTTGTTATGTCGGTGTTTTATTTTGCTTTTTGTGTTTTGTTTTGTTTTGTGTTTAGTTGGCGGACCCGAAACCAGAATTGGAATGAAGTTTGGAAATTTCTCAAAAGGTTTTGAATTAGTTTTAATTTCAGTTCCGCCCCCGCCGTTTTGGATTGTTGACTTTTTGACTGAAGTTGCATTGTTGTGAAGTATTGGTTCTCTTTCAATTCCAACTCCGCCTTAACTGCGTGTTAATGCATTAATGACAGTTGCTCATGTAGGTAGAAATCTTCAATTTTACATTCATATAAAGATTAAACGCGTCATTATTATCATTATTAAGAGATTTGAAGAGCACGAAAGAGCAACGACAAAGTTCATTCGAGTTAAAGGATTGAAGGAGGAGAAGATTGTTGCAAGCGGATTAGTTCAGAAGGTTAGCTGTGTTCTTGTGTATTCGAGGTAGGTTTTCTTATTGTTGTTCTTCGTTTTATTTACTATTGCATGTTTTGTATATATGTTTTCCTGTGTTTGGAATCATGTTGTTTTCAAATGATTTTTATGTTTCTTGGCGTGCTTGTTTGAATGGTTGTTTTATTGTGTTGGTCTAGTTGTTTCCTCGTTTCTGTTTGTTTGTTTTTTTTTTTCTTTCTATTTTAGGGCACGGTCGCTTTCACACTTTTGTCGTGATTGCATCGTGCTGTTTTGGTTTTTGCAGTGAGTTAAATTAAGTTTAGGTTTTTAAAATAGTGATTAGTTAGATTAGAAATCTACAGTGAGGTAGATTAGAGATTTACAGTGAGTTAGGGTAAATTGATTCATCATTTTTACTTAGGGTTTTGTCGCATTTGGTGGTCTGGTAAAATGGCAAGGTTTAAAATCCGTGCCCTAGTTTTTATCATGTTTATTAGATTAGGGTTTCGTTGATCTCTATGATCACATTTAAAAGTTTAAAATATGATACCTTAGGATTCGGTCGTTCCTCATGGTCATATGAGTATAGTGTTTTAAAGATTCTTTTTATCTAATATGACCTTAGTTTTAAATCATGGAGTTATAGGTTAAATCGATAAAATCTTTTATGATGTCTTGGTCAACCTAGGCAGAGGTGGGATCGGAATCGATCTTGAAATAGAGAATTATGTTTTTACAAAAGTTATCGGTTCCATTTCTATCCCGTATCCGGCTCCGCGCATAATAAGAAAATCTTCTTTCAAAATAACGATGACCAAGTCGGAAGCATAAGCGGAACAAAAATAGAATATGAAAATTGAAAATCCGAAGAAAACCAAATCCGTTTTCCATTCCAATCCCGGTTCCGATAACCTCCCTGATTCCAACTCCGAGCCCGTTTATTGTTAGTGAAATTTCTATATCGGTTTTTGCTCTGAGTCCGACAGTGTTGTAAAAAGAGACTATTTAGGTTGTGTTTCTGCTTGGTTCCACCTCCGGTGCATATATGAAAGGTATGGTTTTAAAGTATGTTTTATGATAATATCTAAAAATCTAATTAGAGGTTTTGCTTGCAGGAAAGTTGAAAAGATGTTAGGAACATCAGGGGAAGCTGCTCGGAGAAACCAGCCTGCAGAAACATCAAAGGTAGCATCAAAACCAAAGAAGTTAAAGCCAGAACAACTGCTTTATACATTAAGGTATAATCACAGGAGTTTGGTTGTGAAGATGAGCAAGGTGGAATCAGATTGGTCGGATATTACTGATACCAATCTGGGTCAATACAACTTTGAGGAATGGTATTCAAAGGCGTTTGATAAGGATATTACATTGACTATGGAAAGAATTGTCAGCTCTGGGTTAGCTCATATCACTTTGTTTCCTATATCTATCCAGTGCCCAGAATTAATCATGATAGTAGCCAGTGCTTACAATCCTGCTGCAAGACTATGTACGGATTCACAAGACAATGTGATTATTAGTCTCACTCCTGAGGCATTTCAAACTATATTTGATGTTCTAGATCCAAAGAACTTGGTGCAATTAAATGAGGTAGAGGCCTTGGAGCAATATAGTAGGTATAAGGGATTGAATAAAACTCATTTGAACAAGAAGTGGTTGAAGGTAGAAAGAAATCTCTAACCAAGCTTGCAGATCAGCCAAAGAGGACAAATTTCTATGAAGAGGTAGCAAGGTTGATTGTGATGTTGTCTAGGGTGTTTGGAAAGAGGGATGCATTTTAATTCAAGGAGTGGATGTTTCATTTTATTCAAACTATCTTGAAAGGAGAACAACAGTTTGATTGGTCAATGATTGTTTCTGATGCCATACATGATCAGTTGACCAGGATCAGAGAAACCAAGTGTTTCTTTATGATCTCTTACATTGTTTATGCAACAGCAAGAGTGGGTGTTTTCCCAGGTTTGAATAGAGTGGGCATAATGGGAGCCTTGGATGGACAAAAGAAGGTATGGGAGCACTATGATCAATTATCTCTTCAGGTTGTTGAGACTCATTTTAGAAGAGTCAATGATGCATTTTTATGTGTGGTCATCAATCAGTTGAATGGAGATGCAGGATACATGTTAAGTCAAGAAGCCATGGCGTTCATTACTGAATGGGGAAGTTGGTACATCCAATACCCCAAATTTACATACTTCACATTATTTGGTTTTGAAGGCCATTCACATTTACTTCCAAGGTGCTGCAGTAATAGGATGGTGTTAATGGAATTTGTATATCAAGCTATTGGAGTTAATGCTCGGTTTGGGATTAAGCATAAAAATGGATGTCATAAATTTCCCATGAAGTTGGGTGAATATAGCTGTCAACACTTGAAGGGAGCAAAGGTGGTCTATAATGAGTTGATACAATTGAAATTGGGATTGTATATAGCTCGTAAGTATTTTGATCTGAAGAAGATGTATGCCTTATTACCTTCAGTGTTCACTAGACATTTTAACTTGTTAGAAGACTTTTGGTGCGATTGGCAAGATGAGTATGACTCGAGGAAGAAGAATTATGAAAGATTATCAGTCTCACTCATGTCAGAGCTTGGTATTAAAGAAAACATTCCTGAAACCTTGGTGGATGATGGAATGGTGTTGGATCCATCCTATGAAGCATTGAACATTGGCACCAAGAGCTTGGATCCAATTGATTGGGATGCTGAAGAAACAATTGATATTAAGAAGATTGGAAGGACAGTGTTGGATAGAAGTGTGCAATGGTTAGTATTAAGAACTCAAGCTTCTCAAGGGCCAGTTCTTAAAAAGGATAGAGGATAAAGAGGATTAAGAGGAAGACACCTCCTAAAGAGCCATTAGAATTCCTTCCTCTGGATATTGAAGAAATAGAGCTTGAGGTGGTAGATGAAGGAGAGGAAACACAAGAAGGAGATATTCCAGTAGGATCTGTTGTTTCAACACCTACATTTGGTGAATCATCTACCCAAGCCCCACTTACAAGAAAGAAGATTAAAGAGATTCAAGAAGGATCTCTTCATACCATGGCTGAAGCTGCTAAGGGAAAAGAGGTGGAGGAAGAAATTTTGGAAGTTGAGACAGATTCAGATGAAACTCTGTCAGAAAAAGATTTGCAAGAAAACATGCCTCTAGAGCAGAATATTGAGCAGATTTTGACACAAAAAGAACAATAGAAGATGTTTGAAGATGCTACAAGAGAGTATGATGAAAGGGCTGCAATGGAGAAGCAAAAAGAAATGGATGCTCTACTTCACCAACAACAATTAAAGGAAAAACAAGTTGAAAGTAAGGCAGCAGTTGATGAAGTAGAGAAGCAAAGGAGGCAACAAGAACATGAGCTTAAAGTTAAAGCAGAAAATGACAAGTTAGAGTTGATACAAAAGATCCATGATCTTGAGGAGGAGAAAGCAAGAGACCGGGTTGCTAAACTAAAACTTGCAGAAGAAGCTCGACAAAAAGAGGAAGGGGCAGAAAAGATAAGGAAGGAAAAGGAAGCCGAGGAGCTGATTAAGAAACAACAGGAAGAAGAAACAGAAGCTGAAAGACTTAAGACTTTGGAAGTAGAAAGGTTAGAAAGGGAAAGACTAGAGGCTTTGGAAAAAGAGAAATTGGAAAGGGAAGCTCTAGAAAGGGAAGCTTTGGAAAAAGAAAGAATGGAGAAGGAAGAATTAGAAAAGGAAAGGTTGGAAAAGGAAAGAGTAGAGAGAAATCAGTTGGAGGAAGAGAGGTTGAGGAAAGAAGAGGAAGATAAGAAAATACAAGAATAGAAGGATAGAGAAAAGGCTGAAAGACTTGTGCAAATGCATATACTACAAGAACAACAAGAGAAAGCAAGGGTTGAATCCCAATCTTAAGTGAGTATGCAGCCACCTTCTACAGTTATTGCTCCCTCTTCCTCTATAATGACTACTGCTCCAAGTGCTCCTACATGGTTAAAATTGGACCTGCAGAAAAGGGCAAGAACACCTCCACAACCTCTCAATTGGGAGGACATGATGAAAGGAATTGAACAGGAAAGGCCTAAGAAGAAGGCTAAAATTCTACATTCTACCCGACTCATAGACAAAGGAGAAATTGTTGCTGAATGTGCCATGCCAATGACAAAAAAGGAGGTAGGGGACATGCAGCTGACAAATTATCAATTGAGTATGGTCAATTTGGGAAGACCCACTAGAAATCAGCAAATGAATTTGATTGATATGGTGGCTTCAATGACCAAGTCAAGAATGATCAAGGATAAGCAAAAGAAGGATGAGCTTAAAGCTCAATTGGATCAATTACATTCATTCTTGAAGAGTGTCTCCTCTCCAAGATCACAACAGGTAAAAACCATTGAGACTCCTATTTTGTTAAGAAAAAAGGAGGTAGATGATTTGGTACAAGTGAAAGGCAAGGCGGAGATGGTAGACCGATGGGTAGACAAGTTAAACCAATAAGTGGGTGAAGTTTTGGTAGAGGGTTTTGAAGCCTACAAGGACATTGAAGGGTTAGTAAAAGAAATGTATCAATACATTGAGGTATTGGAGAAACAAGTAGAAGAGTATAAAGAATATAGTCAAAAGTTAGAAAAGGTAAGTAAATTGCCTCTAACAACTCTTCTGGAACAATCCATACTTGAGGAAGACAACAAAGATTTTGTGGAGAAAAATTCTCGTATACTTCAGTTTAGGATTGACTTTTTGTGTAAGCATAAGGATGAAGTTCAAGAGATTGTTAATAATTTGACTGAGCAATTGGAAGAGTTAGAAGCAGTTATTGCCATTATTGTAGATATAAATGCATTTACAAAAGAGGGCATGCCTTTTAAACAAATAAAGAAAAAGTGGGATGAAAGATTCAAAGGACTTATGCAAAAAGAGGATGATGGAGAAGAGTCAATGTTGGATCGGTTAATGGACGTTAAAGAGGAAGTAAAAGTTGCAGGAAGAGAATTGACAAAGGTGAAAATTATGAAGGAGTTTGCTGCAGCAGAGTTGGATTGGATAAAATTTGAAGATGACTGGATTGATGGGCTAGAGATGGATACTTTACAGCAAGTCTTCACCAGCTACGATGAGTTCATGGCAGATCCAGCTTCGCATGCATGATTTTTATCTTCTTTGCATGTTGCATGCATACAACACTGACAGTCTTGGGGGCGCATGACTTCTTTTTCTTTTCTTCTATCTTCTATTTTTAGTTAAACTGAATGTTTAATGTAAGAACTCAAGATCAAATTGATCTGAGTTTCCAAGAAAGTTGTTGTTCCTAAAAAGGTGGAAAGCCTAAAATAGAAGTGAAGTTCAGACTTTTTGTATATCTATAAATACCAGATGGGTATCATATTGTAAAAGGGTCGGCTAATTGAGAATTGGATTGGCTTACCTAATTCTAGGAGATAGAATTTTGTAGCGATTTTTACAGAGATACAGTGTACTTGATCTTTTACAGTTAATAGAATTACAGGTTTTCTCAAAATATGGTATCTGGAATTAAATTGTTTGCTTGATAAGGCTAATAAGTTATAATATATCTGTATGCAGTGATTGTGCTGAACATAAGAGTTTCTTGAATGATGAAAGTCATTTGAAGGAATCAGATTTAAAGATTATCTTATTAGATTTTCATTGAGTTGAAGTTATTAAAAAGTCCGTTGATCTATAATCTTGATGATGAATGAATGTGTGTTGTTTTGAAATATTTGAAATATTTGTGAAGAGAAATTGCGAAGTTAATTAAGCACCTAAAATGTATGCAGTGGTATAGATTATGCTATAGATTATGTCATCTTATGGTTTTATGATCTATTAGGAAACATTCATCATTGAAGGTATATGTCCAGATACTAGATAAAATTGATTCATACTTACTGGTTTACCCCTTTGTCCTATCTTTTTCTTTTATTTGAAACCCCATTGATTTACTAAAGCAGTTGGTAAAATGAGTCATTGCTTGAATCTTTTGTTACCAGCACAGGCCCCTTGAATATTATAGTTGCATGAACCGATTGAGTGACACCAGGCAGTTGAGAACCAACTACCAGGACCTTGGGAGTTAGGCTACTATATGTTGTCTTTCTTTTTCAGGAGAAATAGAGTAGAAATATTCTGTTTTAACATTGTTTGTGTCATCTTCACCATCAACAGTAACATTTTCACTTTTCATCTAGTCTTACTTTTAAAGTGAGATTTTTAAAAAACACTTAATCCGTGTGTGCTCCAATGCATTTTTGATATTGAATTTATGCTTGGTGGCGAGGGGCTCCGCCCCTCGACCCCGCCTGTATCGCACGGGGCCGTTGTCCCCGGACCCTACGAGGGGGCATTGCCCCCTTGTCCCCCACAAGGGGTCTCTACTCCCTTGACCCCCACAAGGGGCATTGCCCCTTGACCTCGCCGATGGCTATCGCCCCCGGATCCCTACTTCAATATTACAAAAAACAAAAGAAATATGGGGGAACTGCACCGACCAACTATTCAAATTTTTAAAGGAGAGATTCACCATTGTAATCAATATTTTTAGTGATTATTCGCTAGGATTCACCACTATGATTATTATTTTTACCAATTATTCATTGAGATTCGCTACGGTTTTCCAATTTTTTTAATAATGTGCATAGACTCACCAGGAAAATTAATATTTTTTTCAAATAAAAGGAAAGATTCGCCAGGAAAATTAATAATTTTTTCAAATAAAAGGAAATATTCGCTAGGATTTTACACCTTCGCTGGGGGGGGGGGTTCTTAAAGTTATCCATATCCCGCATCAAATAAATATTTTTCAATTTTTTAATTATTTCATCATTTTTCTTCATCTCCTTAATTAATTAATCATTTCCCTCATCCATTTTAATTAAAAAAAATTTAATTATTTAATTAGTTTTCAATTATTCTTCCATTTTCATGATTAAATAATTTCTAATTATTTAATTAAATCTTGCATTATCTGAACTTATCCACATAATTAAATAATTATTTAATCAAAATCATGTATTCCCCTCACTTAATTATTTAATTAGCTAATTTTATTCCTCCAAAATTTAATAAATTATTTAATTTATTTAGTTTGCACATTCCTTTAAAAATGAATAAAATCATTATTTTATTTATTTTGCTAATTATATCATTTTCTATCTTTATTCTTCCAAAGCCAAATTTAGTGAACTCTTCTAAATTTAGTGACCTTTGCTAAATTTAGTGAGTGAATTGATTTTCACTCCACTTCATCTCTTCGTGCAACCTCATGCATGATCCTCCTAGTCTCTCATCAGTCCTCATCCATCGATCTCATTTCACATCTCACACTGTTGATCCAACATCCCTCAAACCTATAAATCTCCCATCCTTTGATCATTCAATCACTCCTCGAATCGGTAGCCAAACTATACTCAATTTTCATCATACTTTTTCTTAACAAGGTTATGCTAAGTTTATGAGAAACCAATGTATCATATCAAAAAGCATAATCTTATACTTTACAATGGAGCAAGGCTAGGCATTTTCGGTGGAGTTAAAGTAGATTAGATTAGATTTTATTTACATTCTCTTTGATTGCTTTCATTTGATTATTGCACACACTTCATTGGGATTAGGACTTGTTGATCACTTGAATTAAGTTTTTAAATTTATTTTCTATTATTTTGAGTTCATTTGATCACCTTATCCCAAGTTCCTTATACACAATAATCTAAGAAATCCCTTTTAGGAAAAATCAACCATAAAGGAGCACTTATGTATATTTCATAATCATGAAGACCATGGTTATAATACAATACTTGATTATTACACAAGTGCTACATATATTCATCTAATCATTCAATATATATTGAAAATCCAAACTAGAATCACAAGTGGTTTTCCAAAACCATGAGCTAAACAAACTAAGGACAAACATGACACCCAAATCTAAATGGGTCAAAATTTCCAACATGGAATCAAACTCATCATATCATACCCACCTACAAAAAAGGGTGCTCCATTTTAGACTCATTATTATTTTAGTAAAATGATCTATGACATGTCATTCTTATGCATCAAAATATTGTTAGAAGTTCTGATGACTTTTCTAGTTCACCTTGTGACTCCCACTTACATGCGCTTGCATGTGTCATACAATCATTTAAATCTTATACTATGATCGATACTCTTACATATCTTGCATTACATTAAATATTTTATATGAGATCATAAAATAAATTACGTGTGGCATAATTAGCCACCTCAAGTAGGATACCCTTTTCACATGGGAATATATAATACAAACTAACAAACAAAGTGAACAATAGGTTTTATAATGTCTATGATGTACCTAGTCCCAATATTTGTGCTTGATGACCAATCCTAATCCACCTTTATTTACTCCCATTTTTACCTATTCCCATACATTTTCTATATGGTACAGGCTTGATCTAGTTCTATTGAAGGGGAAATTTTCACAACACACAACCACATAAATTTTTCATTAGATATAAATATCATTTTATTAAATTGAACATTTATTACACTATAGAAATGAGAAAAATAAAAAAAGGATGAAATCCTCATAGGCTACAACACATTATACTTCTTTCGCCTAGTTTTTGGAGCCTTCTACCTTATATTTCTTCAAATCTACCTTCAAATCCTTCTTTCCACCGCTCCTCATGACTTACCACCTTCCCATCATTATTAACTACTGAAAAAATCTCAAAATGGTCATAAATATCCCTTTATCACCTTCAATTTTTTTTAAAAAAAAATTGTAACTCTTGCCTAAAAATAACTCAACTTTCAGGAGCCATAAATTTTGATTCAAGCACCCAATTGAGCCCATTTTTTTAAACTAAAGAGCTCAAATTTCTCTAAAAGATATTTTTTTTGGATCAAGAATTGATCAATTTTGACCACACACTCAATCATTTAAAGGTCCAAAAGTCAAGTTAAATATTTTTTATAGGATTTTTTAACCTTAAAATTTTTAATATCTCACTATATGCAAATGATCTTTGGTTCAAATTTTGACCATAGGATATTTTTACAATTTTGAAGCTCTAGGTAAAATTTTAGGTCTATAGGTGCTCAAATACAAACTTTATTAAAATATAAACCCTACTATTTTTATCCATCTTTAAAAAATGAGTTTTAAATTATTCTTCGGGACTTTAAAAGGAAATACACCTCACGCATATTCACCAAAAAAACCAAAAATCAAAAGAAAACCTTTTTTCAGTGATGCAAGATTACCAGTATACTTTGGATGCTCTTGCATTAGACGACCGAGGTAATTCACAAAGTGACCTTGTTCATCTCTAGTGTTTGAGGAAAACCAAGACGGTCAACCTCTGCTTTGGAAAACCATGATGAGTATTCAACATACCTTCCTTTCCACTTAACCAAGTATTTTAATATTGTCTATTTCTTGTAATTCTTCCCACATGACTATTCAAGATTTCTTCTATCTCTTCCTTCTCTAGAGTAGTTTCCAAAATATTCCACAATTATTTTGTTGGTCCAATCTCATTGTCTCCTTCATAATATTTTGTGAAATCAACAATGTTAATTACATGTGAAATTTTAACTCCATTTGGTAATTCCACCTCATATGCATTTCTTGAATCACGTCTTTTTAGAATCTTACATGGTACAAACTTCTTCATTTTAACTTTTTATATGTTTCACCATGAAATATTTATTTTCTCAAGTGAACCATAACTTCATCTCCAATCTTGAATTATTTTAAAAAGTTATTTTGGTTTTCGTTTGCCTTGTACTAAGTATGCATCTTATTAATATACTTCCTTACCTCCTTGTGCAATTTCTTCAGGTGCTTTAAAAATTCCTTGACATCAACACAAACCTTTTATCCTTTTTCCATCTTCCTCAACTCAAAAGAATTCTTAGAACTACTTCCAGGTACAATTGAGAATGGGGATTTACCAGTACTCCTATTGACATAATTTTTGTAATAAGACTTTTTCTGAGGTAAAATTAAATCCCATCCCTTGGGCTTATCTCTTAGTAAAAATCTCAGTAGGTTTCTCAAATTTTTATTCGTCACCTCTATTTTTCCATAAATCTATGAATGATGTTCAAAATTGAACTCCAAATTAGTCTTTAATCTCTTCCATAAGGTCCTCAAAAAATACCCAAAAAAATTGGTATCTTTTTTTGAAACTATACTCCTCGGTAGACCATGAAGTCTAACCACCTCTCTAAAAAGTAAATCTATAAGATGAACATCATCACTGGTATTTTGACATGGAATAAAATGTACCATCTTCAAAAACATGTCAACCACCACAACTATTAAATCATTACCTCTATGTGTCCTTGATAAACCAAGAACAAAATCCATGTTGATATCTTCTCATTATCTCTTTGGTACATGTAATGGCTGATATAGCCCAATATTCTAACTCCTTTGATCATTTGGCATACTTTTCAACTTTGCACAAATTTATTCACATCCTAGTGCAAGTGTAACCAATAATAATTCTCATTGATATGAACAATGGTCTTATTTTGACTAAAGTGTCCCACCAATCCTCTGCTATGCTTCTCCTTAACCAAGTTCTCTCTCATAGAACTCCTAAAAATGCACAACTAGATTTCTCTAAACAACATATCATCTTGTATTATGATATTCAACTATCTCATCATATCCATAGCAATAGGTTCCAAACAAACTTCCAAAGCCTCTACACAGTCTAGATCTTTAAGATACATATTTTTGGGTTCATTGAACACAACAACCTCTATCTTCATATTTGTTAATAATTTTTGCCTTCTGCTTAAAGCATCAAAAAATCTATTTGACCTTCCACTCTTTTACTTAAAAACAAAAGTATAAATCTACAAAAACTCAACCCATTTTAAGTGCCTTTAATTCAATTTTCCTTGATTATTAAGATACTACAAAGCGTAATGATCGATTTATAAACAAACTCTTTTGGCAACAAATAATGCCTCCATTTATTCAAATCTTGAACTTAGCATAAAATTCTTGATCATAGACATAATACTTTTTCTTGGAATCATTAAGCTTCTCACTGAAATAATCAACATGCTTACCTTCTTGACTTGAAACAACTCCTATAGCATTGCCACTAGTATCACAATATACCTAAAACACCTCATTGAAATTTGGAAGTTCCAAAATAGGTTGGTATGTGAATTTTTTCTTCAAAATATTAAAAATATTGGCTGCTCTTGTATTCCATTTAAACTCTTTTCTATCCCCTCTCATTGTCTCATTTAGGGGTACACAAATGCTACTAAAATTATTAATAAATTTCCTATAAAAATTTTCCAACCCATGAAAAGATCTTACCTCTATAACACTTCTTGGTGTATGCCATTCAATGATAGCCCTCACTTTCTTTAGATCCATCATAAGACCCTCAAGCCAAGATGAAAAATATTAGATACACCAACTCATTCATAAAGCTATATTTCTTCACATAAATGAATAAATTCTTCTCCCTCAACTTCTCAAAAAATATTTGAATATGCATTAGGTTCTCCTTAAATATCTTATTGAAAATAAAAATAACATCCAAATAAACAATGAAATATTTCTTAAAAACTCTTTCAATACCTTTTTCATGAGTCACATGAATGTACCCAGTGCATTGGTTAGCTCAAATGGTATGACTAGCCACTCATGTAGGCCCTCCTTGGTCTTGAAGGATGTCTTCCATTGATCTCCTTCACTAATTATAATCTAGTGATATCCACTCTTCAATTCAATATTCTTGAAGTACTTGGCTCCACTCAAGCAATCCATAATGTTATCCATCCTTGACAATGAAAATTTGCAATTGATTGTAATCATATTAATGGATTAAGAGTTTGTACACAATCTCCACTCTCCATTATTTTTTGGTGCTAGTACTTTACATGGACTCAGGATCTCTCAAATCAACCCTTTCTTCAATATCTCTTAAGCTTATTTGTTCAAATCCCCATTCTCTATAGGAGGCATTCTATGGGTTTCCTTATTTGGAAAACTGGCTCTTGATATCAAATCCATTTGGTGACTAATCATCCTCATTGGTGGAAAACCCTCAAGTACATTATCAAATATAATGTCTTGGAACTCTTCCAAAAAAATTGAAACTTTTACTCTACATCTTCATCTCCTTCCTTGTTGACTCCAGGAATCAACACAAATTAAATATACATGTGCTTTGTACCATCCAAAAAAAATCTACTATCAACCAAATAAACTTGCATTACTACATAACTTTTCTTCCACCTCCTTCAAGGGCTTCAACTTGTGATGAACTCCATCCTTCATTAGGAATAGGTGTTGGCATGGCCATCATATACTATATATTGATCAAACTACCATGAACTCCCCAATAATATATGACGAGCATCCATAGGCATGATGTCACATAGTACCTCATCATGGTAATTTCCAATTTTAAACTTTACTAAGAATTACTCATTGACTAGAGCTCTATGGTCCTTCTGCAACTATGCAATCTGATACAAATTTGGATGTCTCCTCCTTTTCAACTGTACATTTTTAACCATCTCTTCTGAACAAGATTATCAATGCTATTACTATTAATGATAATTGTTATCTCCTAAAGTTGCACCCTGGTTAAGTTCTAAAACTTAACACTTTGGAGGAGCATGGGATCATTTCAAGGCTATGAGTCACCTGAAGTTTGAAATGAACCTCCGGATAGGCCGACTTGCTAGCTGGTAATACCTTCTATACTACTGATTTTGTAAGGAAAAGGAGAAGGATAACATAAAAACTAAAACTGGAAAAGAAATGTGAAGTGATACACCAAACTGAAAATGAGATAATAAAACTTAGAAAAACTAACACTTGGTTTTAACTGATAAGAAACAACTATGCACAATTATCTTCTATATGTTCTTGCATAAGTATTTCATTTGAAAGGTATGAATGCAAAAAATTACACAAGGGAAGGTAGTAAAAGCATCAGATACTCAATTAATGACCTGCATGAACATATTATTTGCAGAAAGGTAAAAACATGAGACAAAAACTAGGAGGGAGTGATGACACTTCCATTCATGGCTTCATAATCACTTCATATACACTGAACTGCAAAGAGACAAAAGGAGAGTATTCATTACCAATAGAATCCAAGGGAAAAATTTGTATTCAGTACCTCCAGAGTTACAAAAATGGCCAACACTACATATGGACTGTAAAAATCACCAATACATGAATAAGCCTAATCTGAACTGAGTGTCAAATGAGCAACCAAAATGGCTAAGTAGCCAAGCTCCAACAAAATAGGTTCTAGAAACCTCATTTTCGTAATCCCCTCAAAAGCCAAAAATCTAGGACCTTAATTCTCTCCAAATGAAGTCCCCCCTGATGAAAAAGTCATGCAAGACCATGTCAAATATGAAGATAACTCAAAAATGGCTCCAAAAAACCCTCCAAAGCTCATAAAATCTCAAAACAACTCCTATTTCTTTGGCATATGTTTACCAACTGATTCCAACCTCCCTATATTCCTTCAAAAAGTCATAAATCCATTTCCCCTTTCCATGCATATGTTGAAAGCTTCCATTATTTAACTTTTGCATTCTAAAAATAATATTTATTCTAAGTGATTTATAGATAATCACCTAGGTAAACATTGCACATCATGTAATGAATGCAAAGGAAATACAAAACCTTCATGCATTGGCCAAGCTAAATCCTTAGGCAATAGGGTTTACAAATTCAATGAATGACTTGATCATGCCAAAGTCGTAAAGGCATACTTGAATACCAAAATTACAAGGAAAAAGCAAAGTAATTACAAGACTTAAAGTCTTGACCATGAGAATTAGTTGATAATGTATATTTTAAAAAGAAAATGCAAAAATGTCTAACTTTTAATCGGCCACCACTCAAAATAGGGTTTGAAACCCTAAAACAAAACTTGAAACTCTTTTCATTTCTCATTTGCATCGAGCCCCTGAAAGAACTTCCACGCCACCATCCTTAGGTTTTCATGGAGATTCTGAGGGTGATGCCTTTCTGGCTTTCCTTATGTCGACGAGCTTTCATGGGTTTCTTGCTTGTGAAGGTTATCTAATGGAGATTAGAGGCAGAAATTTTATTATGGAGGCAAATTTTCTGATGAATAATGCATGGGTAAGCCTTCACTTGTACCAAAAAATTCTATCTCTTTCATTTTTTGTGAATGAAAACTTATTTTCAAGTTCTATTACCGTAAAACAATGAATAACAGTTTTGCAATCTCTGTATATTATGAAATTTCAATGCCTTTTGAAGAGGGAAATCTGTATTTTTCCTGAAGTTATATTCCTGCAAGTTCTGGCCATGGCTATATCCTTTTCATTTGATCTCTGTTGATTTTAAAAAATGCAGAAGCATCTTCTTTGCCCTTTGTTCAACTACATGTGCTCATTCTAGAAACTCTGTATTTTAATGGCCGTGGCCATATGCTATTCTTTTTTCTGTTGGTTAATGCTATCATAGCATCCCGTTTCCTTCATGAGACCAAATGATTAATGACCATCAGTGTCATAATCTCCCTGTTGTGATAAAATCATTACAATATGAAAAATATTTCATGAGAGGTGGCAATTGAAATAAGAACTATCTCAACCAATTGCAAAAAGATTCAATGCCATTGCACAGTACGAGCTTAACTCAAGGACTACATTTCCATCCTTACAAAAGCAACAAAAACCATACCCTAACATAGACTCAACCTCCTTCTTCATTGCCATTCAATCTCTTGAAACCCATGCCTTCATTTTTTTTAAATATGGTTGTATTTGTCCCTGTGTATTTACAAAACATTTCATGGCATTTGTGTTATGGTTGCTTGTTCATCTGAGCTTCTTGTTCTCCTAATATTCACTCAACCATTGCAAAACATAAAATAAAATAAAAGAACCCAAAACTTCATGACCTCAATTAAATGTCTGGTATGCTCACTGTTACTCAGTTGTTGAGGCCCTCACAGTCATGATAAAATGCTCATCGCATAAAATGGTATTTGCATACTGTCACCCTCGAAATATCTTATAACACTCTTACATGCATATGCATAACTCTTTTTCATGTTGGGCGGTGTCTCTCTCAATTGCATTCATTGTCCTTTAAATGTTATGTAAGATGACTCATATTCCAATGAAAATCTTTGATCATGCATTGCTCTCTTCTAGCATGGTTCTCTTAGGACAGCCAATGCATTGTGGCCTAATCATGAGGTTCATTAATCAGTTACACCTGCTCTTTTGACTATACTTGATAGCACCAAGGTAATTACCTTTCTCTACTAGGTACTATACAAGGCTGTCATGAACTTTAATAGGTACTTGATGACACAAATCTTTGATGCATATAGTGACTTTTATGACTATCTTTGGATAGTAGTGGCATGAATCTTATTCAATTTTCCATCTATATTACTTTGTATGAAAGCCCCTATGTCCTTGGATAGGGCTTACTGACTGCTCACTGTTTACTGTCGAAACCCTCCTGACTATCATTTATCATGTCTTTTTGGCTCAAACAATGCTTTATGAAAAATGCATCATTGCATCTCCTGAAACTGTTTTATGCAAGACACTGAACACAACCTTTATGATTTATTCAAAGCACAACAAGGCACATTGGGCTCAACCCTTGTGGGAGCCAAATTTTACCCCACATGTTGTAACTGATGTAAAACAAAGACATGACTACACCTGTAGCTGCACATGGAACAAACATGTTAAAAAAAAATGCCTATGCTACATTAATGATGACTTTGTTGGTTTTCTGGGACACCTAAAATGTGCATGCAATTCACTTAATGCAGATTATGATCAATATATACATGAATAGGGGTGAATGTGCATGTGATGAATTCAATCAGCCATTGCTTAGAGCATTGCTCTAACCTATTTTCTCATCTCTTACAGGGAACGAGAGCGACAAACAAAGAAGATTCAGGACAACCTACAACAGACCAGAACAGACCAGACATTCAGGCAATGACTGGTTACCCTCATCTTATGCTCCTTCATTTATTTCCTTTTCTTATTCATATATATGCTTCCTTTTAATTTGCATTGAATAATAAAAATTTAATCTCATGGCTTGTGTGAGATAATGAATATTTCCACATTCAATAAGATTTCTTTTCATCAAAATATTGTAAAAACATTTATGTTTCATTCATTTGTATGAATAAAATAACTTTATTTTTCCTCAAATCTTGTAATGCTATAAAGTTGTTTCATTTGCATAATTGAATGTAGCATAGAAGGTTTTAACAAAAATGTACCATTTATCTTGAAAGATAGATGGCTCTTCCTGATTGAGCCCGTAGGTGAAAATATGGTAACAATAACATCACAACATTTACCTCCAACTTTTCATATAGTGTAGAAATAAATTTTACTTTGAACTAGCTCTTTCTCATCATTTAGTGGAGATCTCATTATGACAAGATCTCCTCTTTCTACATCTTCAAAATGCTAAGGATCAACATCTTCATCTACATGTGCAACTCATGCATTACCTTCAGGTATTCTATTTTTCCTTGATGTTGTGAATACTTGTATGCTTGATTTCCTTCTTCTCCCCATTAAAAATAGGTTCCATGGAAGCCTCCTCTTCCAGTTCCTCGTCCAAGTCTTCCTTTTCCTCTTTTTTCACTATTATTTTGGTCATGTTGACAGTAAGCATTATCTCTTTTGTAGTTTTTACTAGTACCAACTTTATTTTTCTTTTGATCTTCATTTCAACATCCATAGGATCTTTCGGTAGTATTTCCACCCTGACCTCTTCCCCTTTTCTTTCTTTCAAATATTTTTTCAACTTTTCTTCTACCTTCATGGAAAATTGATAGACATCTTCTATGGTAGTCATTTTAACTCAACTCAACTCCTCTTGGATACTCAGTCTCAACCCATTGATGTAATGAGCTACCTTATTCTTCTTGGCCTCAAAATGGCCTATCCTAATTATGACCTTGTAAAACTCCTCTGTGTATTCTTTAATAGAGTTGTTCCCTTGCTTCAATACTTGCATCTTCTTTAACAACTCTAACTCATAATCAACTAGAATGAACTATTTATTTCACTTCTCCACCATCCAATCCTATCTTGTATTTTTTCCTTTTTCTCATATATTTCTTTCTACTTGTACCTCCTTCCACCAAATATTGGCATGACCTTTTAGGTTGATCTTTACTATTGGAAAAAATCTACACTGAGAGGGGGAGGGGGGGGTGAATCAGTGTTGTGCAAAAATTAACTTTATTAACCTTTATCTTCAAAGAATTAACAAAATTCAACCATAATGTATAAACCCTGTTAGGGGAAAAACCATGGTGGATGGCCAATCCACAAGTTAATCTGAGTATACTCAAATGAAGTTTACAATAAGGGGAATGCACTTGCATTCAGGCACACTGCCTAAATCTCACCGCTCAAAGGGAAGGCTCACTTCCTTACAAATAAAATCAGATTAAAACCATTTGAGAGTTTGAACTGAGAAAAATGGCATCTACATATGCCTGATTACAGTTCCGGTTAGGCTCAATATACAATATTTTGTCCTACAGACTGATTCTGCACTTTTGCTCTGTTAAGCTCACACTCACAATACAAATTCTCTATGCACAAGTGAAACTACGCATTATCGCTCTTCTTCTCTGCTCTAAATCAAAATTTTCATCACAACACACCACATACTTTATAAAAAATGATACAGACGATCATATATATATATCCGCGCCATAGAATTCAATTACACTTTGTCGGCTTCAATAGAACACAAAAATAATTATAACTGTCGGCTCAAATCATGAATAATATGCAATGCATATCCACAATAGTCAACCACAAATTGGACAGGACCCAAACAAAGATGTATGAACACAAAAATACTTAACCAATTACTTTCCATACATCCGCGACGTAATACATTCATGAAGTCAGCTCCAGTACAAGAAAAACTGAGAATTAGTCAACCGGACCTTCTTACTTCCACACGAATCGATACGAGCCACTGCGCTTCAATAGTAACAAAGATAACATACCAAAAAAAAATTCTTGAAATGCACAACACAAACCAATAACAAAAAATCTTCATAGAGATTGATGAACACTGAACTGTCGGATACTCTGTTTTTCCTTGTCAATATTCAATCTATCTACCAGTATGATCGAATGATGATATGTGTATCTGATCATCGATTAGATTTTTCATCAATGAAAACACCGTGATATTGCAGTGTCTCTTGCCAACAGTCTCCCCCTTTGGCATTGATGGCAACACTTAGTGAAAAATGACTAAGTGTCATATCAGTACCAAGATAAATTGCACTGTCATCTCCAAAATTCCAAAAATACAATTCTCCCCTTGAGATGATTAAGCATGTTTCACTCCACTCTTCTCCCCCTTTGACATCAATGGAAAAGGCATGGATTGCATACGAAAAATGGATCAATCAAAACTGTTATACAAAAATGCTTCTTTAACTTACATAAACTAAAAAATGTCTGCAAAATGTTTCTTTAGCTGGATTAGATTTGCATCCCAAACTCTTTTGAGACTCTCCATGATTATTATGTGACCACAGATCAGGTAGGACTAGGTCTCTGCAGATTCCAAGTTTGCTGGATCACCAACTGCTATAGTGTCCTCTCCTTCCTTTAGAGCGCTTGACATTATCTCAATTTTTGGACCAAATATGCCTCTGAGTTCACATGCTCTAGAAAAAATCTTATCATTCTCATGCTTCAGGATTTTTATTTTGACAAGCAAAGACATCACTTCACCTTTTGTCTTTCCAACACCACCGATTAGAGGATCAAATGCTTCAAAAATAGTACTTAACTATTTTTCCAGATCTTTGACCTTCTTCTCATTAGCTTCAATAAATTTTGAAAGACACAAACATGATTTGTAGATCTTACCACCTTCTGACAAAGCATTTTGTACATTCTTCACACATGTGGCTAAAATGGTTTTATCTTTAGCAATTAATACTTTCAATCCACTAAAAATTTTGACATCAAATTATTTTTGTACTTTCACCATAGCAGATTTTTCTAGTGACTCAAAGTGAGTACTAACAGTGTTGATAAGATTTTTCAATTCACTGGAGGAGGAACCAGTCAAATATTTCATATAAGATGGCATTATCTTCTCCAATACTCTGGATGCAAGATTTAGTAGTTCACTATATTCAATGTGCGACTTCAGTAGCTCTTCTCTGGCTTGTGCTTGATAAAATGAAGCTACTTTCATCTTCTAGATTGGACTTAAAGTGGACAAGTCAATAGGACCTTCAATTAATTCTAGATCCAATTCTTCTTTCTGTTCAACCAAAAAATTCTTCACTACCTCAACACTGTCTCTTGCCTCAACTGGGATGGCTTTTACATCATCTTTCTTTTCTTCACTTGTTACTTCCTTAGTTGTAGGGTGTGGTTTACCTTCAATATTTATATTTCCTCAACTGATACATTTTCAGGTATCTCAACTTCCATAAGAATTTTGTGTTGTCTTCTGTAGGAGGAATCTGTGAATCCTTAGTTGTATCAAAATTTTCTTCTTCTGCTTCCTTTTCTAGACCTGATGGGGCATCATCAACATGTGTTTCCTCAACTACAACATCAATTCTCTCATTTATCAGTATCTCCCTCAGAATTTTCTCTGTTTCTTTTGCAACTTCATCGATTAGACCAATCATTAGCTTTTTCACCCTTGTTTTTCTTTTAAATTTCCTTTTGGATTTGTTCAAGAATGTCTTCATGTCATCCATAGACATCATCAGACATAATTCTCCAAGAATCCTTTCTCTCATCTGTTCTTCTTCTATTTTGGCATTAAGTCTCCTCATTTCCAGAATGTCATATAGACTTTTGGGCATATTAGGCATTATTTCAATCAAAACTTTATTGAAAATATTCATATGTTTTATCAAAATCATTAAAAGACTCATACCATTTACAGAGAGGCTTGAGATTTCCATCCTTGACTAAATCCTTTTCAACTTCTCCTACTAACATACCTGAATTGTCAGTATTTGTCTTCTTCTTTGCTTGAACATCTTCACCAGAGGGTTTTCCCTTTGTGACAGTTGTTGCCTTGGTGCCTTGATGTTTGATTTCTCTGACTTCTTCATCAGAATCTGTCACTTCATCCTCAGAAACAACCATAAACACTCTTTTGCTCTTATCTTTCTTCCTCTTACCTTCTTTACCGGATCCCTTGGATTCAGTTTTCACAGGGATGGATTTTGCTGAAGGAGTTGAATGGGATGCATAGCTTCTAGTTGTTCTAGCTCGGGCAGATGGTGTTGTCGGACTAACTGATTGAGTTTTGTTGCCTCCTTAGCTTCTTGCTTTGTTGCTTCAGCTTCTTCCCTTTTCTTTCTAGCTTATTTTAGTTTCTCTGTAGATATGCCCAAACTCTCTGCAAGAACTTCTACCTCTTTTCTAACTCTTTTAGTTACCATGAGTTTCCTGAGCTCATTTTGAACCTGCATGTCCTTCTCAGCATAGGTACCAAACCTTTCTTCTGCCAGATCTAGAGTTTTAATTAGCAAGTGTTGAGCATACATGTCCAAAATGTTCTCTTCAACTTCATACCCCATAGGTATGATCCAAATTGTTCTAGGATTGACAGCTTCCATCATACACTGATCAACATCCACCATGAAGAAAATTGAATCCTTGTATTTATCTACAATTGAGGTGGGAATCCTCTCTCTCGCTTGCATCATAGTCTGAAAACTTTTAAAGTATCCCCAAATAGCTGCATTATTTGTTTTGTTGTCTGTAAAATTGTGCAACAGATCTCTGATTTGTGCGGCTACCGGCTTGTCCTTTTGCCAGTGAATCTTTCCAACTCCCAGAACTTCACCCATGAAATAATAGAATACGCACAAAATCAAGTTACCATACTTGAAAGAGTTTTTATTATCTTTCTTAATCTTTGCAAGATTTTCCATTAGTTGACTTCTCAATAGTTCAAAGAGATCATAATCTGTATTTTCCTTCACCATTTGATAGGTGGCATAAATTGTTGTGCCGAACACAGAGTTGTCTCGACTAGAATGATAAATATTATATCCAATAACCATAGATGAAAATTTGACATCTACATCAACAATGTTATCAATAGTCATTGCCCTTTTGTCATATGTAGAGCTTGTAGCATTAGTGACCATTTGATTTTTCACAGACTTCAGAATTGGTAGTCCACCGGAAGAGTTTAGACCGGTTACTGCACCGATAGCTTCCTTTGTAATTTTGAATGGAATGCTTAGCCACATAAATTCATCATGGACTCGACTCAAAACATAATGAACCCATTCCAACTCTTCAAACACGAGAAATTTGACAATTTGTGTAAATTTCTTTGCTTCAAGGATTTTATGTTCCAGATTTACACAGTAATCTTCACCAATGATATGATTATTGTACAAATTCAGCAATTGAGAACTTCCTAGTTCTTCAATATTGGTGTGAATATAAACCCTAATGTCCTCTGTGTGTAATACTCCATATGGAACAGACGAAAATGCTCCTAATAGATCGGTCTCAAGAGACTTGTAAGGATGCCATTTGAATTTAGGATGAGGTCTGTCTTTGACTTCAACTACCAGAGGAGTATTCATTTTGACCAAATCGCAAGTTCGCGAAGTTTTTTGAAAAATACCTTTTTCGCCGGATCAAAATTTGATTGCCGAATCACGTCCACGCTCGAATTTTTCCTCAATTCGCCAAAGTTCTCCTATGATCTCTCCAAAATTATTTTCTTCCAAATGCAAAGTGAAAAAGTGAAGAATAGAAATGACTTTTTATCACTTGCATACCTAACCCTTTTGTCGCAATAAATGCTTTAACCCTAATACATTTGGTTGCCCTGTTTCTATGCACTATGAGGGGTAAATCTTCTGTGAACCTCCAATACTCCATTCCACTTTCTCTAGTGAGTTCAACAACATCTATTGAGCATCTATGCACCTACTGTACACATCCACATCCGGTGTTACTTATCGGTTAGGGGATTATATGATTTTCTTGACAGCTCCCCCTAGGCCAAAGGCTTGAAACTAATTCTCGAAGGAATTACCAGAAGCAGGTTCTGGTGCTGGCACATTTTCAACAGAGGGATCTTTCTTCACCCATTTCTTTTGCATCTTCTGTCTAACCACATCTGTAGTGACTTTACCTTTTCCCTTGATATCCTTCTACATGTTCTTCCTTTGATTTACCAGACCTTTTATGTTCCAACATAATTTAGCAATGTGTCCAATTTTGTTGTAGTTATAGCACACAACATTTCTCTTTCCAAACTAGTTGTTCCATTGATTTCCTCTTGATTTGCATTGGTTAGAAGTATGGCCAAGTCTATTGCATGTATAACATCTGATATTTCTATGGAATTGATTCATCACATTTTTGCATTCATTTGACTTATGACCAACCTTATGACAATTAAAGTACTGACCTAAGAATGATGAACCACTTGATTTCATTCTACTTCTACATTGAGTAGCCATATGTCCAAATTTATTACAACTGAAGCAGTATCCATTAAATCTCTAAGCATTAGGTTGTCTTACCGAATACCTTCCAGATTTGTTCATTTGATTTCCTTGTCTGAATCTCCTTTGCTCGGATTTGGAACTTTCTCCTTCTTCATATCCAAGACCTTGCTTGTCACCATTATTCCTCTGACTGCTAATTAGTTCATCAAGCATGGCAGAGCTAGCTTTTAACTTATCCTTGTACTCATTTGCAGTAACAAGTTCATTTATGATATCATCAATCTGCCTTTCAAGTGCCTCTTCATTGTTTTTAGATTGTTCCAGTTCATCATCCAATCGACTGCATACTTCATATTTTTATTTCAGGGACTGTACTAGGTTCTCTTCATTCTTCTTTCTATCTTCAATCTCTTTGGTCATCTTCATCATGATAGATTTCATCTCATGCTTTAGGACTGTATTATCTCTGGTAAGCTTTTCACATTCTAGTGTCTTTTCTTTTAGGGCTTGACTGAGTTGTTCTTCTTCAATGCTCTTATTGTCACTCTATTTAATTTGATCACAGATTTTCTTTCTCTTCTCTCTAGACTTATTGATTGTCTTTCAAAGACTCAATGAATTTCTTAGCATCTGAGAGGTTTTCTTGCAATTTCTGAACTTCAGCCTTTGACTGATCAAGATCATCCAGGGCCACCAAAATTTGTTGTTGAAGACTGCTTGAATCCATTGAAACACCTTCCAAGATCTCCTCAAGTGGTTAGACTTCTTTATGAGGAACTAGCTCTGATACCAATTGTTGGAAACAAGCTATACTGAGAGGGGGGTGAATCAGTGTTGTGCAAAAATTAACTTTATTAACCTTTATCTTTAAAGCATTAACAAAATTCAACCATAATGCATAAACATGAAGAAAATGAACACAACACCATAACACAAGTATTTTTACATGGAAACCTTGTTAGGGGAAAAACCACGGTGGATGGCCAACCTACAAGTTAATCTGAGTATACTCAAATGAAGTTTACAATAAGTAGAATGCACTTGCATTCAGGCACATTGCCTAGAGCTCACTGGTCAAAGGGAAGGCTCACTGCCTTACAAAGAAAAATCAGATTAAAACCATTTGAGAGTTTGAACTGAGAAAAATAGCATCTACATATGCCTGATTACAGTTCTGGTTAGGCTCAATATACAATCTTTTGTCTTGCAGACTGATTTTGCACTTCTGCTTTGTTCTGCTCACACTCGCAATACAAATTCTCTATGCATAAGTGAAACTATGCACTATCCCTCTTTTGCTCTGCTCTAAATCTAAATTCGCATCACAACACACCACATACTTTATACAAAATGATACGAATGATCATATATATATCCACAACATAGAATTCAATTACACTTTGTCGGCTTCAATAGAACACAAAAATAATTACAACTGTCAGCTCAAATCATGAATAATATGCAATACGTATCCATAACGGTCGGCCAAAAATTGGCTAGGACCCAAATAAATATGTACAAACACAACAATACTTAACCAATTACTTTCCATACATCTGCGACATAATACATTCATGAAGTCGGCTCCATTACAAGAAAAACTGAGAATTAGCCAACCAGACCTTCTAACTTCCACACGAATCGATATGAGCCACTGCGCTTCAATAGTAACAGAGATAATATACCAAAAAACATTTCCTAGGATGTGCAACACAAATCAATAACATAAAATCTTTATACATATCGATGAACACTGAACTGTCAGATACTTTGTTTTTCCTTGTCAATCTACAATCTGTCTATTGGTATGATCGAATGATGATATGAATATCTAATCATCAATTAGAGTTGCCATCAATGACAACACCAAGTGATACTGCAGTGTCTCTTGCCAACATTTACAAATTTGACCCATTCAAGATCTTCTACATCCTCATACTCAAAATACTCTTCCATATCATTTATCCAATCAATTAAATCTTATAGATTGAGATTTATAGAACAAGTAGAAACTTTAATATTTGGTGTTTTTCCAATCTTGGAAATGAACCTCAAAATCTAATTTTCTTGGGATCTCCTATAACATCTTTTTCTTCTTCAAACTGCTCTTCTACTTCAGCTTAATCTCCACTCTTTATTTCTTCTCTTCTTCTAGCATCCAATCCTCTATGTATCTCCTCTTGGAGTATAGTAATCTACCTTTGGAGGGATATATAACCCTCATCTCTACCAAAATTTCTCCCACTACCATGGTTTCTTCATGGAGGAATCTTGATTTCCTCATTACCACTCAACCCACTACCACAAATCCTAATGTAAATTTCCTCACGTTCAATGCTTTGTTTACACTCTTAGGAGTTACTCCTACTCTAATACCACTATGAATGTAATTGCAGATGATCCTTGGGAGTTGTGGAGTAAATTTTTTCCAACTTCAACATGATATTGGAGCTACAGACTTGTAATCCCCTCTCCTTTTTTTGAGATATTTCATGTTTTGGGCTATCATTTGGTGCATCTTGGAGGAAAAAAGTGTCTTCCATTGGATTTAGAGCTGTTGGAAAAGTCATTTTTGCCTTTTGTTCGGCTTGATTTGGACTCTATAGATTAGATCTGCAAGGGTTTGGAGCAATTACTTTTTGTCCAGATTTGAAGGGTAGTTGTAATTTTGGTGCATTTTGAGCCAAAATGGACATTTGCATCACGCTCAGAAGGCCCAAAAACCTTAAGGTCGCCTGTCAAATTGTTGAAATCCATGTTGGGAGCATTTGGGGCAATTTTTTTTGCTAGGGAGATAGTATGGCCTCCCGCACAAGTACAATTTCGTAGCAATTAAAAATTAAAAAATTATTATTTTTTTGGATTTTTAAAAAATATTTTATTATTAATTTTTTTTTTAAAGTTTTAAAAAAATCTAATAAGGGTGTTGAAGGTACCTACGTTGTTGCATAGTACCTTCAACCCTCATTAATGGGGGTGGTACCAAGGTACTATTGCCCTTTCTACGGCCTAGCAAGGGCAACAACCCTTAGGCCACGCCCCATTAAGAAGGGGCGGTAGTGGTGGGGGTATTTCCTCTACCCCACCCTTATAATATTTTTTTTAAAAAACTTTTAAATATTTTTTTAAGACTTTTTTAATAAAAAAATCCTACAACCTCTTCTGCCCACCCTTGGTCGCATGGGCAACCAACACCTAGGCAAGGGGGGGCTATTTTTTTTTGCTTTTCTTAAGCAGAAGTTCTAAATTTGGTAGACCTCTATCTTTAGAGGTGTTTTTTCTAAAATTTGGCAAATATTTTTTTGCCCAATCTATCCCCTCTTCATTGGGCTTTTTCAATTTTGCACCCGATCTTCCAAAGGTGATATCTTAGCCATATTGTGGTATTTTCAGTGCAATTTTTTTTGAAATGGGGTATAATTTCACGCTTTTCACAATGGTGTAGGTGTTTTATAGTTTTAATTTTAATTTTTTTTGAGAAATCAGTTTTATTAGTGTTGTTGTTGTGCAATTCTTTTTTTGGAGACTTTGACGGGCCATATCTTTTACATTCAAAATCTTTTTTGGGTACCATTTTTGGAAAGTGCGTGATTTTTCTTGTACTTTGTCACGGTGCTATCAGTTTCCTCTTTTTCTATTAGAGAATTGTATTTTTAGCTTGTGGCCTTTTTTGGACATTATGAGCTTCCATTATAAGCACTTCTCTTATGTAAATGTATTGAAATAAATTGCCTCTATATTGCACATGTATTGTTGGGATCTTGCACATCATTTTGTGCCTTATTATACTCACACTATGATATAAAATTCCACAGGGGGTTGATGTTTTCCTTTTTTCTATCACACCTTTGTCAAGTGAGTGTCTCTTCCACAAAAAAATGAATCACATTAATCTTGCCTCATGTGTGTGTTCCTCGGTTTGCACACCCTTTATATTTGTTGGTACTTTCATGTTTGCATATTTCAATATTCTTGGTTCTTCTTCATGCACTACATTTTGGCATTCAATTTTAGTGTACCTGTCATGGCTCTCCCTTGTCAGCATTATGGGGGGTTTCTACTGTTGGTGCTAATGTTTCCTTGGTTTCATGTTTGAGTGAGCTATGTATCTAGTATTTGTTCCTATTTACTAGGTGGATGTAGTGTACATCAGTGGATTATTACCCATGCATTTCAGTGAGATGGAGCATTTACCATATGGACACTCTTGCATTCCTATTTTTTGGAGGTGACCTTTTGTAACATGTCCATTGTTCTACACAATAACTTTCCTAAGTTTTAACCTCAAGTAAATAGTTTAAGCATCTAACCATTATGAGCAATAAAAATTTTCTTTCAAAACTATAAAGATAACATGCACATTTGAAATAATATCTTTCCAAAAAATTTAATTGCATTATATCAAAGTATTACATCTTTCTAAAGTAATGATTACTTAGTACATGATAACATGATATTATTTCTCTTATTACAATTTTTTCATCATAATGGATACAAAATACATAAACAAGGCTCCACGAAGCTTACTAGCAAAAGAAGTACAAATAGTCCTAGTAATCCCCATCCAAATCTTGGTCGCCTACTAATGAGGAGAAGCATCACTCAAGCACTTTTCCATCAACCTTGGACTAACTGCGGTCCCCTGCACAACTATCAAACTAATAGATGGCCCTACCCTTTGATGAAGAGATTGGTTTGGTAACCTCATAATAAGTATTGACCTTTTTTGAGTTTGGTGTTATGTCCCACATATCTAGATCTATCACAGAGTGGCTACAACCTACATATATGAAATTCCTCAACCTAGTATGTAAACCTGGATCACAGTTAACTGACAGTGTAAATAGTGGCAACTTACACTACTTTGGCCAAAGTAATTATCCCCTAGTATTTCAAGTGGATGTCATTTACTTCACCCACCTTACTAGCTCGATTTGTATTGACCATTCATAATATATGCATAGGCAATCCCCTCCATTGGATTATCCTAACCCCAGGAATAACCTATTACCTCTATGTTTAACTAACTCATCTACCAAGTAAAATCATAGTACTATATGACTCAACTAGTTTAAACAATTAGCTATGAAAGCTATATCCAATATAGTATTTATTCCCACTACATCCACCTATTCCTTAATATGGAATATGTACAAATACTTCAAGAAAAATAGATCTTAACACAAAGTACAACAAGCAATCTTTCCATTTCACTCAAGATTAAAATATTCTTTTCTTATAAATAGATGATATAATTCTCTAATTAAAACAATCATTGACTCACAATCATTTAAAACATAAAAAGAATAAGAGAGTAGAAATCAACATGCATGTTTATGAAATGCTCCAACTAATCGAACTAGATTCCTATCTCAGCCTTCTCTCAATTCAGTATACAATTTCCCCAAATAAACCTTCTCACTTTCCACCAAAATATCACTCTCAAATACCTCTCACAACTCTCAAATCTCACACAAATCAGAAATTCAGACTACAATCACTTAGAAAAACATGACATGAGTGCAAAAAAAATGGATCCCTATTGTGGTTGAGAGCACCTCTATTTATACACAAAGATCAACAACTAAGGGCTAGAAACAGGGCATCAAGAATGACGCTTATCAACTCAAGAGGTTTGACTCAGCAATCAAAAGAAAAGGTGGAAACTAGATTCATTGCACAAAAAATACATATGCATCCAAGGTGAATTATTCGATGCTAAAATAGACATCAAGAATGATAATAAAAAATGCAAGGCAATTGCCTCCTACAGGTCGACTTACTTGGCACAATTGCGTGCTTGACTATTTCTTCATGATTCAAAATGCTTCACATTATAGAAATTCATATTAATAAATAGACTTCTAATCAATTCATCTCATTCTTAGTTGGCACCACATTATGCCATTCGCGCCATTTATCATGGGTTGATGTTTGTTTTTTGACTTAGTGGACACTTTCTTGTGCATGATCATTTACTATTGTTTTGCTTTGACAAAGTCTTGGCAGCCAAATTTACATGTAGGAATGCATTTAAATTTTTAAAGCATCACTTGATAATATATATGCTCTATTTACATAGCGCTAATCCCTTTATTACTATGTTGTGTGCATTACTTAGCATAGAATATGCTTTAAATTCTATGTGCTAGTTAAATAATTCAGCGTTATCATTATCATATATACATAATGATTATATATATAATTGTGACAGACAGATTGGCATGGGTTGATTACGCTTGATCCATGAAGAATCAAAGCATAAGGGAGCCACTAACATCAATCTCAACAGGATCAATCATGTGTAAATTAAACTAAGAATCCATTAAAACCAAGCATACTAAACTAAGAAAGCTTTAAAAATGCCTACTCTAATCCATTGAAACCTATCCCATTGTGGGAGTGGTGTCATGCCGATGTGGAACGGCAACCCTTTCCCAATCTCATGGATAAATGAGCTTGTTCCAATCAGTTTCATTGAAGAAAATTGATGGAATGATTGTGAGATGTGTATGAAAACATGATTTTAATCTAAATGACCATGATGCAAGCTAATTTAACATGATTTTATTATAAAATGATGTATATGTGCAAATGCTAAGATAATTCTAAATGGATTCTAAGCTAAAAGATTCAAACCCTAATTAATAAATAAGCTAAATGGATGCATTATGTGATCATGGAAGCCATTAATGGAAGCTAAGCTAATATGCAAGTGAAATAAACTAAAAAAGATGATAAATATGAGTGTGAGTGTGAGTGATTTTAACAGAATAACTCCGATGTTAAAAGATGGATTCATTTGTCTCCAAATAGTGTTTTATTTATAGGAGAGCAAATGAGAAATGGAGGGTTGAGATTAAAAAAAAAAAAAGCTAATCAATGGTCAAGGATGAAGGAAGGATGAAACATGTATCATGGATTCTCATCAACAGATGAGAATAAAAGATGATATTTTAATCAAGGGTTAATATTCCTTCAAACAAACACACTTTTGACTTGTACAAGAGCTCACAAGTTAACTTGCACAAGAATTTTTGAGTTAACTTGCATATGAAGTTAAGTAAGAATATTCCCTTTTTCAAATGAGGAGAGAGAATATTATTTGGAATATTCTCATGTGTGAGGGAAAAGGATAATTTAGCAAATTAAAATAAAGTTTAATTGTGCAAAAGGGGGAAGGAATATTCCTTTCGGAGGAATGTGCAAAGGAGGAATATTCCCTTGCAAGTGGGGGGAATTAGATTTATTAAGTAATTGATAATTAATCAATGTTAATTATGCAATTAGGGGATTTAGAAGAATTACATGACATTCATTAAATAAAACGATTTAATGAATAGGGGAAAGGTGGAATGACATTTAATTAAATAACTTAGGATTATTTAATTAAATAAGAAGATTTAGGGATTTAAATTAAATAGTTTGATTTATTTAATTTAATGAGACGAAATATTAGTATGAAAAGGGGTGAATTAACCCAATTAAATTAATTAGATTAATAGATGAAAATGACATAATTAATTAAATAGCTAGGCTAATTTAACCAATTAAGCAAAAAAAAAGATGGGTTTCAAGATGAAATGATGTTAGTATACTTGATTCAAGTGCATGATATCATTCATGACATTTTTAAGTGTCTACAATAATATATATATGTATATATGTATATATAATATATACATATATATTTATATATATCTTGATTTACAAGTTTATATAACACATTATTTGATAAATGAATACATATTCACATACTGATATGTAAGTGTGTGTATATATGTATAAATATACATATGTACATATATTATCATATTAGTATGGATGTATCTTTTTCGTCAATGCATACTCGTAAGTTAATATATATGTATATTATTATATACTATATATACATATATATCACACTTATATTTAAGCACATATATTCATAGTCATATCGACCAACATATCTACATGGTATGTATATATATGTATGTATATGTCTCCTTGTCTGAATGACATTTTCATGCATATGGGTAATCCATACATGAGCATGCGTAGGTATGTCTATCTACGTATTCTTATGCACGTATTTACTCATGTGTATGAGTTTTATGTTGACACATTCATATATACATATATATACATATCATTTATATATATTCCATTGATCAAATATAAACATGCAAAGAATGACTCGCACATATTAAAGAGACTCAATACTTAGACTCCTAAGCAAGAACATTCACAAATATAAACACAATCAAGATTAAAGATAACTTACTATTCCCAACTATTATCTCGACTTGACCAAACTAGAAGTGTGTGTGTGAAAGCTCAGTTTAGGTCTTTTATCAAAGGTTACCAGACCAAGTTCTTCTCCTAGAGTGATACTTCCCCTCTCATTAGGAGGCTTGATACTTTTCCTGCATCCAACTTTACACTTTGAAAAGTAGTTAGCTGAAAACTATACATTCACTTGCATCATATATTTTCACAATCAAGATATTTCATAAAATCAATTAAATCAACATTTATTCTTCATATTTTGAAAAAACATAAAGCATAAATACACCCATTTCAAGCATTTTCACCAAACTAAGTAAGGGTAAATAAGTAGTAGCAGAATGGGGTGTAACATATCCCCCCTTGTGAATCATTGTCCTCGATGATTTTAAGTATTAGACATAGACATAAACTATAAGAAAAACATATTAGAATTGTTTTTAAAGAACTCTCAAAAGCATGTAAAAGACGAGGAAACTTTTGCTTGATTTCAGCATAGTCTTCCCAAGTAGTAGAATCTTTTGCATATTGGTCCCATTAGACTTTGCATTGCAAAACCTCTCTGTTACACAAGTAAAGATTACGTGTTCCAAGCACCTTGAGAGGCTTGATTGTTACCACTCCTGGATCCTATACCTATAAAGCATTCCAATCAATAACATGGTTATCCCCTAGTATATACTTTTTAAGGAATGAGATGTGAAAGATAGTGTGTATCCTGGCAAGAGTTGGTGGTAACACAATTCGGTAAGCAACTGGATTTATTTCCTCAAGAACCTTGAAAGGACCTATGTATCATGAAGCTAGTTTGGAATACTTTCCAGGGATAACTTTAGTGGCGAATCTTCGCCAATTGGAAAATTCTAGGAATCGAGCAAATCGAAATTGGCGAATTTACCGTATCCAGCAGGGTGTTCAAATTGCTAGGATTTCATGAACTATCGGTCCAATGCATGTCCATTCGCCAACCATTTTTTTTTACGAGGCATGTTTAGGTAATAAATTCGCCATAAGACTACGCATTTCCAATGGACCGATTAATATTTTCGCCTAGAATCCCGACGAGCATGTCATAAAACACCAACATATTCACCAATACTATTAAAACAACATTATATGAGGACCCATTTCGCCAATTAAAATTTACAAATAGTTGCTTGTGAAGACCCATTTCGCCAATTAAAATTTATAAATAGTTGCTTATGAGGACCTATTTCGCCTTGAAAATTACAAGGTATCGCTGTATAAGCACGCGAGATTCACCAAATTTTTAACATACCATTTAAAAATCCCATGGAATTCATCAAATATGGATTGATATAAATACAATTGAAACTGTTATTTGTTCTTACACATTTTGTTTTGTTCTGAGGTTCTACTTCTCGATTTAGAAGTTAGCGAAACCCAAAAACGTAGACTTAAAGGTGAGTGATCATTTCTTCATACTGTTATTAGTTATTAGTTATAATAATAAGATTTCTTTATCTATTTTTCCATTCTTTCTTTAGTCTTAAACATGATTTTGAGTAGGGAATGGGATCTATATTCTCTGTCGGTTTGTCCTTCTTAAACAAGAAGACATTTTTTTCCAGCTTTTATTCGAAGTGAGATATCAATATGTCGAGCACTAGAAGCAACTGCAAGGGTAAGAATCCTGAGGGTAATGAAGAGACTGGGAGGCCATCAAAACGCCCAAAACATGGAGGTACCATACAGTCTTACTTTGGAATTGGCAAAGCTTCTAATCCATCAAATCAAGGTGGAGCTACACCATCAACTCTTCCACCAAATATTATTGAAGATGGCATTGACAATACCTCACAAGAAGGTCAAGGTGAGATTGTCATTGTGTTAAATGAAAATGTATATGTTGTGCCTGTTGCACACATGCCCCGTTCAGAACGGGGACCCTCTCTTCCCTCTTTTTGATTTTTGGGTCCTTTTTGGCTTCACCTCATTTTGCATGTCTTTTTTTTTGTGCCCTAATAGGCCAACTCACCCTCCAAAGTCACATATTAAGTTTGATCAAACTCGACCCCTTTAAAAATGCTAAATCTAAAGTCAGTTCAGGTTTCCCTTGTCAGAATGCCCTTCGGACGTCCGTGGCCCCTTCCATTTCCGGACCCTCGGGTTTCCCTCTCCGGATTCTAGTTCTAAGTTTGTTGTTGTTGGCGTCCAGCGCCCAACATCTTTTTGGATTTCGGACCCCGGATCATAGATTTCTATGTCCGGGATTTCACCTGAACTTCGCCGTTCTTCACGACCGCGGCTGGACGTCTTTCCGGCCACCGGACTCCGGGTCGCCCGCCACCGAGATTTGAACTCACCAACCTTTCGAACCACCGTATGAAGCATTAATTTGCAATATTAATGACAGTTTTGGCTATAAAATCAGATTTTTCGACTGCCATTTTCACGCGACCAAGTGATGGAGAAATTTGTAGAGCTCCCCGCACCCAGCATTCTCCACGCCCGTGCCCGAGTTCTCTTTCGGCCACTTTCTTTCACGTGTTCAGCACCAGCCTCTTCGAGATTTTGAGGTACGTCCGCCATCTGGGCGCCTCATCTTCCTTTTCGTCAAATTCTAGGTTAAAATGAAGTAAAAATGTAAAATAGGGTTAAAATCTGGTAGATGAGTACCCTCCCATAAAAACCCATGTTTTAAAATGTGAAAAATCGATCATTTGAGGAGTCAAAATTCAAACCAGAGTTGGACCTCCCCGTCATTGTTCTTTAGAAAATGGACCACCTTACCCGTGGCCGGACTTTCCCGCGGCCGTCCGCACAAAACTTAAACTTAAACTTCAAAATTTATGCGGCCAAACTCGTTCCGGATTTCGGCCTTCGGATTTCCCTTTGCGGGTTTCCATTGTGCCCCCACCATTTTACATGGCCTCCCCTAAGCGTCTTTCTGGACCTCGGACCCCGACCTTACAAAATCCGTGTAAAACTTACAAAAAAAAAAAACAAAAATCGGCAAAGAACAAACTGTCCCTGGGATCCGACCCTCGGAGTTCCATTCCCGAAATTGCGTGCTAACTTCGTCATTCTGACGGCCTATCTTGAGCGTCCTTCTAGACCTCAGACCCCGACTGCATAAAGTTCGTTCAAAGTTCCAAGGGAGAAACCAAAATCCAAGCACCCCCCGGACCCTGACCTCCGGAATTCCGTCCCCGAGATTTCGTGTCACTTTTTCCGTTTTACACGGCTGTCCTGGGATGTCTTTCCGAGTCCTAGACCCCGGTCCCCTTTCGCCTTGTGAAAAATCCGAATGAAGAACCAGTGCCCAAAGTATATTTGGACCTCGACCCCCCGGAATTTCGTTTCCGAGATTCTGTTGCACTAATGCCGTTTTACACGGTGAATTTGAAACGACCTTCCGACCTTCGGGACCTGATCCTCTATTTGTCGCCATGCTCCCAAAACTCCTAAAATTCATCTCTGGGGATTTCCCTCCGGAATTCCACTCCCGGATTGCCGCCTACTTTTTCTCGTTGTGAATGGCTAACCCGCGACTGCTTCTTGATGACGGCGGTTCGAGCTCCGGATTCCAGCGCCTGGAGTTCTGTCTCCCCTACGCAGTTTCAGGTGGCCTTCCTGCAGCTGATACTTGAGTGCTTAATTGAGGATTCAAATGACCTCCAAATCCAAAATGAGCTTCGACCCATTTGCTAAAATTAGGTCTTCTCTCACGCCAACCCTCATTTGAGCAAATCCAACATCGGGAAACACTTTTGGGAGTTCCATACCTAATTTACCCTTCCAAATGACATTTTTCCAAGGGAACTCCGGCCCTGGGAACCCAGGTCACTTGCCTTGCTTTCTAATGATGATTTATCAAATGTTATATGATTATCGAATATGAATAATGATTGCAGAGCTAACCTTGATATGCAGGGACTTGTTCGAGGCCATTTTTTCATATTTAATGTTACTAATTCATGTCTTTTATGTAGGATTTATGTAATCCGGCGTAGGAACTTCTGGTGCCTCCAAGGAGAAGGGGAAAGGATTAGCCAAGGCACCCCGAGGGAAGGAGGATAAGGATCAGATGAAGTACAAGCTTCAAGGGGTCCCCTTACAATCCAAAATCACCACTCTTTGAAGAGATGTCACAGATACCAATATCGGTCAGGTCGATGCTGATGAATTTACATAGAGAGTCAAGGTGAATCCCAAGACATAAAATGTGAGGTTGATAAGGAGCAACGGAATTTCCAGAGCTGCAGGCTTCCCGCTGGCCTTGGTGGCCCCAGAATTGGTAATGGCGTGCGTAGAGGCATATCAACCTGAGACCCAAACTATAGTGGATCGGGATGGGAATATCTTTGCAGATATGTCCCCATTGGGTATAACGACAACTTTCCACATTCTTGCTTTTAGGAGCATGGAGACCCCCACCATGGAAGAATGCAAGGAATTATGGGAGCAGGATCCACTAAAATGTAAGAAACTAATCAATCAGTATTGGTTGAAGGACAAGCGGGCTAGTGTCGGAAAGCTCCCTCAGGAGCTTTTTCGCAGTGATTTCTTCGAGGATTACCATGACCTCGTGACCTTGCTAAGCCGAGTGATGGGTCTTCCTGCTACAACCTTCTTCCAAAAATGGATGTTCTACTTTATGGAGCAGATTCTCCGTGGTGACGACACTGCCTTTTATTGGGGGGAGATAATCAGTGACTGCTTCCACGAACAGTTTACAAGTGTGAAGAAGACCTCCAAGTTCTACATGACATCCTACCTAGTATACTCCCTCGCAAACCAATGACACTATCATGGATTAACTACGGTACCCAGTGAGGCATTGAGGGTAGAGCTTAAACCATATGATAAATACCCTCAACTGTAATACCGAAACTTCACGAAGGATTATTGCAGGGTGAATGATGCATTCATCACCCACATCATTTGATCTCTAGGAGGCAACTTTCAGAGAAGAGTTTCCCACAGTGCCAGAGCCCTCCTCAGGCAATACGCCTTCCTATACATACAATTTCCAAGGTTCACTTACATCTGTGCCCAGGGATTCACAAAAAGACAAAACAAGCTACCTCGATACCCCAATGACTGGATTATACTATTAGAGCTGACTTGGTAGCTATGGCACATCCATAATATTTTGAGCAGCAAGCATCTGGCAGGTACACCTTACCCCATTGGGCTCGGCCAAGGGATGTACAAGATTCATACCTCCCAGTGTACGAGGTACTCAGAAAGGGAGTTGGTCGAATACCACTTTCGACAATACACAGCTCGGCCCCGAATGGACCCATACGGACATATCAGAAAGGCACTGGGACATGAGTATGCCCACCTCCACAATGTTGAATATTTCTAGGCTAATTGTAAAGATGATCTTGAAGTGCGGCTGTGGCACTACATGCGCATGACTGTCCTTTACATGCGGAGAATAAATTTGTGCCCAGTTCCTGACTAGCTTGAAGAGGATGAGGACACGGTGATCGATCTGGGATATGATGTCATCACCAATTTTCCACTCCCTACAATTGAATGGAATGAGCGAGAGCTTGACGACATTGACATACTTACTAAACCCATCGAGATTCGAACAAAGGCATGGATCGACCAACAGGTTGCCTGATTGAAGCAACAAGGAGTCGCCTTAATGTTTAAGGGACTAGAAAGTGAACCGAGTGGCTCTGATGGTGGAGTGGCTGCCACTACAACTAGGGAAACATCCAAAACCCCACCATCAGTCAAAACCAAAAAGAGAAAAGAAGTCAGTGAGCAGCTGCCCAAATCGAAGATTTATGCTCGAAAGGCATCAGAGGGCGAGCCGCCAAGGAAACAAAGAAAAACAACTGGGGCCACAAAGATGACTGTAATACCCAGAGGTCCGCTCCTCAAGCAAGGAGGAGAGGGATCTGACCCGCTGAGGTCTCCATCCACTGCAATTGCTGCTACTATTGCCACCGTCCTGCATGCTTCGCTTGTTGTTTCTGCTTCCTCCCCGCCTGTGGTGGAAATCTCTGTCCACCTTGCTTCCACCTCTCCAATCATTTAGATTATTCCTGTGGATTCGTCCTCTGCCATGACCTTGCCGGTCTCCTCTTCCTCTATGTCTCCTTCCCTTCCCTTCGTTTCCATTGCTATGATGCCTGCCCTTAGCCTCCCAGAATCCTTTGTGAAGTACATGCAAAATGTGCCATCCGAGCTTTTGGGGATGCTTACTAATCCAATGGTTCAAACTACAATAGCTCAGGCTATGGCCCATGCTCTAGCTCTCCCTCCCCCTACCGAACTGCCAAGAATGGAGGCGACAATGCAGATATCCGATGAACTTGAACGACAGCAACTAGAGGCTGCAAAGGGGCTAGAAGACGAATAATTTGAGTACCACGAGCATCCACTGTTCGAATGTCGAGAGATAGATGAGGTGGCCTACAAGTCCTCCAGTGAGAGCATCAAGGAGCTGGACGCTAAACTAATCAGGGAAACAAATGACCCCAAACTCAATGCAGAGTGGGGCAAGCAGCTTAAGGAGATTGAGGATAAGGAAGTCGAGGATCGGCTTGCATGTGAAGAGGAAATTTATTCTTGAGACTGAAGGCAGCAGTTCTCCAACTAAGGGGTGTGGCCAAACCCTAGAACATGATGAGGAAGCATCCCTCCATGAAGATGAGCAAGAGGAGAAGCCCGAGGAACATGAACACAACCAAAATGAAGAAGAAAAGGGTTCTGAAAGGGAGGATCCCTCCAACAAGCAACTGTGCGCCAAGTCTCCCACTAAGTGTGTAACACTCGAATAAGACTCCGATGAGGAGAAAGAAGATACATGAACTGAGAAGAGGGCTCTTGTTGTCAGAGCCATTGAGCTTGAGAAGGAGGATAGCAGGAATCAAGGTGAACCACCCAGGGAAGAGCCCCAAGTACCCGATTGGATGGAGAGGTAGTTGAAGCAAAAGACTCCCACCCAAAAAGATCCTAAGGCAAGGCTGGAAGCCATACTGGCCAAAGCGGAGATAAGCACCAAGAAAGAGAAAAAGCCAAAGATCAGATCGAAGGTGACCCTGGATGCCTCAGGATCTAGGGTGGTACAAATAGCGACACCGGTGGTTGGAGAACAAGGAATAAATTATAACATCTCCACCATCAACTTGGGAGTGGCCACAAGGGAGCAAAAGGTTGACCACCTCCAAGAATCGGTCGCCACAGTGGTGCATCTTATCCAACAGGATAAGGTTTCTAAGGAGGAACTCAAAGTACAAGTGGCTGATCTAATGACCTATATTCAGTAGTGGTCATCCCCAGATGAGCAGCCCACTACGTCTTCGGCCCTGCCTCAATTGCTATCTCAAGAGCAGATCAATAAATTGGAGAAGAGAAGGAACTTGGATAAGACTACGAAAAACTGGTTCCGGTAGGTCTTATATATGGGAAGCATAGGTATCAACCTGGCTGTCCAGATAGAAAATAAGTTCTTGGAAGTACAGAGGACTCTTGAGGGAACGAGGCAGGTCTGCGAGGGGTTCCCAAGGAAGTACAGAGCAGCCTACCCAAAAATTGAGGCTATACTCGCATTGCCAAGCAAGGTCTGGGAGAAGGACCTCGCCCTCAAAGATGATGACCACTGGTTAGTGGATGTATGGAAGCGAGATTTCGACCATCAAAGGGGAAATTTGATGCAAATTCTAGAGTGGGTAGTTCTAGATATCGAATGGGCCAGGGAGACCGGAGAAGAGTGTGCTCAGTACCTCAAGCTAATGATGGGGTACGAGCTACCCGTTGTCGAGATTAATCCTGAGAGCATAAAGCCCCACTTCTTAAAGAACATGGAAGATAGGATGTCGGCCAAGATCACCATGGACTTCATGATTTTTTCTACCTGAGCCTTCGCACTGTGAGAAATTTTCAGAGATAATGCTACCAAGTATGATGACGACTGGAAGAAGCTCACCAACAACTCCCAGGAATGGAGCTACCAAATTTTGCGGTCTGACATCATGGAGTTGGACAAGTTCCAGCCACTAATCTTGAGTTTCATGGAGTATGTAGCTTCGAAGAAGCATGAAGGCAACCCTGTCATTGATGAAGAATTCCTCAAAGAGTAGCTACAGCAAAGGGAAAATAGCTAAAGGACGAAATTGCTACAGTGTTGTCACTAGATGACAAAATAGGGAAAAGATAAGAAATGTTTTATAAATGAAATATATTTGGGGGTAGGTGAAACCCTAGTGTAAAGTGAATCTTGGCCACACAATAGAATCAAATCTTGGCCACTCATTTTGCTTTTTGAAAACTATAAATAGGGCTCTCCTCCTCTCATTTTAAGAGAGTTGAGTTGTTGTAAAGGCATGCTGCAAAAATTATAATAGAAAATACAGTCATTTCCTGGTGTATTTTTGGGTTTCTCTACATGTTTCATGATTCTTCTCCCCTTAGTTAAAACTTTGCTTCAAATCACTTTGTTGTTCTAGTATTCTTTAGTTAGCTGTAGTGGATTTAGTATGTTGTCTTTGGTTATGAAGTTTTATGCTGTGTGTATGCTTTCTTTGTCCATACTTTTGGTCATTTGCTACTGGTAGGTGACTATGTAAAGTTAGTCTGGAATTTAATTTCATAGTTTCTCCTTAAACTTTGTCTTTGTTCACATTTACATGGCGAATGAATAATGAATATTTGCAGTCCTTAGAAGATAGCATAGATTTCATGACATTGTGAGAATTTAGATTAAGTGAAATTCTATTTAAGGAAACTATCCACAGTAGGAACCTCCATGATCACTGGTCATCGGTAGTTGCAGGTCCAGGAACCATCCTTCTTCCTCGCCCTTTTTCCCTTTTTTTTAGAAACAATCTGTGCTAAGGTTCATTGCACATTGTAAAGCCAAATCAGACGAAACAATGGAGTCCAAGACTATTGTCTAAACCTATAGCAAAAGTGCAGTAATTTCATATCCAAATAACTCCATTCGTTGACCCAGTTCTCCTACAGCTTTAAACCACGTAAGACCACCTTGTGATTCCAGAAAATCACATCAAACAATTGAGAATATTCCAAGCATCGTCAAGACCTAACATCCAAGAGACCTTGGGATAGTGTTCTGCAATCTGATTGTGGAAGATTGTCTTTCAAGAGAGGTGATGCACCTACGCATTACCTGTGTTGAGAGGTGCATAAAAACACTATCAACAGTATCAAATGAGGATGGAAATACCACAGAAGATGTTCCAAGGGATACCCTAGTTAGCTAGAATGAGATAATTGACTTGGATGAGGATGATGTTGGTAGCAAGAGAAGAAAAGGAAAATCAAAATTGGGGCGTGAGTGGGAAATGACAAGGAATTTTCAAATTGGTTGGTTGTCGAAGTACCCATTCCTTGAACCAGTGGGGGTATCAAACAAAAATGATATTGAAAGGGAAACAAAGGTCAAATGTAAGATTTGTAGTTGGAAATGTGGAAGAGACAAGATGATGTAGCTAAAGCTTGACACTATAGAAAAGCATATCGGTAAACTTTATGAAAAACAAATCATAGACAAAGGAACAATCTGTCGTACGATGGAAATCAAAGGAAGAATGTCTTCATGTTAAGTATGCCATAGATTATGGAGAGCATAACCATAGAATGTCGAAGATTAAAAAATGTGAAGGAACACTTGAGGCTCATTTTGGAAAAGCCATGGCAGCAGCAAATCTATCAAAAACTATTCAAATGAGTGTTGTTTTTCATATTTTGTCTAGGGGGCATCCTATGATAGATTACCCAAAATATTTTGATTTATTATCTTATTTGAGTGTTCCCCATTTTCCCTTCTCACATTGGTTAGTAAACGTTGGATGGGAATGGGTGAACTGTCTTGTTGCAGTGGAAAAGCAAGATTTAAAGGAGAAATTAAAAGAGTCAAATTTCATTGCATTATCTTTAGATGAAGTTACTACGGTAGACAATACTTCTTGGGTTTGTATGCATTTGTATACTATAGAACAACATGTTCACCAAGCTTATCTTCGTTGTGTTCATAAAATGAAGGATAATTCAACATCGCAAAATCTATTTGAACTAGTCAAGAAATCTTTGAATGAAATTGCAGGTATGGATGAGTTGACAATCGCCAAAAAGTTGGTGTGTGTAGGAGCTGATGGAGCTGTAGTGATGCAAGGTCAAAGGAGCGATCTTTGCATAAAGTTACAAACTACTTGTGCAACATACATGCTTGGCATTCACTACATGTCCCACATAATGAATTTAGCATTCAAAATTGTAAGCAAGTTTCCTACAATATTAAAAGTTGAAAATCTAGTTCGCGAGATCCATGGATACTTCTACCAAAGTCCCAAACGTTTCCTTGAATTTCAACATTTTGCTGAGGGAATAACACCTAGAAACAAGCTTCTCAAGGATGTCAATACTAGATGGATCTCCTTGCATGGACCAGCACAACGAGTTCTTTCAGAATATCAATCCTTGATTGGAGTGATGTATGAGCATCGCAATACAGTAGACAAAGCTCCTGACCTATTACATAGGTTAAGTGATATAGAGACACTCTTGGCTTTAGCTAGTCTTCTCCCCATGCTAGATGAGATGAACAATCTTGTGAAGAAATCCCAAGATAGAACTATGTATATTTATGAATATGCCAATCTACGTAAAATTACATGCTTGGCCCTCGATCATCTATATCTAGATCTAACACAAGAAGGCGCAAATTATTTGATGTGGTGAAAAATTACTAATTTGAATAATCTTGATTATTTATAGTTTAATGCAAGTGGGAACTTATGTATCTGTGTATGTGGATATGAGATACCAATGTACCATTGTAAGATAGCCAGGCACTCTAGAAGAGTAGTTGTTAATGAGGAAAATTTTAACGACATTGTTAAATCTGTTAGTGATAATTTTAAGGAAATTGCAAAATATCTTTCCTCAGAGATTCATGAAATATTCCCTTGACATGAAATACTTGAAGCCATGGGTATTGTGTATCCTCAATTTTGGGTAAACCGAGATAACCCAAAATATTTTCATGATCAAGTAAAAATCTTGATCGAACAGTTTTCAGAAAAGGTAACATACAATGAGCAGACAATAGAAGGAATTTTAAATGAAAATAAGCTTAGAAAGAAATGTCAGACTTTTGCAACAACTATGAGGGACCAATATAAATCTATGGGCAAGGAGAAGGCCTTTGAACAGGGATCAATAAAAAAGGTTTCAACAAGCTTAGGTCAGAGTGAAATATTGTGTGGTTCGATGTCAAAATATTTCAAACTTGTTGATTTATGTCAAACAATGATATTGGGGTCGGTGGAGGATGAGAGAGTTTTCAGTACATTGGGGTTTTTGAAATCAAAGTTAAGAAACAAACTGGACAAGAATTTGGAAAATTGCTTGAGGATGAAAGGAACTGTGTATAATGTCAAAAAAAATCCTTTTGAAAGGGCACTCACAATCTGGAGGTCCACATGTGAAAGAAGAGGGATTGGGTTGTGCAATGTAGGCTCTCCAATTCCAACAGTCGTCAGTATTGGTGGTAGTGGTAGTGGCAGTGGGCCTGGGATAGATGACAATGATATTGAAATTGACACAAATCACACAATGAATGTTGAATTTGAGACACAGGCCGAAGAAAGTGCAGAGCAGACTCAAAAGCAAGATGACTCTTTTACTTTATCTGAAGATGAGCATCGGTTTGAGGACCCTGACTCCATTTGGGAAATGGAAGAGAATCATCAAGTTTTAGGTATTTTTACTGCACTTCATGAATCAGTTTCCATTGTTCCAAAGTCCAAACTGTAGTTGATGATATTTTATATTGTATTCAATGAACATTGAAATTGTGAATCATTGCACTTCATGATATCTTATTTTATATTGCACTCAAGCACTACATGAATCATATTCCAAACTATAGTTGATGATTTTTTATATTATATTCAAATAAATTGTGAATCATTGCACTTCAAGTTCAGGATATTTTATTTTATATTGCACTCCATGATATTTTATATTATATTGCACTTCATGAATCATATTCCAAAGTCAAACTGTAGTTCATAATATTTTATAAATTATATAGTAATCCATCATCCATGAAATTGTGATATTAAAATTTAAATTTGATCTCTTAAAAGGAAATTTATTTTTTCTTTACAAAGAAAATAGCCTCCGTCGAGTCCACCCCACTTATCTTCCACATATCAATAATCACAAAAATAAACGACACTTTGATTTTATGATTCATAAATTATGAACAATGTAAATTGTAGAAATTTGCGTGACAAGATCCATATTTTAGCCTACATTGCATCCATAAACAAATTTGAAATTCCATAGTGGCGTAGTCCTTCCCCCATTCCTAACAAAATTCAATACCATTGGCGTAGCAATGCTTCATCGGCAGAACCCCCATCACAGTCCCATCGATGGCCCGATGAAAATAGCTCACAACCTAGTATCGGTGTAACAATACTCTATCGGGCTGACTCCTAAGGTGCTCTCCTGATATGCCGATAGAGTCAAGTTGTCAACAAAAGTAACCATGAATTATGACCATGGGCATGAATTATCGAATTTCATCAATAATCACTAAAATATACCACACTTTGATTTTATGAACAATGCAAATTGTAGAAATTTGTGTGACAAGATCCATATTATAGCCTACATTCACATTGCATCCATAAACAAATTTGAAATTCTGTAGTGACGTAGTCCTAGAATCCTAAGTCCTTCCCCCATTCCTAACAAAATTCAATACCATCGGCCTAACAATGCTTCATTGGCAGAACCCCCATCACAGTCTCGTTGATGGCCCGATGAAAATAGCTCACAACCTAGTATTGGTGTAACAATACTCTATTGGGCTGACTCCTAAGGTTCTCTCCTGATATACCGATAGATTCAAGTTGTCAACAAAAGTAACCATGAATTATAAATATGGTCCCCAGATCCATGGGCATGAATTATTGAATGCATAAAGTATATCGGGGGAACTTTGGTGCATCAGGGAAACATTATCTCGCGTCCCACTGATAGAACGAAGGATAGGTGTCCATCGGTGGAGAGGGTGTCTATCAGTGAAATAATAATGTGACATCTCAGGGCATCGTGTTGTGGTGCATTTATGAAGCAGAATTGAAGTGAATTATATCACAATTTGATTGCATAGTTGTTACAAAATCCTGGAAGATTTCACTTAGGGCAGAAGCAGAAAGGAAAAAACTTGGAGTTTTGATGCAACAAAGACCGGTGAACTATGGAGGTGACTCGACGAGACTCACATAAGTACTTCAAACCCAGCTAAGAAGCTATGTTCATCAAAAGCTTAAGATTTAAATAATGGAAGAGATTACAGACAAACCCAAAGCTAAAAAATAAAAAATCGAAAAGCCTAAGAGACTCCTAAATGAAGACTTGATAGATCAATGCCCTGGATTGGGGCCGAGACCCAAGAGGAGTGCTCAAATGAATCCTTCCATGGATCGACTATGGGAAAAACATAAGGACTTAGGGGATATTTGGACACCACAACGAGGATACGACCTCTTCATGTACCATTACAGAAAACAATTTAGGTTTCAATCAGTTTGCAATCCATGGAGGTTAAACCTGGGAAGACTTGTGGTGCCCAATGTGTTTGTGAACATAAAGCTAATTAAAGATCTTTCTATCAGATATGACCCCAAGAAAATAACTATTCAATCACATGGTGGGGGTGACATGCTTGTTATTTCTAGGGATCTCATTTCTAATGTATTTCAGTTAGAGTGTTCACTGAATTTATCATTCACGATCAAAGATCTCTTGACAGAGTATCGCCACATGGATACTAGCTATAAGAGATGCAAATTACCTTTGCATAGGCCCAAGGATGAAGGAGGCCAACTCAGGAGGTTCTCTAACAGTGAAAACCCTCCTTTCCATGAATATTTGTTCGAAGAGTATTTCCGATACACCTATTATTCAGCTGGTCAGGTTTTGGGAGTAGAGGTTCCGCCTCTCATGTCGATTGCCCCAATGGTCTTAGCTGTAGACATACAGAGCAAGGATTCCAAGACATTTGATTATGCTAGCTACTTGGCCAATGCCCTACATCGAGGGCTTGAAAAGATTAAAAATAATAGTGATAATATTAATTTTGAACACTATTCTTTGCTTATGCATTTTCTATTGTACAAGGGACAAGTCAGAGGGGTCTAGAGTGAAGAATTAAGGATAAAAGATACAGATGAAAATGGAGATTTTAAACCTGTACAAATGTGGACTTCATTGTGGGACAGTCGATTTGGTAGGTCTTATTACCTTTATTTTGAAGGATTTTTTGTAAAACCATTGATGAAGTTGTTCGGGTATTTGTGCAATTATAACCTATCCCCAGAAGTACAAAGATTTCTAAGACCAAAGGAAAATGACCAGAGAAATAAAGTGAATCATAACTGGGGAGACTGGTATTCTTTCCCTGATTGTACAATGATAAGGGTTTATGGGTTCGAAGGGGCTCCACACTTGATGCCACAAGTAGTTCTTGACCAAATTTATTTTTTAGAAATTGTGAGGCAATTGGCAAAATCTGATTCCAAACACCTCAAAGGACATAGCAAACAATAAAATATGCCCAGTACCTTATGTTTTGGAGACTTTACAATGGTTTCCAATGAAGGATATGGATAAATTGATGGTAAATTAGCACAGTAAAACCTAGCTCTAGGTGATGTAAGGAAACAATTTGATGCAGAAGGGTTTATTCACAAGGCGAGATTATCGCAGGGGCTATCAGGGTATGAACATTTGTTCTCAATCGAAGATGTCATAAGAAACCATGATGAGGCTTCCACAAAGGAAAGAATGGCCACCTATAACAAGATTATGCTTGTAGAGGAATGGAAGAGAAAAAATGGCCCATCTTATTCAAAGGCATTTGGTGAGATACAGGATCCTTTAACAAGAATTGAGCAACTCATCGCTCATGTCAATGAACTGCTATAGGATGTTCCCCCAGCTATTTTTGATGCACCCCATGCAACCTATTCAGGAGTACAAGCTAGAGACATAGAGCCCTTGGATTACATACCTTCACAACCTACTCTTGAGCTATGTTTTTTTGTAGATACTGATATAAGTGAAGAAGAGAAGGGTGATGAAGAGGGTGAGCAAGTCAAACAAATCAGTGCTCCTGTGATTGCACAGTACGAGCCCCCTCAAGAGCAGAATATTGTAAGATTTGAGGCATCAAATGAACTATCTGATGATGTGAGGATCAAGGCTAGACAACAGTTTATTTCTGATTGTGATTTTGTTAAATCTTGTGAATTTAAATCATTTGTTTATGAATATAAAGGCAGAAAAATGAGACAACAGATACAGGATATCACTCTTGAACATGAGGCAACCGCTCTGGAGAAAATTAAAAGGGAGGTAGAAAAGGAAATGGAGTCCATCACTCCTGAAAGAGGAAGGGAATTGCTTCAATAAGTTGGAGTGTTGCTCCTACCAGGGTGGGATATTAGCTCTTCAATTGTATTTGATAGCTTCAAAAAAAGAGGGGATAAGGCAATGAACTTAACAAAAGAAGCAAGTGACAAAATGTATTCAGGATCTAGGTACAACCCAGACAAATCCACCTTGCTTATTTGGTCACTGTATCCCCATGATAAAATACCTCCTATAATTAGTAATCCAAACCAAGTGTTTGGTCATCTCTTGGTTCAACGAGTAGTGGATACCAACCCTATGGAGACAGCAGAATTGAACATAAATGTGGCAAAATTTACCAAAGCACAGATCGAAAAACTGATTAAGGATACAAACTGAAGAAGGAGCTAGAAAATCAGAGAGAAAGAACATCTTCCTCCTCCACATCAGATTTGTACTCCCCATGGCTTGAAAAAGATAAGAGAGTGCTTGATGCATTGGCTGATGCAGCCTACTGGAAGAATTGCCATCTGAAATCCCAGGGGAAATGCAAAGAATTGGAGAAAGAAGTGAAAACCATCAAATATAACATTGTACCTGAAATGATAAAAGAAAGATTCAACAAAATGATGAAATGTGCTAATGAATATTGAAAATTATTCAAACAGACATGCATTGCATTGGTGGAGAATGAACGATTGCAGCCTAGAATGATGGAGAAAAAAAATGAGCTCATAGATAAGAATGTCATGAAAGGACAAATATTGCTAACATATAACAAGTTGGTAGAATCACATAATGGATATCATAACAGGCTTAGGGAAGATTTCAATTGCTTTGATTCAGTCCCACTCCTGAAACTTCATAATGGCATTGGAAATCTGTGAGAATATGATGATTGGAAGGAAGAGCTTGTTGGGCTTCTAACTACCACATTGCAAGAAATAAATGATGAGGATATGGTTTTACAAAACACTCATAAGCAACTCAAAAAAATAATGTCTCTGGAATATGATATGAAAGAGGCGATCTCTAATGTGGACACCTATGTTGAATAGGAGTACATCCATCACCTCTCTGCAGTCAATCTGTTTATTCACCAAACTGTAGATGTGTCAGAATCAGATCCAATGGGACAACCATTAAATTCAGAGTAAGAACGCCAGTCGACAAAATGATGAGCACCCTATCATGGAGTAGAATCCTTGAACTGATCTTAGGTGGTCATGGGCTTCTGCTTGGAGATTAACGGATCAGTGTATTCACCTACGACATTGTTTTATTTATAATTTGAGTTATGTTTAGTTGTCAAATGCCATGACTTTTTGTAAGGGGTTTGTAGCTTGTTGCCTCTCATATATTAGAGAGATCAAGACCTGAATAGGAGATCAATGGATCATCACATCCTCTTTAATTAGACTTTAGAGTAGAAAATAGTAAGAAGATAGATAATAGATTGCACCAATTAGCCCATCCATCTCATATCATAAACTATTTTTATAATGCATATCATTTGAACTTTGAAGATCAATACAATGGAGAAGGTTACACATAATTAATGTTTTTCTTTTGAGTGTTCCACTGTTGTGGATTCATATGCTTATAAGTTATTAAATTATTTGGCTATCTCCAAAGTGGTTGTTTATGTTATTCAAATTGAGTGTGTGGAAGTACATTTAATTTGTCAATACATTGAATTTGAATTCTTCAGGAATAGGGGCTGTGACCATGGGGTTTTAGATTTATTTATGGACATGATCATTGATCAAGTAGTAATGTGGGCTAGAAAATGGATCTTGTCACACAAATCTCTCCAATTTGTGCTAATCATAAAATCAAATGTAGTGTATTTTTGTAGTATGTGGGATGTGGGTGACGTGTAAGACTGTAAGTTGGTGGATACTGATCAAGATTTTAAGTCAAAATATAACAGAAGCTAACAGTTCAACATCCATAACTTAGAAGCTCTACCAAGAAGTAAATATAATGAGCTAACAGTTCAACATCCATAACTTGGAAGCTCTACCAAGAAGTAAATATAATGAGCTAACATTTCATCACCTTATAGTTCAAATCATAAAATAAATAATATAGATAATTGAACATCATCACATTAATGAAGTTTGAATTTGATTTTTTTAATTGATTTTCACATGAAGGAGTACATATCGGCATTGGCAATGCAAAATCTTGCTAATGCCCAAAGACAAGTCTGCACAGAGCTGAGTTGGAACTTGGAAACTCATATTATCAAAGATTGAAAATTAAAAATCAAGTCACTGTATCACCTTTTCTAGCAACTTCCACTCTTTAGGTGGTGGAATTTCCATTTTTTCTAACTGATGTTGTTTGACTTGAAGTTTTGTTAACATTTCATGATTGTAATTGGAAGTGGAACCTGTCTTGAATTCTTCAGTCAATTTTGCATCCAAGGTTATCAGTGTTATGATGGAATCCAAATAGTTCACATCTGGGATCTGAGGAAACTAGTCCAAATCAATCTTCCTTGCACCTTCCATCTTCTTTTTGAAACCATCCTTTCCAATGAATCGCTCATTTGTGTCAAAAGCCTCTAGAAAACCAAGCTCTGTGAAGTTCCTTACCTTTTCATCCACCACCTTCATCTTGTCTGCAACCAAATGCAAATATTCCTTTGTTCCACGCATTCTCAAACACTTTTCAATCATAGATGACAACTTCATTGAGGTTTCAATCCGATTAGTAATCCCTTTTGATTTCAAATCATTGTCATTGGCTTTGTAAACTGTTTGTAGAAATTGATTTACAAATTTCTCTAATTCCAACACATTTTTGTTGTCCACTAAATATTTGTTGAGCTTCTTATAATGTTGTCTGATAGCATCAATCAATTGAAACATGTCACACAAATGATCAAACCTCTGCATTATTTCATCCCAGATCTTTTATTTCATATGCCTCACTGTATCTCTACAAAATGATAACTTATTTTGAGAAGACTTAATTTCTTCTTTTGCTTTCATCAGCTCTGTCTCCAATCTTTCATTTGTTTTTCTCTGTTTCTCCAAAAAAAATTCCCACTGTTCATTTCCATTCGCAATGCTTAGTCTTAATTTTTCTGAAGTGGAATTTTCCTCATCATATTTCTTGTTGCTCTCATCTAGCTTTGTCTCCAATCTTTCATTTGTTTTTCTTTGTTTCTCCAATTTTTGTTCCCACTGTGCATTTCCATTCGCAATGCTTAGTCTTAATTTTTCTGAAGTGGATTTTTCCTCATCATATTTCTTGTTGCTCTCATCTATCCTTCGCTTCAGGTCATTCATTTCTCTCTCATTTGGTTTATCCTCTTTGCTTGTTGATGTACAGGAAGATTTTATATTCTTTTTTCTAATTCATTGCTCTTGTTATAGGGTTCTTTCCTCTTTGCTTTCTCACTTGCTAGGTCTACCTGTAACTTTTCTATTTGGGTCTGCAACCTTTTCTTCTCTCTATCTTTCTTTAGCAATGATGTGTACACCAATTCATTGTTCTTCTTTGATACATTAATTTTGTCAATATTTTTTAGGCCAAAAAAATCCAATTGAAAATTGGTTACCTGGTATTCAGATCAACCCATCTGATTTGTTGGTTTGTTTTGAACTATGGGAACAACAATTGTGTACTCCATGATTTATTTATTTGTGTCAAATGTGGATAATACCATGGTTGTTGCAGGCTTTTGAAGTTACAACAGATGCACTCTCCACCAGTTGCTTCTTTTATTTTTTATTCAAGTGTGATTTCTTTTTAAAATCTTCAATGAAATCATAACCTAGGGAGGCAGGAACAATGGAATGCTTGAATGGTGAAGGAATAGTAGTACTTGCAGTTGCTAATGATGTCGCAGCCACACTAACCAAAATTGGGGGAGTGCCTGGAAATAACTCATTTGTGGTGGATCCACTGATAGTGTGACTTGGACCTGTCAAAATCCTTTGCCTATTTTGATTGCCTTGATCACTTGGTGTTTTTGTGGTATCTTGTATTATTTTCCTCTTGTGCGTAATTTGTTGTTGTAGCACATGTTGACCACTACTGGTACTATTACCCATACCATCGCCATCAATGGCACTCCCAGTTGCACTAAGTTGTCCACCAAGGGCATGTCCTAGTTGTGATTGTATCTGACCATGAGGATGAGGATTAGAAGCTCTAACATATTGACTTGTATGCCCTTGGTCTACTTTTTCACCACTAAACCCAAGGCCAGATTTATCAACTGGTTTTCTATGCTCAACATTTGTTACCATCCAAATGCCCTGTCTTTTGTAGTTTTTGGACCCCAAAGGACCACCTTCATAACCAATTTTTTCTAGTATGGTTGCTCCTGAAGTATATGCTAAAGCATATGCTTCTTTTGTGGCCTCACTTAAACTAGGTTTGTAATTGGCATGGCTTTGTTCTTCTTCTTCACTATCATCATTAGATTCATCATCACTTCCTTTGTTTTCACATTCATCAGGATGCTCTATATTCCACAATTTGCTAAACTCTTTATCTTCTTCGTTAGCTCCATACTCTGCAAGAGCTCTTGGATCACCTAGGTCCTTCCTCATAGACCAAAAGGCAGTAATTTTTTATTGTGACCAATTTTCATCTGTAACTTCCTTCTCTAGAGAGCCTGGAATTTTTACTCTACTAGATGGTTTATCACTTTTCATATAAAAAATTGTATGTCCTAACTGTCTTTCGGTGCAATGCCATAATTTCTGCTGACAATTGTTCAAAAGAAATACCATTCTCAGTAGCACTTTTCTCCATTGCTATTTTGATCTCATCCCAAGAATCCTTGTTTCTCAAGTTTTCAAGCAAGGGTTTACTTTGATGTTGAATTCTACTTGCAGCATTCCTATTTGCCACAATCATTGATTTAATGATGTCACATGGATCATACTGCCAGTGACAGATAGCATCAAAGTCAAAAAAAATCAAAATATTATGTGCCACACTAAATGCTTTTCTCTCGAATGTGAACCCTCCACATGAAAAAGGTAAAGAAGGAAATAAGGTCTTATTTTGCTAACTGAGAAAGTGTAGTTCATCAGCTCTCTGCACTTGCCTTACATATTCTAATGCAAAAACCCTTTCTGTCACATGTATTGGAATTTTGTATGGTTGTACTCCCAATCCATAAAATCTTAGCACATTATATTCTTCCATTAAGTACCAATCAGCCAATTGTATTTCTTTTCCTAGTTGCATGCAGTTTCTACATGACATAGGCAATCTAGGCATTGGAGTATTTGTAATTGCTTGATGCAATGGAGCCAAAAAGTAGGCTACAAAATGACTGTAGTTCCTTTGAGAATCATGCATCCTTATCTCATTGGTCCATTCATATACTGGAGCCATTTTCTTTTCCTTTGCTTTAATATAGGGCCGAATCTGAAGCTTGTTGGTCAAAAATATTCCACTAAATTTGAATAGAAAAAGATAGCACAAGTAGGTTGTGAACCTAAATGTCTTGGTGGAACCTGCTTTAATCATTAAAAATTATTTATGCATGGATTCTAAAATGTGTTGAATATAATTATATTTGACATCTTCATCACCACAATGGATATTATATACCATTTCAAGGAGGCTTGCACCCACTTCCAAATTGGTATCTAGACCGAGTCAAAATGCTAGCATGGAAATAGTATCCTGAACCCATGGTTTAAAAATATCCAAATTATAAGGAGGCTTGTGATCACCTTTCAATTTTCTTTTATCCTTAACTATTTTATTTAAGAAATTATTTTTCTTCCTTTCCTCCACTGCTTCATAATCACTAGCAAGCTTTTCTAGGTCAATGTGGTCATTTTCCAAATTCTTCGGTTGTAAACCCCAACACTTTTCCAAGTTCTTCTACATTAATGGATAAAAATTCTACTTGGCTATCTTTATTAACAATTTCTCTTTTCTTGTCATCATAATTTTTGGCACAAACCATGATAAATTCTGGGCAAGGGAAAACTTCATGTAACATCATGCGCCCTAATCCAGTTACCCACAGTGCACTGACACTATTAACTTGTGTTTGATTTGCAGCCTTATTCTGAGATGAAAATCTAAGTTCTGAGGTACACCTACCATAGATTTCAGGATCATAAATATCATGGTACCCATCAGTGAAACCTGGGGTTTTAAGCAATTCTGCATAATGTATTTTTTTATCAGACATTGCTCTAGTGGTACTGGTGGTAGACATGCTTATACAAATGTGAAGTTGTGAAATTTGAATTCCCTAATACCTATTAGTCCTCCTTAATTTTAATGAATTCTTAAGTCTCTAAACCAAAACTTCAAACTTTGACAAAATAAGATTTTAAGAAATGTCAAACGATGAAACGTAGCCATAGGAATTCTTTCACTTACCCAGATTCTGAGTCCCGTCTCTTGAAAATTGGAATGGCGTTGTTGGAAGTGGAAGAGTGGAATCCAAAATAGGGTGGTGCACTGCAATGAGCAATCTAAAGAGTGAAGAGTAAGACTTTAAAAATCACTATACAATTTCAAAGTGTAAAGTGTTGTAAATGTTTTTTCTCTCGTAATTGGAACATTAAAGTGAATGACACGTCTTAGGTCTACAAGACTACAAGTTGCAAATTCTTAATTGTTGATCTTTCTTGATCTAACGGTTATAGGGTGATTCTGGAGGTTTATGTTGGGAAGCCCATCGCTTTGTGCATTTCATTATGGAATGCAACTACAACCATACATCAAATGTTCATCCAATGGTTGAAACTTGAGTAATTTATGATATTAACTTAAAAAAATAAACATGACACATGTGTTTTAAAGTTGTTTTAAACTTTTGTGCACTAGGATTGGCATCAAGGCCAAGGGGCCGGTAAATTAACGTTGCAAAGGACTTGAAAAAATATCACCGTGTGCTGACCCTCTCACTTAAAAAAAATAGTAATCACTTGATAGTTGACACTTAGCAGTACAAAGTGCTTTAAATTCTTTTTTTTTCAAAATTCAAACATTAAAGTGAATGAAACGTCTTAGGTCTAGAAGTTGCAAATTCTTAATCTTAACCGTTGATCTTTCTAAATCTAATGGTTATAGGTTGATTATGAATGTTTAAGTTGGCAAGCCCATCACTCTGTGCATTTCATTACGGAATGCAATTACAACCATACATCAAATGTTCATCCAACGGTTGAAACTTGAGTAATTTATGATATTAACTTAAAAAAATAAACATGACACATGTGTTTTAAAGTTGTTTTAAACTTTTGTGTGACAAGATTCATATTATTCAATACCATAGGCATTGGCCTAACAAAAATAAATAGTATTAGTCAATACCATAGGCATCGACCTAACAATGCTTTATCAGTGGAACCCCCATCATAGCCCCGCCGATAGCTCAAAGGTGAAGACTCATAACGTGCGCTCCCCGATATACCGATAGAGTCAAAAAAAGTAAGCACATCGTTGTAACACATAAACATCGGTGGAACGAATGATTGCATTCCCCTGATGGCCCGATATAACCATGAATTATCAAGTGCATATTGCATAAATTTTATTAACTTAAAAAAATAAAAATTAATCACTTGACAGTTGACAATTGACACTTAGCAGTACAAAGTGCTTTAAATGCTTTGTTTCTTGAAATTGGAACATTAAAGTGAATGAAATGTCTTAGGTCTACAAGTTAAAAATTCTTAATATTAACCGTTGATCTTTCTAAATCTAACGGTTATAGGGTGATTCTGGAAGTTTAAGTTGGCAAGCCCATCGCTCTGTGCATTTCATTACGGAATGCAACTACAACCATACATCAAATTTTCATCCAACGGTTGAAACTTGAGTAATTTATGATATTAACTTAAAAAAATAAACTTGACACATGTGTTTTAAAGTTGTTTTAAACTTTTGTACGCTAGGATTGGCATCAAGGCGAAGGGGCCGGTAACTTAGCGTTGCAAAGGACTTATTATAGCCTACATATTACATAATGAAAATCATAGAAATTTGTGCAACAAGATCCATATTATAGCCTACATAATTTCATTGCATCCATAAATAGATTTGAAATCCCGTACTCGTAGTCCTTCCCCCATTCCTAACAAAAATCAATAGACAATACCATAAGCATCGGCCTAACAATGCTTTATCGGTGGAACCCCCATAACAGCCTCATCGATGGCCCGAAGGAAAAGACTCATAAGGTGCGCTCCACAATATACTGATAGAGTCAACAAAAGTAAGCACATCATTGTAACACATAAACATCGGTGGAACGAATGATTGCATTCCCCTGATGGCCCGATATAACCATGAATTATCAGGTGCATATTGCATAAAGTAATTAGTATATTACTTAATTTCTCAAAAGAAAAAAAATTGATTTGAATATATTTGCATAAAGTATATTCTAAACTCAGAAAAAAACTCTTTACTCTAAGTGTAAATGAATAACGAAGAATAACACAACACAACCATTTATTTTATTGCTACTGAATTTCAATGTCATATTATTACATATCTTTTTACAGACAAGTAGTTTTAGATAAGGCAAGCTCCTATTTTGTATAAATAACATATGCCAATGTGTCACTTTAGTACTACTACTTTACATAGACAAAATTTAATAATTTATTCCAAGTTGTTGCTCATTACAATCATCAATGGATTATAAATTGATTCCAATTTCCAAGCTTCTGCTGCTGAAAACTTACTACAAATGTAACTCTAAAAATAAATGCATGATTCCAAGCTTTTGTTGGTGACAACATAATACAAATGTGGATCTGAAAATAAATGCATGATTCCAAGCTTTTGCTGATGGATTTTCCAACCATGTTGGGGAAATGGGAGTCATGAAGATACAAAATGTACTTACCCCCTTCGAGAATCAGAGTCATACAGAAGATGTAATACAAATGTCTATTTGAAAATAAATGCATGGGGCTTTCCAGGCCAGCCATGCTGGGGAAATGGGAGCTGTTAAAATACAAGAGGAGAAACAAATCTTCTCCCATCTTTTGCACGCAGCTTCCATGCACTGGTATAGCACTTACCTCCATCAGAGCTCCTCATCCTAGTTCAAAACCTAATTGAGAAGTTAGGTTAACCAAATCAACTTCTTTCCAATTCCACCCATTTTGAACTTGAAGGAAATTCATCTTTTACTTATTACTCTATAACTACATAACTGTAGGCAGGAGAATTTATAGTATCCCCAATACTGCATCATCTTCTTTGTGAATCCTTATTAACCCTAGAAAATAAAAACCCTTATGGCACTATCCACTATTCACTAAATCACTATCCCTATTTATGGGCCACTAGTGTCGCTACTAGCCTGTATAATTAAAATGTTTAATTTGATTGACGTCTGGCTACATGCCAACTGTACCTCAAGCTGACAAGCTATCAAAATCACCGATTCACCAATGCCACTCAAAGTTCAAACAATATGAAATCATTACAAATATTATTTCATTAAAGCTATGAGCTATCCAAGAAATTGCTTCGGATGTTCATATCACATATGGCATTAATCATCGCCACTGCCAGCACTAGCACTAGAAATACGCCAACCACACTTTCTTCAAAAAGATTGAGAATTTCAATTAAATGAAATGTACAACGTCGAGGAATTGAAAATACTGAATGAGTGATGAACGATGGGCCTTTATCTTGCCACATGTCTACATCTAATGATTATAGTTTTATTTCGGAGGTTTCAATTCGCAAGTCTAATGCTTTAGAGATTTACTTCCGAAATGCAACTCTTTTTTCTTGTTGGTGTACAGATTTGTCACTTTAACCATGAAAGTAGATGCAAAATATTTTTAGAACAAATGACACAAATTCCTTTTTTCTCACAATCGGTAAAGAAAAGTGATAGTTTCTCTTTTAACAAATGAATTAATCTGAACACAAAGTCTCAGAGATGAAAAAATAGGCATTCTGACCTAACAGATAAACATTGAACAATTATAATGAAGAAACACAATTCATTCATAATTAAAAGGAAGCATTAATAAATACGCAGATTTAGAAATATATTCTTTTATCTCTGTAGTGCGAAAAATGTGGTTTCACAGACCTGTCACCCCACACCTTGTACAATCAAAATTCAAAAAGTGCTCAAAAGCTGAAACTACGCCCCCTTGTCATTACGTGTCACAAATTCACAATTCACAAAAGTATTCATGCATGTTGTTAAACTGCTAGAGGGGTCGGGACTCTGTACAGTTCCAACTGCATTTCCATAACTAAATTATGAAATTCAACGCGTTCTTCTTCTTCTTTAAAAATGAAAATCACCCTGTTGTACTCGGCATAGCTGGTTTTCTCTTTCCACGCCACTGAACATAGCTGGGAAATGATGTTGAGTTTCTCTTCTTTGGGCCAATTCAAATTTGGTTGCATGATGGCCACAAGTTCATCTTCCTATACCCTGATATCGGCTGGAAGTACCATTTTGAGGAAACTCTAAGTCTAGAGTTCAAAATGTTGTCACCTTTCCTCGTATGCAGGCTCACTTAACTTTACCGGTAGGAAGTGACAATCTTCTACTAAATCCATTTCTCCAACCTCCTTATTTAAGATCTATCCTTTCAGAAGATTTAAAAGATAACGTTAAACCTAAAGTTGGTGTTTGAAAGCATTTGAGAAGACATCCCTTAATGGCACCTTACAATTCATTAAATGAGCTGACACTTCAAAAGTTGTGCATCTCACCGAGGTCGCCCAATCGCTGACAAACAGAACTTTATAACAAGCTATACGGTAATAAAATCTCAACCATTGATTTCTAGAAATCTAACGGTTCTAGTGTTATTTCGGAGGTTTCAAATCGCAAGTCTAGTGCTTTAGAGATTTAGTTCTGGAATGCAACTATAGTCATCCATCAAACATTCATCGAACGAACCCTATGATTTTTTCGTTGGCATATCTGTTTATTTCACCACTGGATTTTTTTATTATTTTGAGATTCTTTTTAATTCGCCAATGAAAAAATATTTTTTTCTTTGAATAAAGGTTTTAATCGCCAATGGAAAAAAAATTCCGGTTTGAAAAATGGTTTTAATCGCCAATGAAAAATATTTTATTCGATTAAAAAAATACTACATTCGCCAAGATTTTCCACAAACTTCCAGGGATTATAAAAGATTTAGCAATTGGGATTTTTTTTTCCTGAAAAAATGAAATTTTTTTCCAATAAAATTAATATTTTTTATCGGGAAGTATACAGGATTCGCCAGGAATTTACACCTTCGCCGAGGGGGGGGTTTCTTAAATTTTTCCCTAATACTTTCCAAACTTGATGTAACTCTTATGAGGTTTAACCCTTAACAACACCTTTTCCCCTACTACAAAATTTTTGGGTACTCACTCAGAATCTGTGTAGCTTTTCTACCTATCATTGGCTTTATCTAGCCTTTTCTTAATAATCCCTACTTGATCCTCCATTTTTGATAACATCTTTGGCCCAATACTTATCCTATCCTCTAGCTTGTCTCAACTTATAGGAGTTTGACATTTTCTACCATTTGATGCTTCGAATGGAGCCATCTTTATTGTTGAATAATAAGAATTATTGTATGCATATTCCACTAATGGCAAGTAATATTCACACTTGTATTGTTGATCCATGCAATACATCCTTAGAATATCTTCAAGCACTTGGTTAACTCCCTCAGTTTGTCCATTTGTCTTTGGATGTCAGGCTAAACTTACATTCAACTTAGTTCTAAGTGATGAGAACAAGGTTTACCAAAACCTAGATGTCACACGAGCATCTCTATTTGAAATGATCTTCTCAAGAATCTCATGCAATCTAAACACCTCTTGAATAAATTTTTGAGCTATGACAAGAGCTCCATCAGTTATATTTCCCATTATAAAATGCACCACCTTAGTTAACTTATCCACCACCACTAGAATGGAATTATGCGTATTCCTTGACATAGGTAGACCTTGCACAAATTCCATGCTAATGACTTGCCACTTGCTTTTGGGTATATCATGTAGATATAAAAGTCCTGCAATGTGATGATGTTACACTCTAAGCATCTTCCAACAAATATTGTAGCATCCCCCTTCATACCTTTCTAAAAATATAACGGCTTCACATCTACCAACATCTTCATCACACCAAGATGTTCAGAGTATGGTGTATTGTGAACTTATTTCCACACCAAGTTCCTTAACTCCTCTAAATTAGGTACATATACTCTCCCTTTAAACCTTAGCAATCCATTTGATTCCAAGTTATAATCTTCATATCTTGCATCTTGTGGATTATCTATGAGTGCTTTCTTAACTTGCTTGCAATACTTGTTCCTTAAAGTCAGTTTGAATTGTTACCATTGAGGCGATATGCCTTCGATGACTTAGGGCATCATCAACTCGATTCTCTTTTCCTTTAATGTAGTTGATGTTGAATTCATAATATGATATCAACTCCAACTACCTTATTTATTGTGCATTCATACTGTGTTGAGTAAATAAACACTTTAGACTATGATGATCGGTCTTCAACTCAAAAGGCTTCTCCATTAGATAATGTCTCCACATTTACAATGCGTGAGCAACTACCACTAACTCCAAATCATGCGATGCATAATTTTGTTCGTAGAGCTTCAACTTTCTTGGTTCATAAGCTATGACTTGCCCTTCTTGCATCAAAACTCCTAATCCTTCTCCTGATATGTCCATTATGAAATTAAAGTTGCCTTTTGGATTAGGTACCTTTAATATTGGTGCGGTAGTTAACTTCTCCTTGAGTAGGTCAAATGTTGCTTCATATTTTTCTGACCACTCAAACTTCTTACACTTTCTTTGTAACTGTAGACATGTAAAATTGACCTAACACTTATCACACAATTTAAATGACATTTTCGCATCATCAGCATCATTATTATCGAATATCATTGAATTTCACATCAATTGCATCCAAAAACCCTAAATTCCTCTATTAATTAAATAATACAACATTATTTAATTAATTCACTTTTTCATTATTTTTGACGAATTAAATAAATTTATTTATTTAATAAAGTCTTGAAACCCTAATTCCTCTATTAATTCAATAAAATGACTTTATTTAATTAATTCACTTTTCATCAAATCAACCAATTAAATACATTTTATTTATTGAATAAATTCCTAATCCTCACTTTATTTCCTCCTAATTAATTAAATAACAACAATTATTTAATTACGTCACTAATTCACTTTATTCCCTTAAGTCGATTGAATTATTAAATCATAATAATTTAATTAACTCACTTTCCCTCCAAATTTGAATTATTTGAATAAATTATTCAAAACATCATAAAAAATCAAATCAAACTATTGCAACTTTTTTTACAAAAGTCAAAATTAATTTGCACGTTCAACTCCAAAAGGAATTAATTAATTAATCATTCTCAACCACTTTCCTAATTGAGTAAATTATGAATCACTGATTGCTCAATCTAATCCCTGATAGATCAATCTAATTCCTGACTGACCAATCTAATTCCTGACTGATCAATCCATATTCCTGACTGATCAATCTATTTCTTCAACCACACTAATTACGTAATCTATTTTGCACAGATTATGCCCATCTAAATCCTCTCAACAACCTTCAATCGTTGATCTGGATTCAACATTGTTTAATCTTGATCATCTATTTCAAATCACAATTTCTATATAACAAACCTTTTTCTTCACAAAAAAAGATCAAAGAATCAACATCATTTCCACAATGAAGTACTAATTGGTATTAGTTTTCCATAGTCCGTGAAGTTGTAGAGCAATCTTTTGGATTCAACTGTGTATACTTTTTGATTTGAAACATCGATAAAAAAGCATACATAGTTGAATCCAAAATATTTCTCTACAATGAAGTATTGTTGAGATCATAATCACCATTAACAAAGCTTCAACATATCTTTGATCAACAAGACATGCATCGCATAAAAGCTTCTCGCAACGCAACAATAGAGGCTTCATTGTGATATGAATAATCTGACATCTTGCAAACACACTCTGACATGGGATGGTAAGATTGTATTGTTTTGAATTCAATTTTATTATCTTGTTTCAATAACACTTTTGAATTCTTTAGCTTTATAATTTCATTTCGTGAGTGAAGGAATAGATTTGGATTAGTGTTTTTTATTTAGATTAGCTTCTATTTCATTGCATTTATCTTGTTTACGCTCTATGATTCCCCCCTCACACATTTTGGCATGCCCGGGTGGGACCTTGGTCCCCAAAACTAACAATTTTGTGAGAAAATTTTGAAGTTACAAGTCCTGAAGGTGCTTTGGAAAATATTCACATACAGGTTTTTGGAAACCGTTGCACTTGATTTCATGGATCCAGCGCACTTGACCCTGAAACTGGCACACTTGACCCTAAAACTGGTGCTCTTGACTTTTTTCCAACGCATTTGTCTTCTGACAAAGGTTGCACTTCTTCAGTTGTCCTACTAACAAGGTAACCTTCCAATGCACCATCAGGGAAACCTTCAATATAGTTTGTCCCAGCAACAAGGTGTGCCACAAGGTACCCTTCTTCAGTTGTCCTACAACCAAGGTAACCTGCCAACGCACCATCAGGGAAACCTTTAGCATAGTCCATCCCTACAACAAGGTGTTCCATAGGATACCCTTCTTCTGTCATCCTACCAACAAGGTAACCCACCAACACACCATCAAGGAAACATTTAGTATAGTCCATCTCAGCAACAAGGTATGCCACGGGGCACCCTTCTTCAGTCATCCCATCAACAAGGTAACCCATCAATGCACCATCATGGTAACCTTCAGTATAGTCTATCCTAGCAACAAGGTGTGCCACAGGGCACCCTTCTTCAATCATCCCATCAACAAGGTAACCCACTAACGCATCATCAGGGAAACCTTCAGCATAGTTTGTACCAACAACAAAGTATTCCATATGGTACTCTTCCCAATTCATCCTACCAACAAGGTGTCCCACTCACGCATCGATAGGGTAACCTTTAGTATAATTCATCCCATAAATAAGGAGTTAACCCTCCTTACACTCAACAAGGATCTAACCCTCCTTACACACAACAAGGACCTAACCTACCCTATGTTCAAAATATCTACCAAGGTTCAATACCCTCGTTATATCCAGCTTATGACCAAAATATGTTAGGACAAAAAGGCTATTACACACAATACTTGTAAGCAAAGGCACTAAAAATAGAGATAGAACTACAACTAGAAGTAGTGACCCAAAAGGTATCAGACATGCAGGTAGGGAAAAAAAAGAAGACCTACACCCTTTAGGAAATATGTCCATTCCCATTTGATCACTCCATCACTACACTACCTTTTCCAAAAAACTTTGAAATACCCAAGTTCGACAAGTACAAGGGAAAAGGAGATCCAGTAGAGCACGTACGAGACTTCTCAATGTCATGTATGGAGGTACAAAACAATGACACTTACCTCGTGAGGCTCTTTCCATGCAGCCTTACAGGTCATTCTATGGAGTGGTTTTCCCATATATCATTGGGAATTAAAACATTCAAAGAACTATCTAGCAAGTTCATAAGCCACTTCTCATTCAACATATAGCAAGATGTCACCATCAAAAATTTATCCATAATCAAACAGATTTAAGGAAAGTCCTTTACCTCTTATCTACAAAGATGGAGGCACAAGGCTAGTCGATGAAAATGGCCCATTCCTGATAAATAATTGGTAGATATCTTCATCTCAAATGTCCTACCCAAGATCAACTACCAACTCACTATGTTATGTCCTGCAAACTTTGAAGAAACTATCGAGAAAGGATTACATATTGAGAGAGCCCTCATAGCAAGGGGAGTCCTTAAATTGAATAGCTCAAAAGACAATCCCTCTAGTTCAAGTGATAAACCTAAGATCTAGGCAAAGAACAAGAATGTTACAAATGATGGAGTAGTTGATGCTAGAGTACTATGGCATGTGCAAAATATACCTCAAAATAAACTACAAGTGGCACAAATGACCTACATTCCAAATGGTGCACAAAACAACCAACTTACCTATCCACAGAACAATCAGGAAGTCAACCAACAAATGAATCAAGGAGGGAAATAGAGGCAATACGATCAACCCAGGAGGCAGTTCACGATACTAGGAGAGTCACTTGAAATAGTCATGTATAAATTATTACAAAAAAACCTCATTAAAGTCAATGATCCCCTGAACTATGAGGATCCTATCTTCAAGACACCATGGAATAACGAAAAAGACATGTGAATTCCATAAAATAAAAGGACATACAACAAACAATTGCATGAGACTCAAACACCTCATCCAAGACTTGATAGAAAAAAGGGGAATTGGATGTTGAACATCGTCCTAAAAACCTTCAAATATACACCAACCCAATCCCAAACCACACTAAAATAAATGACAAAGGAAAGGACCAGGATTATCATAATGCTAATTATACCTATGGTGACACAGTTCTAGGAACCCTCTCGCAATTTGATAACAATAAGACAAATGTAGTTGTCAGATTTGGTTGTGAAACCACCTAAGATCAAAATGCTTGAAGGAAAGCAAGAAAAGAGATCAGGAGATGAATAAACTCAACACTCCCTTAACTTTGAACTAGTAGTCCATATTAATAGCTAAGAGGAGGGATGGGTGTTGTTTATATAGCAAAATAATGGAAAATAATTCCAAAAGGAATAATAACTCCTATTCCCCATAATAGGTGGGACGTTTTACCTACTTGGTAAATGCCATATTACATGGTTATTCCTAATCAGGTAAAGACAAGAAATGGTTATGAGAGGTGGATAAAAAGTCCAAAAGAGGGTGTGAGACTCAACTACCCAAAAGTGGGTGTGAGTAACACATGTGAATGATGGATTTATGCCACATGTCCTCATCCTAACCATTCTAATATAACCTAAGCAAGCTTAATAATGTGTGTAGGAAAAATAAATATTCCCTAACATAAGGAAAATAAAAAACCTACACTAACACCCCCCTTAAGCATAGCTTAGGTGGGTGAAAAGACACAAATATGGGTCCCAGCTATTAGGCCATGTTAGGTACCCATGTACAAATGCAATCTCTCACAACCGGAGAAAAGGAAAAAACCCAGTGGGACAAAACTCATCCCTAAAAGAGAGAAAATGTAAAGCTCTAAAATTTAACTCATTTCAAATTAATCATTCCCATGTTCATTGAACATTGCAAGTGAGATTTAGAGATAGCAGGAATAAAATTAACATTCACAAGTGTTCCAAAATGACATTAATTTATTAAAGTTGCAAATTTGAGTTTACATACACCTCATAGGGTTGTTACAAATCATCTATTTCAATGATACAATGTCAAATATATATCAACAAATACATTCATGGTATAGAATTTCAATTTACAAATTGACTAACAAGCCATTCCAAGTACGATATATGAAGCATATCCAAAACAATAGAATCTCTAAACCTCATTTGCCTTGACACCATTAGTCTTCTTGTGCTGAGGCCAAGAGTGCGGTTAAGGTTCCTTTTCCACCCAACCACGAAGCACATGACTTCCTCGGGTTTCTTCCTAACTCGAAGAAATCCCCGACCCTGCATGAGGAGCCTAGCAACCTAGAACACTAAAGTAGGAGGGTACTCTCGATGCATGCATGTTTGCCTATATGCATTCCTAATCTAGAAAAACATATTTCTTGCAAGCAGGATGTGGCAGAGACATAATAACATAAAAATCCAGGCTTTTAATCCATCTATTTCAATGGTACATTGCTTGGCCAAGCATATAGAAATATAAAATGTAGTTTACGATAAGGATAAACTACTGTCTCTATGTGCCCACATTCAGCATCATGTCCCAAAAGTTTCCATAAAGGAGAAAAATATCACATGATCTCATACAAAATTCTCATAAAGTTCAAGCATTTATCAATTCAGCACTACTATGCAAGCGCACATTGCATTATCAAATTGCTACAATAATTCATAAGGAAAGAATTCCAAGGTCAATTTTGTGGTTTAAAATTGACTCATTCCTAGTTCGATTTCTAACTCAAAAAGAAAAGAAATGCATATTAAATCACATTTTTCAAAGTATGACATTTTCATTTGGTGATATTTTATTCTAGAAGTAAATGATTGTCTAAATTGGAGGATAATTCAATGGAAACACATATTCCTACAAAGTGTAACTTTGTTCCTTATGAAAATAATTCTAGTTTGCATATATATATATGAAGATAATTAGCCTAATTCAGAATTAACTATTCATTGCAAAAACTAAGTATTGCTTTCATTTACACCATGTTTTGTATTGGATTCATATGTAAAAATAGCTATATATTTTTACTTGCATTAAAATAAAATACTCAAAGAAGACATTTACAACTGTGTTGAGCAGATATCTCTATTTTGGTTACAAAATTATAGATGATATATTTAATTATATATCTATGTAAATAAAATTAATGCACAAATTCACAAGATTCTCTTCCATATCTAACTGTAAAACAATGATTTTACAGACAAACATCAACTAGTCCAACAACTAAATGGACATATGATATGTACCTATATGTATATATTCTTCTGATTGTAGAGGTATATACATTTACATGCTTAAAGTATGAATTTTAATGAATATATATATATACATTATCTATATATTTGTAAATATATATATACATATATATATTTGTTCATAATCAATTTGAAAACTGTACATTTTATTTTTCCACCGTCCATGTATATACAGCAAAAGAAGAGATTTACACATACTTGCTTATATATATATATATATATATACATTATATATGTATATATATGTATATATATATTACATATATACATATCTTAAATTAAAAACAAGATTGTATATTTTATTCCCACTTCACAGAGTATACACAGCATAACAGAGGATATTCCCGTATATATATATATATACATATACATATGTATACATATGTATATATATATATATATATATGTATATGTATATATATATGTATATATATATATATATATATATATAATGCATATTCAGATTTTAATTTGAGTATCAAAATCAAGCAAAGAGAACCGCACGCGGCTTACATAGCCATTGCATGTTTACACGGCATAGGGAGATGGGTGAAGGTTGGACTGGCCAGCGCGGCGCCCATGGGGGACGCTGCCTATGGGGGCAGCGCCTCCCCATAGGCCGTGGCCTGTGGGGAGTCGTTGCTCCCACAATGTAGCCTCCCCTGTGGGGGCCACAGGCTGTGGAACAACCACCCCCAAAAGAACATGAAAACTTTCATTTCCAAACCAAAAACAGATTTCGAAAATAAAACTACAGACCTCTTTCCAATAGAGCCAAAAGTAAATATTATCCTTCTATGTAAATAAATATATATATATATATGCATATATATACATGTATATATAATCGAATATATGTGTATATATATATATATATGAGGATATATATATATGTATATATATTCATTTCTTACACATATTTTGGATCTCATTTCTAGATCAGAAAATTAAGGGAGATAGTTTACACAGATAATTAATTAGATATATTTATATATTGAAAAATATATAAATATAAGAAAAAAATTTACAGCTAAAAGGGAGAAAAGAACAAATTGCACAGTTGAGGCAATGAATTTCAAACAGAAAATACTTCCAGTAATTACGAACAGACAATTTCCAAAGAATTCCTTTTTTTCTTTCACAGTAAGAAATTTAAATGCATTGGAATAGGATAAAACCTGGTGAACGCTTTCCCTTGTATTTTATTGCTGAAACCCCCAACTGTAGAATCTCCTTGCTCCTTGCTTCTTCCTGTATCTTCTTTCCAAATCCAAAAGCTTATCTTGCAATGTTACAGACAACGAAAACCCCCCTTATCTTGCACCCCATTTTTCCCATTGTTTTGCAAATCAACCAAAAAGATTGTAAAATAAATGGTTGTGTTCTCGTTACCTCATTCCTCATTTTTAAAGATTTCCTCTCATTTCTTGAGACCTAATCTTGAAATTGGGAAATTTTAAAAATGGATTTTATTCTCTATTTAACTTTTATTTCTGAATTAATAGCTATTCCTATTTTAATTACCTTTCAGCATTTTTCAAAAACACATATTTGCATAAGATATTTATTTGCATTCAAATATTAAAACAGGATCATGGAATTGGTTTTAATTCAAGTCAAACAATTATTTTAAACAACGCCACTCAATGTTCAATTGCATATATAAATATTTAATTAATCTATAATTAATTTTCCATTCTTTTAATTACATGCATATATGGATATAAAAGAAAATAACCATTTAAAATTTACTGATAATAAAATAATAATCCAAAACACATGCTAAATGCATCTATATGACTCTAAGTGTGTGTGTGTGATCGAGAGCATCATTCCTGCTTTACCCTGCCAAGAGGTTAATCTCCCCTACCTTAGACACACCCTTGGTCTTCGACCACCTGCCACTCAAGTACACTCAAGCAACCACCATGAGTTTAGTATCCAGATAGAATCAAATCAACTTAACTCATAAAATCATAATATAATAATTTTGAATATCACTTTTTCCATTTTGCATCATTTCCAAATAAGACAATGTTCATTGCAAATTTCCATGAAATTTAACACCACATTTATTATCATTTAATCTACCACACATACATTTAGTCATGAAGCAAAAACCAGATAAAGCAAAAGTATGCATCACCAAAATTAGAGACGTGACACAAAAGAAGAGAATATAGATTGTGTAGAAGCCATATGATGAGAAGCTCCATAATCTAGGAGCCATTTCCTTGATTCATGACTTGTAGAAGCACAAAGAGATCTACCTTTATTTTTCTTTGACTCAGTAGCAAAGCCTGCATGACCTTTATCCTTGCTAGATCTTGATTGTTTAGAATGTGAAGAAGAAGTAGACTCGGACATTCTAGAAGGTAGATCAATATTGTTATTCTTAAGAAGATGTTTCAGTTCATCAATATCCTTCTTATAACAAGAATGTTCTTCAAGTCCAATCCTCTTGCAATATGAACAAGTAGACTTCTCCTTCTTAGATGAATCCTCCCTTGAAGAATATTTGTATTGTGCTTGATCTATGTGTGGATTTTTCTTTGATTTCTTTTGTTTTTTGTCAAATTGTCCCAACTCTTTCTGTCTCTTAGGTTGACTAGCCAACAAAGCCTGAGTCTACAATGGCTTTATGAGACCCATAGAAAGAATATTATGTTGTTCATGCATTAACATCTTATAAAAATATGCAAGTGAAGGCATAGTATATGCAGATCCCATAGTCAGTTTGTGAGTATGAAAGATAGAAACAAAAGTTACAAATTCAGGACCAAGTTTATTCATTACATTATAAATTAACTGAATGTCCTTTTTATCAATACCACATGCTTTACATTGTGCTCTCAGATCATTTACCTTAGTAATATAATCCTAGATGTTGCCAAAATTATTTGGATCAAGGTTCATCAGTTCATTATCAATCTGATAGCCTTTGACTTCATCTATTGTACCATACAAAATTTTAACTTTTCCCAAGCATCATGTGAATTTGTACATGCTTCAATTTGAAACATAAGATCAAGGGAAACAAAACTACGAAGACATCCAAGAGATTTTGTATGTTGAAGCATCCATTTTATCTTTTCCTTATCATGTGTAGGTTCAACTACCTTTTGTTCAACATATGGAGTATACCCAAGTTGCATTAAGGCATTCCATGCATGTTGATGCCATGTTGCATAATTATAAGGTGTTATCAAAGGAACCTTAGAATGATACATGTGTGAAGGAAAAGAAGAGCACAAGTGAACATATCAAAAACACACACACACAAAGAGAGACCCCCCCTTTTTCACTCAATCAAGAATCTCCCTAACAAAAAATGATTTGGCACTTTATAAATCAATGCATTTACAATGCTGGAGTTGTTTTCCAGAGTTTTACAATGTCCAAAAATGGACTCAAATATTGAAAGTACAATCAAATCTCAGAATGCGAACCTCAAAATACCACCAATGTGTAGTTCTTGGAAAAATATTCACTTTAAAATTTTTTTACCTCAATCCAAGGTCGTACGTGAAATTTACATCCATTTGAAGTTCAAAAAATGATGGTTGTCCTTTAGATCTAATGAGAAAACTAAATTTCTAGAAAAACAGGATCACTTGAGCAAAAACCAATCACACCACTACAAAGAGCGTGAAACTTTACCCCAAATAAAAAAAACTGCACTAAAAAACGCCTTTGTATGCTTGAGAACGGGCCCTCCAAAGTTTAGGTGCAAAATACAAGACTTCAACGGTGAGGGTTCATGAGTTTCCAAAATTTAACCTTCGCCAAATTTAGCAAACCGCCAAGTATAGAGAAATCGCCAAAAAAAGCTGCTAACTTTAGCAGGTGCTGCCAAAACTAGAAAATCACCAAATAAATTTAGTCTTTAGCCAAATTTGGCTAGCCGCCAAATATGTCGCTAAATGTAGCGGAGTCTATATGTGAGCTGAGGAAAGTATAGTATGAACAGCTCAAAGGTCGAGGCAAGTACAATGGGAGGCGCAAAAATTAAAAATTGATTTTTTTATTGAAATTTTTGTTGGAATTTTTTTTTGAAAAAATCAATAATTAAAAGATTTGAAATAATTTTTTTTTTTAAATGCATGTACCCTCTGCAGGGTACCTGCGTACCATTGTAGGTATGGGCCTATGCCCAAGTACAGGTCAGTAGGTCCGTACGGCTTGTCGACCCTGTACAACTTTTGCTTTTTTTGGATTTATTTTTTTTTTGTAATTTTTTTTTTTTCAAAAAATAATTTTTTACATGAAATATTTGCAAAATATATTTTTTTTGCAATAATAATAATTTTTTGATGCAAAAAAAATTAATAAAATAATTTCCTCGATAAGTGTGTCATATCGTACACAAGTGGGGTCGTACAATCTTGCCTGCAAAAAAAATTGCCTCAAAAAATGACTTTCACCAAAATTGACGAATTAACAATCAATCTTTAGGTTTTGATGCCTTCTGAGCATGATGGTGAGGTCCATTTGGGTGAAAAATGCATCGATTTCATAGCTACCTTCTAGAACCTCTCTAAAAACCTCTTTCTTCAACCCTTCATAGATCTCACACCCGATGTCCAATTTGGACGAAATAAAAGCCAATTCTGACTTTTTCGATTGCTTTGAACTTAATGGTGAGCTCAAAATATCTCTAGGAAGCTCCAAAATATCTACGAAAAAATGCAATAGAAAGGAACCCCCCTAAAGATTGAGATCTCTATCAAGCATTTTTTATTCTCCAGGTCATCATCAGATGCAAGAGAAGAGCATACTTTTCTTTTAAGAATGGATTGATATATATGTTAACCCACAACTCACAACGAGCTCTGATTCCATGTTAAATTTGGTTGTGAAACCACCTAAGATCAAAATGATTGAAGGAAAGCAAGAAAATATATCAGGAGATGAATAAACTCAACACTCCCTTAACACTGAACTAGCAATCCATATTACTAGCCAAGGGGAGGGATGAATGTTGTTTATATAGAAAAATAATGCAAATAATTCCAAAAGGAATAATAACTCCTATTCCCCATAATAGGTGGGAGGTTTTACCTACTTGGTAAATGCCATATTACATGTTTATGCCTACTCAGGTAAAGACAAGAAATGGTTATGAGAGGTGGCTATTAAGTCCAAAAGAGGGTGTGAGACTCAACTACCCAAAAGTGGGTGTGAGTGACACATGTGAATGATGGATTTATGCCACATGTCCTCATCCTAACCATTCTAATATAACCTAATCAAGCTTAATAATGTGTGTAAGAAAAATAAATATTCCCAACATAAGGAAAATAAAAAACCTACACTAATAGTAGTAACTATACTAGGTGGAGACAACAACTACAATGTAACTACCATTGAGGGAGAGTTACAATACAAGGAGCCCCACCCAAACCCGCGGTTAAATCATGAAACAATTATAGAATTATGGACCAGTTGAAGAAGACTCTCACCTTAATCTCAATCCTAGAGTTGCTAAAATTGTCACCTGCACATAGGGAGATACTCGAAAAGGAATTGAAAGCATCAATCCCTAACGACCTCGATCCAAATCAATTCCAAGCCATGATTGGAAAAATCATGACCAACAGTCATTTATTCTTTTTCAAGAAATACCTTGCACTAAAGTCATTTCATAACCAATCCCTCTACATAGAGGTTGGTGTCCACAAGAACATGGTAAAGAGAGTGTTGATAGATAATGGTGTAGGTCTAAACATCTATACCTTGAAATTCATCAAATAGTTGGAGTATTATGGCAACGTGATAGATAAAGCAAGGAGCATTACTATAAGGGCCTACAATGACCTTGAAAGGAATTATGAAGGAACAATTAGGCTACCAATGTAGATAGGACCAACACCCATGGAAACTACATGTCAAGTATTTGAACTTGAGTTACCATATAACCTACTCTTGGGATGCCATTGGATCCATGCATTACAATCACTCCCTTCAACCTTCCACCAATGCCTAAATTTTTCCCACAAACGATATTGAGCCCTTCCATTTTTGTGCAAAGCTGGAGGAGAAGTATAACAAGATCCAACACATACCTAGCAACAACATATCCTTCCATTCATTCTCGTATGTTGACTCTTCCACACTACCATCAACCTCAACCAAGATCACATCGAGTGAGAAATTGAAAGTGAAAACCAAAGTTCAAGTACTAGATAGAGGTAATGGAAATTACCACTTCAACCAAGCATTTTGCATTGGCATGCTTCCACCAACACCTAATGTCTATGGATGTCCAAAAGAGATCAAGCCTGCTCAAACAGTGCAAATGATAGCCAAACCCATGATTTTCACCAAGTGGGGAGATATGAAAGATGAAGAGGTATTCAAAGAGGACTTCTCATCCATGATTTACAAAGAGGACCAAAAAGAACCAAAAAAGCCACAACCGTTCTAATTGATCCTAACATTAGACATTATCAATTAGCTAAAAAAATGGGGTATCTGGGAACATGTGTAATTGGGCTACACAAATAAGGTCTATGGGAGCCTATCATAGTGGAACAAAGAAAGAAAAATATGGGACTAGGTTATGAGCCAAAAGACATGATTACTCCAAAAATAGGATGAACCTCTTTTAAGAAATAAGAAAATTTTGCTAGTGTTAATACATTGGATATCTACCGTATCATGGACAATGATTTACCCATTGAAGACTTGTTTGAAAACTTTACCATTGATAGATTTCCTCTCTAATCCCTCAAGACTATTTCCAATATCTATTATTATTTTGGAATGAACTCTAACAAATACGAATGGGATTCTCCTTCCTTTATCACTGGATATTGTTCCCCCACTTCTAGTAATGATGACCTAGACACCCAATGGGAAAAGGATACCAGAGCCATACTAACCATTTCAACAACCTTCGTAAGCTCTACGGATAATGATGATAGCCTACCCCTCTACTACCCACAACTGATAGATTGGGACCAACAACAACATACACCTATTTTGGATCAATTCCAGAATGATGAAGAAATCACTGAGTTCATGGGACTTTGAATAGACATACCAGCAGGGGATCACAAAGTAGGGTTCATCATGGAACTCGAGAAAGATGCCTATTTTTGTGTAGAGATTAAACCTTCTAGTCACAAAAATGAAAAGGAAAATATAAAGATCAAAATGAGGTCCCCTAGAGAAAACCACACTGTGGCTCTATCAGATCCATAAAAGAGGAAAATAAAGGATGCATCTGAAGGTGAAAACCTCCCAGAGGCACCCGAGGATGGAGGGTTCAATCTCCCCATATCTGAGTACCAAGAAATATCAATGCTCCTTATAGAAGAAGCAGAGTCCATAAATGTTGGCACAACATAGAATGAAAAAATCACATACCACATGGCATCACTTAATCCCAAAGAGAAAGAAAATTTCATAGCATTCATCAGCGACAAAAAGGTAATTTTTTCCTAAACCTATGTAGACATGCCTAGACTAGATCGGGCATTAGCGGTACATCATTTAGCTATAGTCCCTGGAGAAAATCCTATCAAGCAAAAACTCAGAAAAATGCATCCTCGGATAGCATTACTAGTTAAGGTAGAACTAAAGAAAATACTAGATGTGGGTTTTATCAGACCCACCAAGTATCCAAAATGGATATCAAATCTAGTACTAGTGTCAAAGCCTACTGGGGGCATAAGGATCTGCACATACGTCAAAGACCTGAAGAAATCTTTTCCAAAGGATTAATTTCCATTGCCAAGTATCGACATGATCATGGATCTAACAGTAGGTCATGAGACGTTATCCTTAATGGATGGTTTTTCCAGATATAACTAGATAAAAATCTTTGCAGACGATCAACACAAAACAATATTTACCTATGCCTGGGGGACCTTCTGCTGGAATGTAATTTCATTTGGTCTAAAGAATGTAGGAGAAACATATCAAAGATAAATGACAACCATATTCCATGGTATGCTACATACCATCATGGAAGATTATATGGATGATATTATAGAAAATTTTGTCAAAAGGGAAGATCACTTGTTAGTGCAAGGGTATTTGATAGGCTAGAACAATATAACCTGAGACTCAACCCTAAGAAGTGTGTTTTTGGAGTACCATTCGAAAAGCTACTAGGGTATATAGTGTCAAGGAGGGGCATTGAAGTGGATCCTGCAAAATTAAAAGCAATATTAGAGATGCCTCTACCAAAGACATTAAAATAACTAAGAATTCTACAAGGGAAGTTGCAATCCATTAGGTGATTTATCGCATAATTGATAGACAAATGTCACCCTTTCACTCATCTCCTACACAAGGACATCACCTTCAAGTGGGATGAGAGATGTGACCAAGTGTTCTAGCAAGTCAAGGAGTACCTACTTACACCTCTTGTACTCAATCCACCTATTTCAGACAAGGAAATGATACTATATGTGTCTACCACACAAGCTATGTTAGGAGCTCTCCTAGCTAAGCTAAATGATAACAACAAAGAAAGATTGATCTACTACATCAGCTAAACACTGGTGGGCTACAAGTTGAACTACTCACCCATCAAAAGACCCTGCCTCTCAGTCGTATTTGTGACACAAAAGTCGAGACACTATATTTTAAACAGAAAGCTAAAGTTGATTTCAAAGGTAGACCCACTAAAGTACTTACTAGAAAAAGTAGGCTTAATAGGCCACCTTGCTAAATGGGTGATGATTCTAAGTGAATTTGATATAGATTATGTGGATATAAGATCTATCAAGGGACAGATCATAGCAAAATGGCTAGCCGATGCACTAATAGAGGATCACAAGCCTTTGACAGTATATTTTCCAGATGAAAGTATCTTGATGACAGAACAAACAAGTCATTGGACCTTATATTTTGATGAGTCCCACACTCAACATGTCTCTAGAGAAGGTATTCTATTTCTCACACCACAAAGAGAAAGCATACCCAAGACATACAAGATCACTTTCCCATGCACAAACAATTTCTCAGAGTACAAAGCTTTAACCACGGGGCTCAAAATGGCTATTGAATGGAGAATAAAAGAGCTACAAGTTTTTGGAGATTCTCAGCTAGTCATCAGATAGGTGAATGATGAGTACCAAACAAAATATGACAAGCTGATGTCGTATAAAAGGATGGTGGATAGCTTCAAAGAATATTTTGTCACAATAATCTTTAAACAAATTCCTCAGATCAACAACAGAGTTTTCGATGCAATTAAAACAATAGGCTCACTGCTTGATATTCCACAAAATGTTCCTAAGTATGAGTTCCTCATGGAACAATTGCTCGTACCTGCATTCGAAATCCCAAAATAATAATTGTTATGTGTTGTTGTTGGTCCTAACTCCCCATGGTACCAAGATACCTTTGACTATATCCAACATGGTATCATACCTCTTGACCTAACGACCACTCAAAAGAAAACCTTTACCCATAGGACTTCCCAATTTACAATCGTAGGAGATACCTTATACCGTCATATCTGGATGGTATGTTACTATGGTACCTTAATGTAGAAGAAGTACAAATGACCTTACAAGAGGTACACAAAGGTATTTTTGGATCCCACTCTAGTGGACCTAACCTATTCCAGAAGTTGCTAAGAACATGATATTATTGGCCCTCCATGGAGCAAGATTGTATTCAGTATTCTAGAAATTATCGTCAATTCCAACAGCATAGTGACCTCATGCATGCACCAGCATAGGATTTGAGACCCATCACAAGACCATGGCCTTTTTCACAATGGGGATTAGACCTGGTAGGTAATATTTTTCTTACTTCATCTAACAGGCACAAGTTTATTATCACAATAAAAAAGCATTTCACTAAATGGATAGAGGCAATTCTATTGACCTACATCACTAGAAAACAAATTTCAGATTTTATTTTGAACTATCTAATTTGTAGGTATGGAATTCCCTAGACAATCATAATGGAAAATTTCACCCCATTCAAGAATCAAGATGTCCAAGAACTTTGTTCCAAATTCTCTATCCAACATAGATTTTCCACGTCCTAATATTCTCAAGGAAACGATCAGGCTAAAGCATCTAATAAAACCATCCTAAAAATACTAAAGATTGTTAATGAAGTCTGTCATGATTGGTATTTGCAGCTAAACATAGCCCTACTGGCTTATTAAACCAACATCTAAACACCTACAGGTGCCACACCATTTTCATTGGTCTACAGATCAGAGGCTATCTTACCTATCGAGGTTTAAATCCCCTCATTACGAATCTTATCAAAAGGCATGGTCAGCAGCGAAGAATATCGGGTATCCAAGTTAAATGAATTAGAGCTCCTAGATGAAAGGCATTTGAGAACGTTAAACCATCTTCAAGTTTATTAGAATTGGCTCAAATGAAGCTATGATAAGAAAATCAAAGACAAACTTTCAGGTTGATGACTTGGTCCTCAAGGAGAATTAGAAGGTACAACCGAATCAAGATGGAAAGGAAAATTTTAATCCAACTGGTTAGGCCCATTTATCATCACAACAAGCTATGGTTTTGGGGCTTATCAATTGGCTAGTCCTGAAGGAGAACCCTTAGCTAAATCGTTGAACAACAACCACCTCAAGAAGTTCTACACATGAAGCACATCAGAATACCCTAGGAAAAAGGGTAAAAATTCAAAAAAAAAAAGGATAAAAATACAAAAAAATCAGAAAGCAAGAAAACCAATAAAGAGAAATAAAATTCTTTAAGTGAAAACCACTTTTTGGCACTCCTAGAATAGGTACCGTAGTGAAAACCTGGAAAATAGGCACTATGTTTGAATAAGACTCGCATTGTTATCTATCAGTACTATCCACAACATCCACCCATTTGTATCATAATAAAACATATGTCCAATCATTGCTTGGTACTGATTTAGGAAAGTAATCTTGTCTATAACTAGGGGCAACTTCCCGAAGTTGTTCATGGATTAGATCTTTATGTGTCCTATCATGGTCAAAATGGTTGAAAATCAAAACATTTGAAAAACAACAAAATCAAAAGCTTCTGAAAAACAACAAAATCAAAAATATTTGAAAACAACAAAAATAAAACATCATTGGATTATTCCTTCACTCAACAAAATATAAGATATCAAAATTTACTTGAACTCCACAGCTAGTTCAAGTATATTTCCTGCAACATATCCTCTAGAATCGAAAGTGGAATATCAATCCAAGTTATCAATGTTGTTTGAATCCTAAAAAATAGTTTATGCTTTGAGTCAACTAGTCGAACTACGTGGTCTTTGCATGTACAAAATAGGCAAGGCTTAACAACCCCTGAGGCCTTAGGTCAATCCCCTTAGGTTTCCATCATGCTTTCTTTCAACTTAGTAAAAAAAATGTTCACAAAAATACAAAGTTCAAAAACATTCACAAAATAGAAAAGATCAAAAACATGTCCACATCAAACCAAGCAAACTGTGAGCCTCTACGTGTACAACATAGGCAAGGATTATCTTTGATGAGCTCCCGAGGCCCTAGGTTAGTCCCCTGAAAACAATGAAAACAACATCATAAAAACTCTAAAAATAAAAAAAATCATATCTCCATCATCAAAATCCGCAATAAACGTTTCCACCCATAATAAACAAATCGTCACCTTCTTTTTTTTGATAAAATGGACAAATAAACAAAAAAAACATCAAAAGCTAGAACTTTCAAGCAAAACAATCACAAATATTTGATCATAAAACAAAGAAAAACAATACCAAAGTATTAACTACCTATATTTTTGACAAGTCACCAACAACATCCTTAGATATGCCTTAACAGATTTATTCCTACGATAGACATGATCAACACTAGATAATAGCCCCACCCCAAACAGATATGGCAATTGATATTGTAACTTTGATTTTATCTTTTTTATTGTCTTATCTTTATGATTTATTTTATTGGCTCATTCCCAGGATCTCTCAAGGATGTCCATAAGGATTTAGAGAAGAAGGAATGGGGGCAATTGAGCATCATTTCAGTTTGTTGTTTGTAAGATGTTTTGTGATACTACCCTAGAAAATACTTGCTTTATTTGATTGTATGAAAGTTGTATTAAGGAATTTCATGAAGCAGTGGCATATTAGGTGCTTAATACCTCTTTTCTTACTAGTTCGACATGTTTTAACACAACCCAACCATATATTTTAAATAAAGTTTTTGTGTCTGGTATGAGCAAGAATATTCTTTGTATGTCAAGTCAAAAGTCCACGCAATAGATACAAAGTCACGTTGGTCATTAATACCTTGGTGCATCATATTTGTTTTCTATATCAAAATAGGATTATTCAAAATGAAAAGTCTCCAAGAAAAGAGAAAGCAACTCATCAATACTAACAACATCAAATTTCTATCCATCATCAAATATTTCTTCTAGTTAGCATCCATCCTGCATCACAATATCATTAGTATCACATATCCATCTTGCATCTACAATGTCACCAATACAAATCATGATGATAACAAACCAATGAAAACACCATGTATAGGGCATACATCCATCATATACATAATAAAACATCATGTCAAATCGATATGATCAATACACCCATCCACATCATATGCATACACCAGAAAAGCACAAAAACATATAATAACATACATCATCATACATCATCATCCATACATCATCAAATAACATATAAATCAGTTGAATCGAAGAAGGTATGTCTCATATATATCATCATCAGAAAAGGATAATGTCATATTACATCATCATGGAAACAAGTGTGATAGGATAATATAAAATAATACATATATATGAGGCCTTGACTGGGCCGATGAATAAATATACAAAATCATTTCTACATAGTCTTTGAATAACAACATCATAAAGATCAAGTATAGAATACCACTACCCGATAGGAAAAGGGGGACTCTATAGACCAAGCTACAGATCACCATCTGGATTTGGCTATCTAATGAACTAATTACCTGACACAACAATAGTAGCAGTACTCGACTTTTCGAATCTCGGTTGTCGTTGTGCCTGATGAAAAAAAGCATCATACAGAGTCTGGTAGTATGTATCCCTTTGTAATAACTAATCTCGATCAGCATGAAGACTATCTCGCTCTGTCCTCATACTATCCCTCTTTATGGTGATAAACTGTAACTGTGTCTTGGCAATGAGATAATTCCCAATCTCTATATGTCACTTAGCTTTGAGGCCATCTCACTCAACTGTCACTATGACAAGTTGTGCCTCCACGGCCCATCACCACCCTATCTTCATAGCCAACTGTGCACCTCCATCCCCAAGTGGTGGAGAGGGACCTAGAACCTATCCCTGAACTTGAGGCATCTGATCACCCTGACCACCCTGGGCACCATCTTGTCGGGCCCTACCAAGCTACTCTATTAGGATCTCAATGTGTTGGCTATCTCTACGTCGATCTGTGATTTTTGCTCTACCCACTATGGGATCACCACTAGGATCTATAAATCTCAAAGGCATATGTCATGCCCACCACTAATCAAAATTGGGAATAGTACTCAGATCTGCTAAGCCCACTAGCCAAACCCATCCAAATGGGGCAAGATCTCTAAACTCAGCAACAACAACATCCCAATCAAGCTATAGACCCCATAATGGACCTCTTTGGTGGTCTGACTGAATCGGGCCTCATATGCATTAGGAAACCAACCTTGTCTCTCCCCAAACTACTTGCATACTTTGTCGAGAAAATATCACTCTAAAGGGAATATGCACGACCAATCAACCATTTGGTATGTTTGTAGTATACCAACTACTCCTGATCCTTGACCCATGCCTCACAATCTATATAAGGTCTCCAAACAAATCCTTGCATGTCATGAAATACATGGTGCCAATAGGAAAGTTGTCCAAGAAAGGTATAATGTAGAAAATCTCCATAACGATCAGATTAGGGATCATCAAAAGTACGATCCTGTACACCATTAGGCTGAGAAACTACAATGTGCCCCTAGGCCCATACATGTAAAAGAGAGACACCTGCAGATATGGATTTCCCACCCCAATATGCAACCTCATGCATATCTCTATATAGGTGGGCGAGAAGACAGGGACCCCATGCGTATCTAGTCCCATGCTCAAACATATCCTCAATACATATACCCCATCCAATGGGAAACTGACAGCCTCTCCTATTGGTAACAACGAGCCCCATGACCAAACCATAAAGAATAAGGGAAACAGGGTCAACACTACCAAAAAACTGATAAATCTATCTCAAATTGTTGAACCTCCAAGTGTTTGACACCAAGCACATGCCACATAGCATGGGTACCCCGTTGAACATGATAGATAACAAGCTCCCCATGGATGGTTATGTGGAGGATCCTCCACACATCCTCGAGGGTAATGGTGGCCTCCCTTGTAGGCAAATGAAATGAGGAAGTCTTTGAATGCCACCACTCTATGAGCGCGATCATCATCATAGTATGACACCGGATGGGAGGCATGTAACAAATATGATGTAACCCGACTGCATCTAAAAATTCTCGCTCCAAAACATCAAATCCCGCAATCAAATCGAATAGATCCTGAGGTCGTCACTCCATCAATTGCAGTGGTTTAAGGACCACCTGCATCATTCAACCCATGATTCCAAGAATTCGCTCTAAACACACAAAACTAAATGAAAATGATGAAGAAACTAACTTAGGATCCTAAAAGGTCAAAAGCGAAAAGATTATGGAAAAAGTGATGAAGTTTTGTACAAAAGTGAAGACAAAAGGAAAATGCAAGGAACTTTTTGCAAAAGTGAGGAGAAATAGCAAGAGCGCCAGGATCAAAAGCGAAATTTTTTTGCAAAAGCACAAAAGTATTGCAAAGGAGAGAAAATAGGAACAAGGCAATCAAAAGTTAAAATATAAAGCAAAGGCGAGTTTCAAAGGTGAAAATTTAAGTCAAAGGCGTTAAATTAAGTCAAGTGCATAATTTTTTTGCAAAAGCGCCAGTTTAAAGATGGTAAATGTGCTAAAACTGACTCAATAGCACTAGAAACCTAAAAATATCACTTCTAACTAGTTTGAATTTGTGCACAAATTATGAGAACATGAGAAAACAAAAGTGAATATCGAGAGGCTACATATCAGGCATTGACGCTTGCAGGCCGTCCCTACTCTCGAACCGGGTTTGCGTGGTGTGGGGTTCCTCAAATCAACACCATAGCTCCTCGACAACTAACAAAATGAGAAATCTAGAGGCAAGAATTCTCTATAGGCTCAAAATGCAAATGAGGTAATTAGAATCCTAATTACCTATTTTAACCCTCCAAAACCCTACCTAGGAAACCCTAATTTTTACTTAGGGAACCTTCCTACATTCAAATTAAGAGCTCCCAGGAACATTTGAACGAGCAACGAGGGACCTATAGACTTAATTTTTCATCCTCTAAGCAACTAAACTGAAATGAAACAGTGTTGTGAGCCTGACCTCAAAATTAAAATTTTTGGCCAACCTCTCGAGGGGGCAACACAGAGTCCTACCATCATTTTACTGACCGTTGAGGCATAGTAGGGAATTTTTCTTTTTCAAAATCTTGATCTTAACAACGAATATTTGAAACAAAGCAACCAATACATTGTATCAAAGAGGGGCAACATGTAGACATGTAAAATTGACCTAACACCTATCACGTAATTTAAATGATATTTTTGCATCATCGATATCATTATTATCGAATATCACTGTATTTCACATCAATTGCATCCAAAAACCCTAAATTCCTCTATTAATTGAATAATACGACATTATTTAATTAATTCACTTTCTCATTATTTTTTATGAATCAAATAAATTTCATTTATGTAATAAAGTCTTAAAACCCTAATTCGTCTATTAATTGAATAAAATGACGTTATTTAATTATTTCACTTTTCATCAAATCGACCAATTAAATAAATTTTATTTATTTAATAAAGTCATAATCTCACTTTATTTCCTCCTAATTAATTAAATAACACCAATTATTTAATTACATCGCTAATTCACTTCATTCCCTTAAGTCGATTGAATTATTAAATCATAATAATTTAATTAACTCACTTTCCCTCCAATTTTGAATTATTTTAATAGATTATTCAAAACATCATCAAAAATCAAATCAAACTAATGTAACTTTGTTTGCAAAATTCAAACTTGATTTGCATGTTCAAATCCAAAAGGAATTAATTAATTAAATCAATTAATTAATCATTCTCAACTACTTTCCTAATTGAGTAAAGTACAAATCACTGATTGCTCAATCTAATCCCTAGTTGATCAATCTAATTCCTCACTGACCAATCTAATTCCTGACTGATCAATCTATATTCCTAACTGATCAATCTATTTCTTCAATCACACTAATTACGTAATCTATTTTGCATAGATTATGCCCATCTAAATCCTCTCAACAACCTTCAACCGTCGATCTAGATTACACATTGTTTAGTCTTGATCATCCATTTCAAATCATAATTTATATATAACAAACCTCTTTCCTCACAAAAAATATTGAAGAATCAACATCATTTGCACAAAGAAGTACTATCGAGATCATGATTACCATTAACAAAGCTTCAACATATCTTCAATCAACAACACACGCATCACATAAAAGCTTCTCGCAATGAAAAAATGGAGGCTTCGCAATTATATGAACAATCTGACATCTTGCGAACACACTCTGACACGGGATGGTAAGATTGTATTGTTTTGAATTCATGTTCATTGTCTTGTTTCAATAACGCTTTTGAATTCTTTAGCTTTATAATTTCATTTTGTGAGTGAAGGAATAGATCTAGATTAGTGTTTTTGATTTAGATTAGCTTCTATTTCATTGCATTTATCTTATTTACACTCTATTATTTTCCCCTTCACACATTCTGGCATGCCCGATGGGACCTTGGTCCCCAACACTAACGATTTTGTGAGAAATTTTTGAAGTTACAGGTCTCGAATGCACTCTGGAAAAATCTTCGCGCACAGGTTTTTGGAAACCGTTGTACTTGATTTCATGGATCCAACGCACTTGACCCTAAAATTGGCACTCTTGACTTTTTCCAATGCCTTTGTCTTCTGACAGAGGCTGCACTTGCATTTTTCTATGCTTTTTCTCTTTGACAAAGGGCACACTTGCTGATTTTTTTGTGCTTTTTCTCTATCAAACTTGTGTCTAAGAATTGCAAACTAAATTTTGGTTTTTATGCTAATGGATGCCTGATTTGAATGTGTGATAGGTATTAACATTTATGTATGCAAGATTGAGAAACCACTAACGCTTTTTCTATAGGGAAGATGAAAGGTCAAAGAGATTCATCATTTTCAATGCTTTGAAAGTTAGGAATCCTTCATTATGGTGCTTAAAAAGAACCTTACAAAAAACACATTTTTTTAAGCACTCTAAAATGAATCATTTCAATGCCTTTTAAGTTAGGAAAATTTTCATTTTGGTTCTTAAAAAGAACAACACGAACAAACACGTTTCAATTTAAGTGTTCTAAAAATGAATCATTTTCAATGCTTTTTAAGTTAGGATAATCTTCATTTTGGTGCTTAAAAGGAACAACAAAAACAACACATTTCAATTTAAGTGCTCTAAAATGAAGTCTTCCCAATCTTTCATAGTTAGAGAATCTTCACTTGGTGCTTAAAAAGAACAACACAACAAACAACTCAATTGGTGCTCTTAACAGATTTTCAAGCTTTCAAATTAACACTTTGAATGTTTGATTTTCTATTTTTTTACCAAAATGATTTCCTTTTGTTGATGCACGCTCAATTTTATTTTTTGACCAAGTAAGACTATGACCGATCTAGAAAAACTCAACTTTTTGGCTTAAAAATGAACAAATCATTCTTTTTTTTGCACCTTTCCTATGGTATTGACTGATATCCATAACACTTCCATTAGATTCTTTTAAGAAGAACCATTGATATCTATTTACACTTTTTTGGGGATAGCACCGCACAAGGAACTTAAAAAGAATCAAATTGCTATGAATTATATTTTGTGCATTCAGTGTTTGGAAAGCTAGGTGTTTGTCTTCTCCCCTCGCACCTTTTGGAAATCTTGGGTGAGAAAAAACATCTTGAGCTTCACACTTTTATTTTCAAAGCATACCTTTAGAAGGCCTACCTATTGAGACACATCCCACGCTGAAGAACTCATAGGCAACCCGAGTGCCACTATTTTGGTACACTACATAAATTATTGTGGGTGTGAGGAAAATTCATCACCCACTGGTTGAGGCTATTTTATACCAATGTCAGTCTCCCCAATATCTATGTGATACGTAAAAACCCGCAAGGGCTAGGAGGCCTCTTAATTGAGAAAAATGCCTCATGCATAGACACTTGAAACTCATAACCCCAAAAAATGACTATGAACCAAATGTTTTAGAAGCTACCCTCTATCCAAAAAAATTCTTTGAAAGTGGTGCATCAAAATTCTTTCGAGAAGTTACTTGTCATGTCCGACTTCAAGCCCGCGTTATAAGTTGCATTTAAAATTATCCCTTCGGTGCATGAGGCAGGCCTACCCAAAAGGATGGTTTCTATCTCTAGGGTTGTAATGTTTGTTTATGTTAAACTTTCCAAAAAAATTAAAAAAAAATTGACATCAAACATTGTGCTTGAGCTATATCGAATAAAAACACTAAACATGATGGTTGAATCAAAAACCCTTTGACTTAGTGTATGATTTTAAGAGAAGCCCTATATTTGCACTCCTTGAAGGATCTCCTTATAGATTTTCGAATATTCAAGCTTTAATTTTAGGCTACATTGGCTCAAACTAAACGTTGGAAACTATGGCTTGGGTATCATGATTTCACAATTTAAAGCCATAGGCATACAAGTCACACAAAGTAAATGCTTTTTGAGTCAGTCAAATTTATTGTATAACTTGCCACATTTGGAAACAGATCAAAACGTCCAAAAAACTACAAGAAAAACATCAACGCTACTGCTAAAACATTGAAACTGGAAAATCAATTTACACAGAGGTCGCTTCTTCTACTGTTTCTAGCGCACTTGATCCCAAATTGGTCACACTTGCTAGAAAAAGTTCACTGTTTCTCTCTGACCAAAAATTTCACTAATGAAAATCAATTGTGTTTAACATAATCCGCACACTTGATGCAAAACCAACACACTTGCTTCTTTTTGCTCGCACTTGCCTAAATCTAATCACAATTACCAAATAAAACTCAATTTTGACTAAGTAATCACCACGTTTGACAAAAACATACAGATGCTGCACTTGACATTTCATCTCGCACTTGCTTCTCAGAAACCAACGCACTTGACAAATTTCAGGCCACAGTTGATAAATTTGGCCACTTTTGCTCACAATCTGTCGCTTTTGCTCAAAACACATCCCTTTTGCTCTATTGTGCTAACAATCAGAAAAATGAATCAAAGCTACTTATATAGGATCCTTGTTAGAACAAAATAATTGGAAAACTAGATAAGTCATATAGTCCTTCATCCATTCTCACAGTCCATCCTACTTTTGGAAATTAGAATCAAAACAAACAAACCTAGATTATTCCCTCACTCACACTTCTAAGATATCAACAATTACTTGGAACTCACAAATAGTTCAAGAAAGCTTTTCTGCAACATGTCCTCTAGAACAAGAAGTGAGGTATCAATCCTATACTTTTATTATTGGGACTTCAAAGAATAGTGCCACCTCTAAACAACACTCAAACCTTAGGGTCTTGAGCTTCATAACAAACCATATTAGAAACATCCACACTTTCACCATATGACCATTTGGCGTCTGACTGCTCACATTCAACAACCAAACCTTATAGCACCAATCCTACAACCAAGTCTCACACACATTGAAGGTGAAAAAATTGATATCATTAGTAGTTTAAGGACCTTCATATTTGAGAATAAAAAAACACCCAATCAATGGAGAAATGCAACAAACATCATAGATAAAGAAGAAGAGAAAGTAGACCTAGCAGCCAGAAGACCCGTGTTACCAGCTCCTATGTGGCTATAGATATCTGTCCTTCATGATCTCAGGCAAGAGAAAAACTCTTAAGCGGAAAATTATATTATGACTTTCAAAGAATCATCCTAGTCTAAAGTTTGCCAAAGGGTACATCTTGAGAAGATATCACACTCATTCTTCAGCTTCTTGAGAATCTTGTGTATCACCATACATGCCTTTGTCTTAAGGAGTGACTTCCTTGAATTCTTCTTGTTTATCCATTTTAACTACAAAGAGTTGGAAACCTTTCTTTTTCACCCTATGTATTTGCACAACCGAAATCTATAGCAATTTCACTTCTCTAGGTGTTCCTTGAAAAGACACTAGATTATATAGATCATCTAGATATTCTACGGTTTTAGCATGGGAATCCACCTTAGCTCTATGCTTCCATAGCCAATTTATACCTAAGATAATGTCATATGAACCTAAGGGTGCTATGTACAAGTTTACTTCCATTGTGAAACTTGGAAGTTCAACCCTTGCCTCAAATAAACATTGGTTCACCATTGCTCTTACCTGGTTTGCATATTCTACAACCCAAGATTTTTCCATGAAACCAGCTTTCCTAGAAATTTGATTAGCTACTCTAGGTGAAACAAATTTTTATGTGGCTCCAGTATCAATAAGTATAGAAATAGGTAAAAAAAACAAAGTACTTGGAGTTTCCATTGGGGTGAGCTGGTATTCAACTTGTCGATTGTCCATTGCTACATGGATCCTTTGCTGAAACACAACCCATTGGGGAGGAAGTGAATTACCATGTTGTTGCAAACTTGATGGTTTGTTAGGACATTGACTAGAAAAATGGTCTCCCCACCTGTATAAAATCCTTTTTTTGGACCTCTTATTTTTGTTGGCTTATTAGTATTACCACCATTTCCTCCATCTTTGCTATAATTACCATTGTTTTAGTTGTAACTTCCTTGATGATTCTTCCTTGACTCATTCCAATTGTTGTGGGATTCTTTGTCCCCTTGCTTTTGAAATTCTTGCCCCTCGTTAAACTTCTTGGGAGCTTGTTTAAATTGAGATCCTCTATTCTTCTTTTGATTCTTCTTCTCCCTATATATTGAGATGGATTTGAGTTGTTGCTCTTGCTTGATTGCCTTCTCATAGACTAGGTCCATAGTGGTCGGTCCATGTACATCCACTTCTCCACCTATTTGGCTATTAATTCCCATAATGAACTTTTTGATTGGTACATTGGCACATACCTCAAAACATGAGTGAATTTCTCCCAATATTCATTTGCTAACATTTCTCCTTGCTTAAGATTCTGAAAATCAATGAGCTTTTGATCGAAAAAGAGTTGGGGTAACCACCTCTTTCAAAAATTCTCAAAAAAATCATTCCAAGTTAGCTTTAAGGAACTAATTCCAAGTTCCATCTTCTTGTTCATCCACCAATCAGAGGCTTCTCCTACTAACTAGAATTCTCCCCACATAGCTTTGGTGACTTCTGAATAGTTTCTTATTTCAAAATGCTTCTCCATTTAAATTAACCAAGCCTCAATTTCTTCTCCACCAATGCTTCCTTTGAATTTAGGAGTAATTTTTCTCATATCCCTAGATAATTCAGTTGCCATACGCTTTCTCTTGGTTCCTTCAGAATATGATTGAGTTCTAACACTTTCTTGATCTCTAGATTTAGTGCGATTTTTGGAATCCTCCCCTTCCTCCTCATTGTTTGGAACTTCTTCATTTTATTCATTGTGTGGTAATTCTTCGTCCTCCTTGTTGGAAAGTTTGCCTCAAATTTTTGGCTTGAAAGGTCTTGAAGACTTGGTGTTTTCTCTTTAGTTTTGGTCTTTACCGTTTTACCGCGGGGAACAGTTAATAGAGGTGCAGTTGCGCGGTTTACCGCTTTATCGCAAGCCTTTTTTGTTTGGTTTGCGATTGGGCGGTGTTACCGCCATATCGCGGCGGACTCCTCACTATTCGGTGGTTGCCTAGTGAAGGCTCGATGGTTGGCACATTCGGTTACCTCCTTATCATGGGGGTCGCTCGAAGAAGGTGCGGTGGCACGGTGAACTATGGTGCTATGGCGAAGCGGTTACCTCCTTACTGCAGGAGGCTTTTCTCTGCCTCGCGGTTGGGCGGTGGTACCGCCATACCACGGGGTCCTTCTGGCCCTGGCACGGTGGTGCAATGTGAGTATCGCCATACCATGAGGGTCTTGTGGTTTTCGAGCGGTTACGCGGTGGACATGGCGAACAACAATAAAAGCTTACCGCTATACTACAGAGGCTTGTTCTTTAAGCCACAGTTGATGATGATGGTCTAGCAAGTGGGTTGTCACCGCTATACCGCGGGTGTCTTTTTGCTAGGGCACGGTAGTGCGGTGTATATCACCTTACCGTGGGTGTATGATGAATGGCTAGCGGTGGCATGGTAGAAGGATCTTAGGTTTTGTTGATTATTTGGGCGATAGTCAAAGTGATGGACGAATGGCATTTCGACACATGGCATGATTTCATTCATTGATTTTACATTTTTGTTGTAAATCAACGATTATTGGCCGAAATCTTTATTCTTTGGAAGCGATATATTTTCATTAATGAATGATCTGATTCAAGAGGTTGATGGTGTGCAGATATTTTCTCTATATCCCAATTTAATGTTGGGCGGCTCGATGTGTGTTGCATAGCGGTGCACATTATCAGAGAATGATGGAAGCTTTTCGGTGGGGTAATTAACTATTCCCTAATGGTCATTGGTTGAGAGGACTAAGAGGTCAATCAGTGATGATGATCTGATCATGCAGTGGGTGTGTTCGAGCGGTATGCTAGGGCATTGTAACCATGAACACTGAGTCACTCAGAACTGAGAAGATGTGAACATGAGTGGCCATGAGGTTGTGCTAGCCGAAAGGTTGGCTGAACGAGTAGGTTGGAGAGAAGAAATGAATTTGCACTGTATGTCATGTGAGGACATTGTAACAGTGCGAGGATTATGTATAATGGTGTTGCCTTGTATTCTCTAGATGGACAAGATGTAAACTTCTGAAGAGCATAGCTCTCAAATTGTATTGTAACTGTTCTTATTGCTGATTAATACAATTGAGCTGAGTGTTTTGGAGGGTGGGGGTTCTTTTACCCGAAAGGGTTTTCTCCATGTAAATTTGTGTGTCCATATGTTTGTTTTTCATGTTGTTTGATTCTATAATTTGAATCTATGTATGGTGTTGAATATAGCTTTATCTGCATGTAATTTTCTTAGAAGGATTAATGGGGGAACAACTGTGCATGTTTCAACTTTATGGAATAGTAGTTTGTGTCTTTGAGGGGATTTGAAGAAACTAAAGTCACTAAGGCAACCAAAGCTAGTTAAGGGAGGTCAAGGTTTTTTCATGATACCAACAAGTGGTATTAGAGCCTTCTTCTCAATGTTGGTTCTAGGTATTTCTCTTATGAAGATTTCTTAGCCTAGAAAGCTTGAGGAAATCTAGAGGAATCGACTGATGTTTGATCCTTTGATGAGTGAAAGTCTTGCTCTTTTGATACAACATGCAGTATGAAAGACGCTGGAGAATCTGGAGTTGATCATATTATGATGATGTGGTATGAGGCTCCTGGTTGGCAACAAATGATCCTAATGCAAGGGGTGTGAGTTATGCTTATGGTTGTGTTGCAACAGAGCATGGTTCATACTGGGTGTCTGTGTGACAGGATTCCTGGCAGTATGGAGTTGCTTGGGTTGTTGTTTCGCCATGGAGTATTGTGCTTGTGTTGGGTGTTCTGACTTAGCACTGAAGGCGGTTTCTCTGTTACCATGATTGCATGAAGGCTATGAAGTTGATCTCTGAGTGGTCTGGAAACTTATGAATAACTTGGCTCTCTCGCATGCTTGTGCATGGTTGTGGTTTTGGAATTGGTCTAGAGCAAGCTTGGAGTTCTTGTTTACCTTTACCTTGTACTAGCATGTTTCAGTTTCATGTTCTTTGGCTCTGAAGGTTTTCAATAGATTTTCCTAAGAAGTCTATGATGCATATTCATGTTATTTTTCATTGTTCTGGTTAACCATGATGGTTATGTGTAGACTCTTGGGTCATCTAGATGAGAAATGGATATGGATGTGCATGGGTGTTTTGGTAACACGGTGGTTTTGTAGGTTTTGCACGGTCAAGAAAAAAAAACTCGTGGTTATGTGGAGCTACTGTTAAACTATTTTCTAGACCTTGGTTCTTTTGGGTGTGACTGGATGAGATAGTTGCAGTTCGACATGGTTTTGAGGAGGTGTGATGTCTTCTCTGCATGGGAGTGTTGGTATGTGATTTTTCACTCAACTTTCTTGTGGTGTTTCTTGTTGGTTTCCTAGACTATGGTGCTTGAGTTGTGGACGTGATTGGAAAATTGGATCTATTTTTTGATCTGGTGTTTGAGTCAAGTTGTCTACGTGGTTGTTCTCTTTGAGATCTCAGTTTTGCAAGCTTTGTTGAATGGATCTACGAGTTGTGCAATGTTGTGGGTTGTCTTTACCTACATGTTTATTGTGGGACAACTCAGAAGTGGATTATCAATATCCATGAGGTTGCTTCAGTGGTGGTGCAGATCTGTTAGTTGGCCTTGTCTGTGGTCACTTGTGCATTGGCGTGGCTATTTTGAGATGAGAGGAAGGATGGCGTTGAGTACTTGAATAGTCGGTTATGGGAATTTGCAGCGTATGTATCACAATGTCATGGGGAGCTTGGTACACATTATAGTGTAATCTTTTGACAGTGATCGTTTGGTCTACGTGGTTTGGAGATCTTGGTGTTGTTTGGCATTGTTGTCAAATGGACATGTTGTCGATTGTACCTGGAAGTTTTTTTTTATCAGCAGATGTTTGGTCATGATGCTTGAAAATATCAGTGTCACAGTTTAGTGGGAGATTTAGCAGTGATTGGTGATCTTCTTTGGTGTTGCAGATGATTTTGGTAGAGCTCTTAGACCCTGTTGTTGCAGAAGATTTCTTTCGCATTTGCAAGGAAACTATTTGAAGATGTACAACATCTTGAAACCCTGGAGGACATTTGTCGTCTTTGGATGAGATTTTTGTGGTGCTTGACAGGTGATGTTGGTTTAGATTTGTCTTTATGTCATGTATACTCTCGCTTGTGCATTAGAGTTTTGGCATGTTGCATTTCTCTTGAGACCATAGTTTGTTCACTTGAAGCATGGTATCTCCTAAGGGGGATGCGTAGATCATGATGTCATGATAAGTTCCTATTTTAGATGTTTGGAGCTTTGACAATGGTCTGGTAATTCTCTATGTTTTGAGTACTTTGTTTCATATTCTTGAGAACTTCATGTTAAATGCAGTTTGAATTTTAGCATGAGATGATAGGTTGTCGGTGCTCATGGGTACATGGAGAATGAGGTGAGGTTGTGATTCTCATGAGATGAGAAAGGTGTTGTTTTCAGCTGAAAGTTTGAGTAGCCTGCACCTTAGTCAAATACGAGTTCAACAGAGACCAGTGAGGAGATTTCTTTTGGATGAGTCATGGTGTCTTGTATATCTTGGAGGAGCATTTTCCTTTTCCTCCCTTTGGTCTGCTCGGCGTTGAAGTTTATTTGAGAGGTATTTTCCCATTATATTTTTCAGATATGTGATATGCATTATCTTTCATAGATATGGATCTTGATTTTGCTACTTTAAGATTCTGGAGGATTCATAGTGGAAGGTGGACAGCATAATTTATCTCCTTGATCCTTTGTGTTATATCATCCTTTTGATGAAAACTGGTAGGAGATAGTTATATGGGTTAGTTTGATCTTCTTTGAGAGGCTTACATCCATGATTTGTTAAGTTGAATAGTTGGGTGTTGTTATGGCTTTTCCTTTGGTATGTGAAGGAGATCATACTTGACACAACTGGTGTTTAGAAGTGTATGTAGGAGGGCATGCTACATGTTATGATTTGCAGTTTCTTTTTAGTTTGGTTTTTTCTTCCTATATGTGCGATCTCATATGACTTTAGATGTGAGATGTATATGTGGAGCCATGATGGTCACTAGTTTGTGGTCATGTGTTGTCACTTGGGTGATGACATGGAGGTTCTTGTGCCTCTTTCTTCTATCAGAGATGAACTTGGAAGAACTTTGGAAGACCGTTGTGAGAGATGTTGCTTGTAGCATTTGGTTGTAGGTTGTGCATATCATTGTGGATGTTCCTTGGTACTACATGGTTACATTTTCTATGTGCTGAGATTGGTAGACTTGTTATGTCGTTGATCTTTCAGATTTGGCATTACCCATGCAGTGGGAGTACCCATATGTGTTTGGTCTTCTTTGATTGGTTGGCACATGATGCTTGTATCTGCGGTTGATGGGTTGGTTGTGTTGTTGGCATGATTTTACTAATGTGGATACCTTGAAGGTATGAGTGATTGGATGGATAGCATGATCTGTGGGTGCTATTTTCAGTCATGTGGGTTTGATCAGTTGGATGGTTGCAGTCAATTTTTTGGCCGATGTTCTAGCTGATGTTTTGTCTTTTTTCTGGAGAAAGACTTCATCACTATGTTCGTGATTGAGAGCTTTGAAGTTGTTGTAGTGCCTTTTCCGTCTGTAGGATTTGATGCTTGTGTTCTTGAGACTAGTGCATATACGCCTTGGCTCGTTCCTTTTTCCTGTGGTGGATGGTTGGAGTTGTTGCTTGAGATGGTGGACATATTGGATGTCATTGCAGGTTTCTTGGTTGGAGCATGAAAGCATTGTGTTAGAATCTTCTATTCGAGTTTGAAGGAAGCCAGTAAATCTTCGTCAAGTGGGAGATTGTTGGAAATTTTGGCTCAACTTTCTGGCTTGAAAGCTCTTGAAGACTTGGTGTTTTCTCTTCAATTTTGGCCTTTACCGCTTTACCATGAGGAACAGTTAATAGAGGTGCGGTTGCATGGTTTACCACTTTATCGTGAGCCTCTATTGTTTGGTCTGCGGTTGGGCAATGTTACTGCCATATCGCAGTGGACTCCTCAATGTTCGACGGTTTTGCGGGGAAGGCTCGACAGTTGGCACAGTCGGTTACCTCCCTACTATAGGGGTTGCTCGGAGAAGGCATGGTGGCGCAGTGAAATATGGTGGTATGCGAAGCATTTACCTCCTTACCATTGGAGGCTTTTCTCTACCTCACAATTGGGTGGTGGCACCGCCATACTACAAGGGCCTTTTGGCCCTGGTGCGGTGGTGTGGTGTGAGTACAGCCATACCGCGAGGGTCTCGTGGTTGTCAGGCGGTTACGCAGTGGACATGGCAAACAACAATAGAAGCTTATCACTATATTGTAGAGGCTTGTTCTTTAAGCTATGGTGGCATGGTTCACGGTGACAGTCTGGCGAGTGAGTTGTCATTGTTGTACCGCGGGTGTCTTTTTGCTAGGGTAAGGTAGTGCGCCTTACCACGGGCGTATGATGAATGGCTAGTGGTGGTACAATAGAAGGAGCTCAGGTTCTATTGATTGTTTGGGTGATATTCAAAGCGATGGATGAATGATATGTCGACACATGGCATGATGTCATTCATTGATTTACATCATTGCTGTAAATCAATGATTATTGGTCGAAAGCTTTATTCTTTGGAAGCGATATATTTTCATTAAATGAATGATTTGATTCGGGAGGTTGACGGTGTGCAGATATGTTCTCTGTATCCTGATTTAATGTTGGGTGGCTCGATGTGTGCTACATAGTGATGCACGTTATCAGAGAATAATGGAATCTTTTCAGTGGGGTAATTAAATACGCCCTAATGGTCGTTGGTTGAGACGATTGAGAGGTCGATCAGTGATGACAATCTGATCATGTAGTGGGTGTGTTCGAGCGGTGTGCTAAGGCATTGTAACTGTAAACACTGTGTCACTCAGAACTGAGAAGATGTGAACATGAGTGGCCATGAGGTTGTGCTAGCCGAAAGGTTGGCTGAATGAGTAAGCTGGTGAGAAGAAATGAATCTGCATTGTATGTCGTGTGAGGACATTGTAACAGTGTGAGGATTATGTATAATGGTGTTGCCTTGTATTCTCCAGATGGACAAGATGTAAACTTCTGAAGAGCATAGCTCTGAGATTGTATTGTAACTGTTCTTGTTGTTGATTAATACAATTGAGCTGAGTGTTTTGAAGGGTGGGGTTTTTTTTAACCGAAACAGTTTTCCCCACGTAAATTTGTGTGTCCATATGTTTTTTTTTCATGTTGTTTGATTCTATAATTTGAATCTATGTATGGTGTTGAATTTGGCTTTATTTGCATGTACTTCCCTCAGATAGATTAATGGGGGAACAATTGTGCCTTTTTTTGCTTTATGGCATAGTAGTTTGTGTCTTTGAGGTGATTTGAATAAATTAAAGTCACTAAGGCACTGTTGTTCTTAGATTTTTTGTTCTAAGATGACCCATACTTTCCCCAACACTCCTCTCCTTCTTTTCCCCTCATCTCTTGATCAAGGTTTCCTATCCTTGCATTAGTTTCATTCATGATTGCCAAAAGTCGATCCAACTTGGCTTTAACATTATCCGAACCTTGTCCAACCTATTGGCTCCCTCCAAGAATAGTTCTTATTTTAACCATTGTCTTAAGTATAGTTATACTTGGAGTTTCATCTTAAATTAGATCCTATCATGATTTAATAAATGCATAGGAAACATTTCAAAAGAGCAAATATTCACAAATAAATTTCATTGAGGTTCTCATACAATTTTTTTGAAAAAAACATATTATTTCATTAATTCATAAGGATTTCAATATCCTTTCTTTTACATAGAATGACTATTCAAATAGTCAAGAGGAGAGTATCCATCGGATTCAATCTCAAATACATAACTATGAGGAATATACCCCTCATATTTTTGCTCTTCATTATCCCAAAAAGGATAGGAACCTTCAGACTTATCTTCTGATACATAGTTTCGGTGAACGTATCCCTCTGATTCACTACTAGAGGCTATAACAATTACTTCAACCAAAGGTACTACTCGAGGATTCCAAAATATCAATGTTGGACTAACACTACATTCTAAGGGCATATCCCTATAAAGTGATAATGCATCCGATATGGCTAAAGAAACAGATGGTAATTTTAAAATTGGCTTCATCTCTCATCCTTCTTTTCTTTTGACTAATCCATGATAGATCATGAATGATTGTCTTGGTATCACTTATCCAAATTTCATTTTCATAGTTGGTTCCCTCAATGGTACAAACAAGGGCTTCTTTTTCCTTCTTGGCCCTTAGGTAGTGCTCATTTCTTATCACTAACTTTCTTGTAGTTAACCTAACACGTACCATCTTGGCACAAAATTTTTCTAAACATTAGTCTACATAATGTTGGAAGGGAAAACATAGAAATCACATAGGTTCCAAAGCTAAACCTGGTAGCTCTGAAACCACATGTAACATGCCCATTATTCTACACGGTAACTTTCCTAAGTTTTAACCTCAAGTAAATAGTTTAAGCATCTAACCATTATGATCAATAAAAAATTTATTTCTAAACTATAAAGATAGCATTCACATTTGAAATAATATCTTTCCAAACTTTTCCATTGCATTATATCAAAGTATTACATCTTTCCAAAGTAATGATTACTTAGTACATGATAACATGATATCATTTCTCTTTTTACAATCGTTCTATCATAATGGATACAAAATACATAAACAAGGCTCCACAAAGATTACTAGCAAAGGAAGTACGAATAGTACTGGTAATCCCCATCCAAATCTTGGTCACCTACTGATGAGGAGAATCATCACTCAAGCACTTTTCTACCAACCTTGGACTAATTGTGGTCCCTTGTACAACTATCAAATTGATAGATGGCACTACACTTCGACGAAGAGATTGGTTTGGTAACCTCATAATAAATATTGACCTTTTTTAGCTTGATGTTGTGTCCTACATATCTAGATTTTTCACACAATGGCTACAACCTACATATATGACATTCCTCAACCTATTATGTAAACCTGGATCATGGTGAATTGATAGTGTAAATAGTTGCAACTTACAGTACTTTGGCCAAAGTATTTATCCCTTAGTATTTTGAGTGGACATCATTTACTTCACCCACCTTACTAGCTCGATTTGTATTGACCATTCATAATCTATGCATAATCTATCCCATGCATTAGATTATCCTAACCCAATGAATAACCTATTACCTCTATGTTTAACTAACTCATCTACCAAGTAAATCATAGTACTCTAAGACTCAACTACTTTAAACAATTAGTTGTGAAAGCTATATACCCAATATAGTATTTATTCCCACTACATCCACCTATTCCTTAATATGGAATATTTACAAATACTTCAAGCAAAATAGATCTTAACACAAAGTACAAAAATCAATCTTTCCATTTCACTCAAGATTAAAATAATATTTTCTTATAAATATATGATATAATTCTCTAATCAAAACAATCATCGAATCACAATCACTTCAAACATAAAAAAGAATAAGAGAGTAGAAATCAACATGTTTGTTTATGCAATTCTCCAATTGATCAAATTGGATTCCTATCTCAGCCTTCCCTCAATTTAGTATGCAATTTCCCCAAATAAACCTTCTCACTTTCCACCAAAATCTCACTCTCAAATACCTCTCACAACTCTCAAATCTCACAAAAATCAGAAATTCATATTACAATCACTTAGAAAAACATGACATGAATGTAGAAAATATGCATCCCTATTGTGGTTGAGAGAACCTCTATTTATACACAAAGATTAGTAACTAAGGGATGGAAATAGGGCATCAAGAATGATACTTCTCAGCTCAAGAGGTTTAACTCAGCAATCAAAATAAAAGGTGGAAACTAAATTCGTTGTACAACAAACACATATGCATCCAAGGTGAATGATTCGATGCTAAAATAGACATCAATAATGATGATAAAAAATGCAAGGCAATTCCCTCCTATAGGTCGACTTACTTGGCATAGTTGTGTGCTTGACTATTTCTACATGTTTCAAAATGCTTCACATTTTGGAAATTCATATTGAGAAATAGACTTTTAATCGATTCATCTCATTCTCAGTTGGTGCCACATTATGCCATTCGCGCCATTTATCATGGGTTGATGTTTGTTGTTTGACTTGGTGGACACTTTCCTATGCAAGATCATTTTCTATTGTCTTGCTTTGACAAAGTCTTGGCAACCAAATTTACATGTAGGAATGCATTGGTAACTAAGTGCTTATATATGTTGGTTTGCAAATGTGTCACCTAACTCTATATTCTCATGCCCACTGAGGTGACAAATATATCAACAATTGAACTAGATATAATGGTATTTTACATCGATTCTCTACTTATTTTACAATGTAGCAGCTACCTTCTAAAGATTTGCAATGAATATATTTTTTAACTTATCTTTATTTTAACTAGAAAGCAAAGAAAAGGTAGTAATTTTAACTAGAAACCTTTGAAAGGAATACACAGATTTTTGAATAACTAATCATGAAAGTTCAAAGACTTCAAGAAATTTTATGTACTAAAGAAATTGTTTCCACGATCACCACATATCCATCACCATAAAATCTTTACTCAAAGATAAGCATTTCACAGTGCGGAAGCAAATTTAACATCCATTATCTCAATATAGACAAAGATAACCACTGGAAATATATTCAACATAAGCAAAATAATATTCAAACACCATAACACAAAGTTTATGCCTACCTGAACTTCACCATATGTATTTTCTATATTGAAATAACTGAAAAGAATAACAAAGTTTTTGGTCTTAATGAGAAAATCAAAGTTCACCCAAAATGATCCTACCTCCTATCTCCAAATCCATATAAATAGATAACATATTGAAAATGTCTTGAAACAGTTTCTTGAAGACAACCATTTTTTAAAAATAATAGGAAATAAAAGTCTTGTGAAACTAGTAAAGAGCCAAATTTAGAAAATAACATAAACAAGAAAAAACTAATTATGCAACGATCCCATCTTTCGCCTCTTATTTTTCAACAAATTCAACATGTTGCTCCTCCAACATAGCCTCCTGCATCTTCATCATGGCCATGTATTCATGATATCTGGTGACAATGACATTCATACTTTTTCTTCCAGGTGTAGTGGTGATTTGTAGCCTGGTTCTCCATTTAGTTAGTGCTTTATTTGTCTCTGCTAATACTTCATTCATGTTGTCGACCCTAGATTTGAATGAATTTAAATAGATTTCCACTTGATTTTCAAAAATTATGAAAAGACAACTTTAAATGAGGAGGTGATGCCTTGAAAATCGAAAAAATTTGTTGCAATGTCGCAAGATCGTGGAAAATCAGAACTATAGAACCACAAGTCAGGGGTTGTGAAGTTTTGAAAACTTTCGACTAACCAATCACAAGACAACCAGATGGGGTTTGAAACTTGATGAAAAGAACACCAAGTCGGGGAATCGAGAGGTTATGAAACTTGAGAACTCTGTGACATGGTCAAGAAATTTGAAGAACGCATGACAAGGTTAGGAAATTTAAGAAACACACGACAAGGTTAGGAAATTTAAGAAACCTACGAAAAGGTTAGGAAATTTAAGAAACCGGCGACATCTAATAACTTTTAAAGGGAGCACGGACAAAGTGAAACCAAAAATAAGTAAAATGAAGACTCAATAGACTCAAGAGGGAAGTCATTTTATGTTGATCCTTTGGGGCTACTTAAATTTGATTATAACCTGAGAATCCATCAAGAATAGACATCATTTCAAATCCAATAATTGTTTGCAATATATGATCCATAACAGGTAGTGGGTAATTATCTTTTTAGGAAGCCTGATTCAAGTTTCTAAAATCAACACATATCCTTATTTCTCCATTCTTCTTCCTAACAGGAACTATGTTAGCTACCCATGTGGAATGTTGAATGGGGTAGATAATTTTTGTTTTCAGCATTTTATCTATCTCACTAAAAATAGCTTCTTCTAATTTAGGATTATAGGTTCAATGCTTCTATTTGTGAGGTGTAGTACTAAATTTTAGTGGAATCTTATGTTGTAACTCTCTATTTCTAAACTTCTTCAAATCAGAATAGCACCATGCAAAGACATATCTGTAATGTATCAACAAATAAATTAATCTTTCTCTCTCTTGAGGAGAGCAACACTTTCCAATATAGACAATTTTAGGGTCTTTTTCTATGCCAATATTGACCCGATCAAAATCAGCAGATGATTCAACAAAAACATTACTCTTTTGTTTCAAATATTGATCGTGTTTATTGAACAAATCTTCAAGAGAAACTAAACCTTTAGGAATATTGTTACCTTTTAAATTATAAATTCAGTTCCTTTTCCATCAAGAGTAGTAATACCACCTTCCAAAATTTCATTACTCTTATCATCACTTCCTTCAAAGAAGATATTGGCAAAAGATTTAACTTTTTCTAGGAATGCAATAATTTGCTAATCACTATTAAATACTTGCCAATGATTCACATTATCAGGAACACCAGGTCGGTATACAATCTCAACTTGATAAGATTTATCCTTAAAATCAAGATGTGGTAGAAGTAATGATGTTGAGACTGTTAGGAAATTAACCCTGGTGTTCTGATCTCTCAAAACGGCTTCTATAGAAAAGGCGTCAAAATCCTCAATGCAATCCCACACTCTATTTTTGTAATGCCTAAGCCAACCATTTTTCACAGTATAGGCCTTCTTGATTTGTTTGACCACTAATTCCGCATCTCCCACAGCTCTCAATTGCTTAATACCTTTTTCTTTGGCTACATTAGGCCGAGGAGTAGGGCTTCATATTCTATTGTATTATTGGTATTAGAAAATTCTAATTTGAAAGAAAAAGGAAATCTAAAACCATCCAGTGAAACCAAGACTACCCTGCTCCTAATCCAGCATTAGAACAACTTTCATCAAATTCGAGTGTCCACAATTCATTGACTAAATTAGGACTGACTAGGTCTGTACATTGTCCTTTTTTTGAAGAGCACATATAGGTACCAAGCCTAGTTTTCACAACCATAATGTATGCCCTTGGATCTCTAGATTTTAACACTATGAAATTGGCCTTAGGTTCATGATTTAGGCGTACCTTCTTCCCATCCAATGGTATTAAAGCATGAGACCAGTCCATTTGTATTTCCCCACGCAGATCTTTACAAAAACTACTACTGAGAAGCATCCCATAACTAGTTGGGACATCAACAATAAATATGGTCAGTTTCAACCTCTTTTTAGGAAAAGCAGCTAGAGCCACTTGAGCATATTTGATTTGTCCTAGGAGATTAATTGGTGAACCATCCATAGAGAAGAACCTACCATGAGTAGAATTGAATGATAAACCTAGGGCCTTAGCTACCTGAGTGGGCATCACATTTTTTGAGGATCCAGAATCAATAATGCAATTACTTAACCTAAAACCAACAATGTATAGTGACACATAAAAAGATTTTGGTCTCGCAAAAGGGTTTTACTGATCTGGGCCTTTATCTATGGCATTTGAGCATATTTGTCTTTCTATTTGGACTTCATTTTCATGGGGCACTTGACCATTACATTGGGGAGGTGAAGACTCTTGCTTAATATATTTCATTAGCCTATTCAGTTCTACAGGGTTGAGCTTTAAGTATTCAACTTGTGAGATTTGAATTTTTGTATTTTTAGATGACTCAACTATATCAAATGAGGTAGGAACAAGTGTATCATAGGGGAGAATGGATGGCACCTCAACTGGTATACTTTCGGATACAACCTGTTCTGGTTTCTTTTGTTTTGTTGGGATGTATTTTGGGGAAAAAGATGAACCACTTGCGTGTCCTTTGGCTTGTTGTGCCCTTGTGAATACTGCACTATTAGGATCATCAAATTTAATATACACATCTTCTCCTACTTTTGTATCTGATTCATACTCAAAGAGATTGACACTAGTATCATTAGGTTAGCTAGGTTCCTCCATATATGGTTCTTCAACATGTTCATTGGTTGAAATCATTTGCATGAATCTAATCATCTTTGGGTAGGTAGCTCCGTTATGACCTGAGGTCTGATGAAAATTGCACATCATATGTTTGTTTTTACTAGAGGAAGGCCCAACATCAATGGCCGATCTTTAGGCTAGGCTAGTCAATGGAAATGTCTTATTATAACCTCCTTGACGACTATAATATTTTCTTGGCACATCTTGATAAAGTGGTTGTGAAGGACCTTTGGGAATTTGTCTCTTTAAAGTGATTATATTATTTTCCATTCTTTGTATAACCAGATAAGTGGAATTCATTGCTGAAGGTTTACCAGTCTATAGTTCCTTTTTCCATTTCCCAGCAATGATTAAGACATCTTCTATGGATATGGCTCTCTCTTGGGCAGCCTCTAGATTAGTTGCACCTTCTCTTTTAATGGTGAACCTAACATTTGGTGGTAGGGTATTAATGAAAAATCATTTCAACAAATCTTCTCCAGGTCTGATATTTATAGGAATTCTATATACAATTTATTAAATTTGGCTACGAATTCCCTCATTGGCTCGTGTATCTATGTTTTCATAGAGGACAGTTGATCGACCAGAACTTGCTCATTTTTTGTAGATTTAAATATGATTTCAAATTTTGATCTCAAAGTGGCCTAGTCAGTAATAGAACCATTTGGAAAATGGTAGAACCAATTGGAAAATCATCAGTCAATGACTCTACAAAAAGTCTCATAGGAACATCCTCATGTTGTACTAGAAGGATAGAGGAAGTAGCAAAGAAAGCTTGCATGTGTTCTTCAAGAGTAACCTTCCCATCTCCTTTGAATTTGGGTATAATTTTCCTTGAACCCTTTGTAAAGTCATGAAGTTGAGCCCCTAGGGTGAGAGGACCTATTCTGGCTCCCCATGGAATAGGTGGAGGTTGAGCTATCACAGCAGGGTTATGGATAGGAAAATTTATTTGCAAGGGAAGAACAGTTCTGTGTAAAAGAAGAGCTTGATAAGATGTATTAGAAACCCATGAGATAGCATGTTTAGGAGGAGGAGATGATGGTTTTCTAATAGACTTAACCTTTCGGTTAGGTGGGAAGGATGAGAAATTAACTGCTTCTAATAATTCAAGATCTTTATCCCAAATCCCTTTCCTTTTATCTCACTTAGTATATCTTTTAGAAGCTAGATTTGAACAAAATAACAATAGTTTTCAGAGTCGCCAACTTTCACTTACTGATTGTTTCATGGAAGATTTTGTCTATTGTTCAACTTATTTATTTGATGTGAGGCCTAGTTCCTGGGCTGATTGTTTGGAGCTTGCACTAGACGGGCTCTATCTCTTTGGGCTACAGGTACAACATTTTCTATGAAAACAATATCCTGTGCTTCCTCAAAATGCAAGGAATTTTACCTTATAATTTCACCAAGTTCTTCATCTTCTTCTAATACCTCGTTAACTTGGTGATATTGAAGGTTGGTTCTTCTCTGTTTCCAAGCAAGGAGCTGAAGACTAGTGATTATATCTTCTTGATCACAAACTAACCAATCTACGTTAGGCTAGAGAATTTGGGCACTACGTCATTGAAGAACCATAACTATTTATCACAAAGCAACTCATCATACACATATTCTCAATTCATCCCCAAAAAATTCTCCAAAAATCTGTTGGTTTACAAATTTGTCACCTAACTCTATTTTCTCATGCCCACAGAGGTGACAAACATATCAACAGTTGAACCAGTTATAATGGTATTTTACACCGATTCTTTTCTTATTTTTCAAGGTGGAAGCTACCTTCTAAATATTTTCAATGAATATATTTTTTAACTTATGTTGATTTTAACCAAAAATCAAAGAAAAGGTAGCGCTTTTAACTAGAAAGATTTGAAAGGAATACACACATTTCTAAATAACTAATCATGAAAGTTCGAAGACTTCAAGCAATTTCCTATACTAAAATTGTTTCCATGATCACCACATATCCATCACCATAAAATCTTTACTCAAAGATAAGCATTTCACAGTGAGGAAGCAAATTTAACAACCATTATCTCAATATAAACAAAGATAACCACTGGAAATATATTCAACATAAGCAAAATAACATTCAAACACCATAGCACAAAGTTTATGCCTGCCTGAACTTCACCATATGTATTTTTTGTATTGAAATAACTGAAAAACATAACAGAGTTTTTGGTCTTAATGAGAAAATCAAAGTTCGCCCAAAAAGATCCTACCTCCTATATCCAAATCCATATGAATAGATAACATATTGAAAGTGTCTTGAAACGATTTCTTGAAGACAATCGTTTTTTTTTTAATAATAGAAAATAAAAGTCTTTTGAAACCAGTAAAGAGCCAAATTTAGAAAATAACATAAACAAGAAAAAATAATTATTCAATGATCCCATCTTTCAACTCTTAGTTTTTGACAACATCAACATCTTGCTCCTCCAATGCAGCCTCTTGCATCTTCATCATGGCCTTGTATTCTCGGTATCTAGTGATAGCGGTAGTGATACTTTTGCTTCCAGGTGTAGTGGCAATTTGTAGCCTGGTTCTCCATTTATTTAGCACTTTAGCTACCTCTGCTAATGCTTCATTCATGTTGTCGACCCTAGATTTGAATGAATTAAAATACATTTTCACTTGCTTTTCAAAAATTATGAAAAGACAACTTTAAGCCATGTCGTACACATCATTAAATGAGGAGGTGATGCCTTGAAAACCAAAAAAAATTGTTGCAATGTCGCGAGATCGCGGAAAATCAGAACTATAGAACCACAAGTCGAGGGTTGTGAAGTTTTGAATTTTTTTGACTTACCAATCACAAGACAACCGAATGGGTTTTGAAACTCAATGAAAAGAACACCAAGTTGGGGAATCAGGAGCTTATGAAACTTGAGAACTCTATGACATGGTTAGGAAATTTGAAGAACCGCGACAAGGTTAGGAAATTTAAGAAACTCATGACAAGGTTAGGAAATTTAAGAAACCCATGACAAGGTTAGGAAATTTAAGAAACTCGCGACATCTAATAAATTTTGAAGGGAGCAAGCACAAAGCAAAACCAAAAACAAGTAAAATGAAAACTCAATAGACTCAAGAGGGAAAGCCTAAAATTTGATAACTCAAATTTGAAATTTTGGGTAACAATATATATATATATAGCATTATCCATATTTCACATTACAACACTTTAAATTTTTAAAGCATCACTTGATAATATATATGTGTTGTTTACATAGCGCTAATCCCTTTATTACTATGTTGTGCACATTACTTAGCATAGACTATGCTTTAAATGCTATGCAGTTCTTAAATAATTCAGAGTTATCATTATCATATATACATAATGATTATATATATAATATATATATACGTTTATATGTATATATGTATATATATATATATATATCTAGATTCACAAGTTTATATAACACATTAATTGATAAATGAATACACATTCACATATTGATGTAAGCATGTGTACATATGTATATATACATATGTAGATATATATATTAAAATATTATTATGGACGTATCCTTTTCGAAAAATACATACTTGTAAGTTAATATATATATATGTATGTATATTATTATATACTATATATATAGATATATATATCACACCTTATAATTAAGCACATATATTTATAGTCATATTGATTGACATATATACATGATATCTATATAGATATATATATATATATATATGTGTATGTATATGTCTCCTTGTTTGAATGGAATTTCTATGCATATGGGCAATCTGTACATGAGCATGCATAGATATGTCTATCTATGTATTCTTATGCATGTATTTACTCGTGTATATGAGTATTTTGTTGACACATTCATATATACATATATATACATGTCATGTATATATATTCCATCGATTAAATATAAACATGCAAAGAAGAACTCACACATATCAAAGAGACTCAATACTTAGACTCCTAAGCAAGAACATTCACAGATATAAACACAAGTAATACTAAAGATGACTTACTATTTCCCAACTATTATCCCAACTTGACCAAACTAGAAGTGTGTGTGTGAAATATCAGTTTGGGTCTTTTATCAAAGGTTACTAAACCAAGTTCTTCTCCCTGAGTGATACTTCCCCTCTTGTTAGGAGGTTTGATACTTTTCCAGCATCCAACTTTACACTTTGCAATAGTTAGTTGAAAACTTGTTGTTTGGTGTTTGTGCATAGAAACAACTCAGATAGAATAAAATTTATCCTATCTCTCTTGAAAGGTTGATCTCCATGAGTAAAGAGATAACCCCAAGGTCTCACGGGTGTCAGGTTATGATATTGCAGTGGAACAAACTCAGTGATAAAATGTGAATATGTTGGTAATCACAAGGGGTCTTACGTACAAATGCTGGAAGCTCTAAACTCATCTGATTCTAAGATATGGTGATTCTCTAACTTCAATTTCTAACCATTTAATAAAAGAAACAGCAAAAGATGAGGGTTACAAAAGCTCTAATTATTAACACTACTTCTAAGATTAATCATGAAAATTATGAAATACCTGGAATGGACCAATCCCTCAAACTAGTTTCTGGTATACTCAGGCTATACCTGTAATCTTGCAGAAAATAGTGCAATCTTCTAAGGTCTTAAAGATTTTCAGGTCGTAGGCATTCATTCACTGAGACTGAATGAATATATACAATTGAACTAAGCACATGAATATGGGGTACAGGTTGACCTTGCACAACATTCCCACAATCAATAAGTTGCCCAAGATATGAACCAGGGACTGCTACAACACTCCAGACATTAAATCACAAGCATTATGAACTAAATCTAAGCTACATCCAAACATTTCCAAGTGATTTGAAAGATAGAACAAGAAACATGCAAGATTATTCAATGCAAAGGAGGCACCAGTCATATCACAATGTTTGCACTTTGTATTAAATAATCATATTAGCAAAAATTCTAGTCCGAACATTACAACACTTGCTTGAAATGTGAAAACTAACTTCTAATCTGTTAACATGCTACTCTACTACTAACTCTATTGATTACATGTCCTTTGACTCAGTCTGTTAATCCGGATCCAACCTAGCTAATTCCAACCTATCCGAACTGAACCCAACCTCAACAAAAGAGGCAGAGTGCCATACTTATAGAATAATAGGCCCACATGAAATAGAGCTAGGGCTACAAAGAAGCATGACCATCAATCAAATCGGCCCCGACAATCAGCAATAACCCACCATTCAGCAATGAATGCAGCAAGGACCCCATCAAATCGACCTGGGATCGCACGAAGTCAGGGAGACGGATCCTCGAGCCACGCCCACCATCAATGCTCCACCCACATGAACAACAACGTGCGCGAACACCGAGAGGAACACGAGCCACTGATCAAACTAGAGTCAGGAAAACGGACGGACCAGATCGAACAAAACCAGGTTGAATCCACCAACCAAATCTATCCACCATCAATGAACACCAAACGCGTCGACCTTGCGTGCCGGGAGCAAGTTCTATGACAGCAGCCTCAAATTGTACTTGATTGCACCTACAAATCATGCCAAATCTTCAAAGTACACCCAACAAATCCTAGTTCGATCCAACCTACATTCAAACGGGACACCATTAATGCCCAATACACCATCAAAATCCAAGCAGGTCCAAATAGTTCCTAAGGTTAGAGAATCACGCATAAACCCAAGCGGAGGCAGAACCAAAGACAAGCGAAGGCAGAGCCACGAACAAAATAGGAACAGAGAGCCAAGATAGGCAGAGGCAGAGATGGAATAGGAAAGGGAAGAGAAGACAGACAGGCAAAACAAAACCAACCCCAGTGGAAGTGGAGGTAGAACGGAAACGGGAAAGGAAACACAAGGGAAACCAAGCGGAACAAGAACCAAAACCCACCCCAATGGAAGCGAAGGTGGAACGGGAATGAGAAAGGAAACCAAAGGGAAACCAGGCGGAACGGGAACCAAAACCCACCCTGGCAGAAGTGGAGGTGGAACAGGAAAGGGAAAGGAACCATAAACTTTGCCAAAGTTCTCAGCCAAATTCCATCCCAGTCCCAGCCCCAACAAAATGGAAAAAAGGAAAAATAAAGAAAATCCAAGGGGGGAGAACCAACCCAAAGGCTGAAGACAAATGAAACAACAAAAAAATGAGAATGCGGGAGGTAGAGCCGGAACGGGAACGAAGACGAAACCGAGAACTTAGCCAAAGTTCAAAGTTCCGATCCATCCCGGTTCTGCCTCCGACAAGCGAAGGAAAAATGAAGTGAAGAAAAGACCAAGGGAGGAAAGCAACCCTTAGGATGAAAATGAACAAAATGCAAAAGAAAGCAAGGGAATGAGAAGTGGAGCCAGAACGGGAACGGGAACAAAACTGAGAACTTAGCCAAAGTTCAAAGTTAAGTCCCATCTCGGTTCCGCCTCCGACAAAACAAAGGAAACAAGGAAAACAAGGGAAAGCCAAGGGAGAAAACCAACCCATAGGACCCAAACGAAAACACCAAGGGAGAAAACAGAAGGCGAAAGAAGACCACCCCAAGGAGGACACCTGCAAGACCCCAAAACCACCAGGAACCCAACACAAAGGCACCCCCAAATCAAGGCAAGCACCAAGGACCAAAACCCCAAGATTTTCAAAGATAAGCACAAAGAGGGGGAAAGCCATAGGAACAGGCCAAAAGACCAAGCCAAAAGAGGGTCCCCACTTTCAGAGGGGTGTGTGTGCAAAACTACACAACAAATGGTGACTCCGTTGGGGAAATGCTCTAGAGCATTTCGATGACAAACTGGCATCAAGAACTCAAAATCTCTAGTTTCAATCCAAGCATCAGGTTACAAATAGACAAGGTTCAGACATCACCAACAAGCCAACCTTTCATGTACAAGGGTCAAAGTGTGTGCATATGCATTCCTTTTCTTTTCCTAAGTTGCAACAAGGACCAAATTCAGTCTGACAAGGCTACCTAAGGATTCTAGCTCCAAAAGCAACCTAGATAGAGCCTCACTGCCAATCAGGCATCCATAGCCCCGGTGAGGTTATCACTGTGACCCTCCCCAGCATAGCTCTACTGCCAGCCAAGCGTCCATAGCCCCGGTAGAGATACTAGGATACCCTTGAAAAGGTGAACATTCTAATTTTCAATATTTTCTTTCTTTTCTTTTGATATTCTCTTTTGAGATTTGTTTTTAAAGCTTTACTTTTCACCTTGCAGGCAATGAAGCCAACACTCAAGGATCAGAACCATAGCGGCACTGGAGCAAAATTTAAGATTTTTCATCCAGTCAGACCTCCTAAAGACCATATGCAACCTCAGAACTCTTAATATTTGTGTGAAGATATATGACCCAAATATATTCCAGATTTTAACTCAATCAAGTGACACTAACTCCCAGCCCATACAACATCAGATGAAGGAAATCTACCAGTTTGAACGACTCCGAAAAGATGATAAGAGTTTGTAAAATAAATCCCAGAGCAGACCCAAACAAGCAGTCGATTATACAGATGCAACAAGCCCAGAAGAAAGTATGTCAACACCACAAAAGTAGAGCAGCAGGGAAAACCAACCCCAGCAGACAAGCAGAGAAAAACCAAAAGAAACCCCACAAAAACCAAGGCAAAAACAACACAACGGAAAGGAAACCTAACCTACTTATGTACAAGGACAGAGCTAAGAACAACTCAAGACAGGAAATAATGCTTCAAATACTGCCCATTGACAGGCAGTGGGATATCTCCTCCGGTGAGGGTTTTCAAACAAAAGGCATTATCTCCCATAATCTCTGCAATCTGATAAGGGCCGAGCCAAAGTCTGTCAAATTTTCCATGCTCCCCTTTTTATCATGGGATTTATCCCCGTAGAGAACCAAGTCAGAGATTCTAAAGGATTTCACCTTGGCTCTCCTATCAAACCATGTTTTCACTATACCCTGATGTTTCGCAAAGTTTTTTAGGGCTTCATCTCTTCTTTCTTCAAGGTGCAACAATTCAGTCAAGCGAGCTTCATGCTTGTCCTCCCCATCATAATATTCATTGATGAATTGTAGGGTAGGGTCTTCAGCTGGATGGGAAAGATAGGTTCCAAACCATACACTAAGTTATAAGGAGAGGTTCCTAAAGATGTTTTCTGTCTAGTGTGGTCTGCCCAAAGAGAAAATCTAAGCTGAGTGTGCCAATCCTTGGGGTTCTTATCTAATAATTTTTGGATGACTGTCAAAAGGTTTTTATTGGAAGACTTAGCCAAACTGTTCCCCTATGGATAGTAATTGGATGCAAACTTTATGGCAATTCCATGGTCATAAGCCCAGTTAGAAAATTTTAATGATGCGAATGCAAAACCATTGTCACAAACTACAGCCATTGGACAACCAAAGCGATTAATGATACTTGATTCTATGAAATTGATTACTAATTCAGAAGTGAATTGTTTGCATGCAAGAGCTTCAGTCCACCTAGTAAAATAATTGGTTATGGTAAGAATATACCTTTGGCCTGCAGATGAAGATGGGTTGATTGGACCAATGACTTATATTCCCCATTGTGCAAATGGTTTTACCTCTATGACAGGCCAAAGTGGAAGAGTTGAACACCTCTCCCTGCTTGCTACAATTTGACACACATGGAAAGTCCTTACGTGGTGATGTGTGTCCTTGAACAAGGTAGGCCAATAATAGCCTGCCCTCGTAATCTAATTCGCAGTGGAAGGTGTTGAACCATGGCTTGTGCCATATTCATCATGAAATTTAGTCATCACTCTCCCTGCCTCTTCTTTCCCTAGGCATCTCAAGTAGACACCTTCATGATTTCTCTTGTATAGGACAGCTCCCTTCATCATAAAACTACCACTCTTCAAACATAGAGCTTTCCTCTGCATTGAATTAAGGTGTTTGGGACATCGTTGATTCAACAAGTAGTAGAAAATTTCATCATACTAGTCCCCTGGAGCAACATCTTCAAGATTATAATGTTGGGCAACAAGGTCAGGACCCATTTCTATCATTGTCTTGGTCAGTCCCTGTCCTCTTACCAACTTCATGGATTGAATTTAAATATCATATTCTTGTAACATAGTCACCCACTTGGCTCTATGTTCACCCAACTTATTTTGCATCAGCAACAGCTTGACTATAGGATCAGGGACTATAGCAAAGACCTTGTTTCTTAGTATATAGTTCCTAAACTTCTTCACAGTTCAGATCAAGGTATAAGCCTACTTTTCAACACTAGGATACCTCACTTCGGCATCCTTCAAAGGTGCACTCATGAATTCTATGGGATGTTCATTACCTTGATCAGACTTTTGTGTCAACAAGCCCGCACAAGAATGATCAGAAGAAAATGAATAAATGTAGAATGGCCTAGCATAATTAAGACTTACCAGAACAGGGGCCTCAACAATAGCTTTCTTGATTTCTGCAAACGCTTCCTTAGCCTCTGTATTCCATTCAACCTTCGCTTCTTGCTTCAACATGGAATTTAAGGGCTTGATTATTTCTACAAATCCAGTGATAAATTTCTTGACAAAGTTAATCTTGCCAAAGAATGACTTCATTTCTTTCTTGCTTGCAGGGGGTTGAATTTTCAGTATTGCCTCCACTCATTCAAGATCAATGGCAATACCTTGTTCTAAAATAACGTGTCCTAACAACTTTCCCTTAGTGACTCCAAAGATGCACTTCTTTGGATTAAGTGAAATACCAAATTCCTTGCAATTTTGGAATACTTTGCATAAATTTGCAACATGATCACTTCTCTTCTTGGAAAATACTGTCAAATCATCCATGTAGATGATTATGCACTTGGAAATGATGTCCCTGAAGGCAATATCCATTGCTCTTTGAAATGTAGCTCCAGCATTGATTAATCCAAAAGGCATTCTCCGGGAAGCAAAGGTTCCCCATTTTGTAGTGAAGGCAGTCTTGTGCCTATCCTCATATTGGACCATAACTTGATTGTATCCAGAGTACCCATCCAAAAAGGACATCATCTGAGATCCATTAACAACCTGAAGCACCTCATCCAGTGAAGGGACTGGATAATTATCCTTTTCTGATGCTCGGTTCAAGTTCCTGAAATCAATACACAGTTTGATTTCTCCATTTTTCTTCCTGACTAGAACCAAGTTTGTGACCCATGTTGAATGTCTTACTGGGAATATGATTTGTGCCAAGAGTAACTTCTACACTTCCTTCTGAATAATGGGCTCCAGCAAAGCATTGATTGGTCTTTGTCTTTGCCTGAATGGCTTAACATTTGACTTGAGGAGGATAGTATGTGTAATGATCGCAGTGTCATATGTCCTCAAGTCATCATAGCTCTAGGCTATCACATCTTGATATGTGCACAAGGCATCAATAATTCCTTTCCTCTCCTCTGGAGTGCACACCTTTCCAATAAAGACATTCTTGACATTACCCTGGGTCCCCATGTTGAATGTTTCACACTGATAGTTGAGGGATTCCCTTTTCCTTTTTTGCTCTTGATCTTTGATCCTATCCAGATCAAAGATCCTTTCCAATTGCACCATGCCTCTCGGGATGGTGTTAGTCTTCAAATTGAGAAATCCTTCTAAGTCAATTTTGGCCTCTTGAGGCTCGACCTCATCAATTACTTGGGAAGAAAATACATCATAGCTAGTAATAAAATCAAGAATGTGCTTATCATCCTCAAATACTTGAAAAATTGGTGACATTGTCAGGCACTGAGGGTACTCGAACAAGTTCCACAGTGACCCTCTTCAAGCCTAAAAGTGATAAAGTTTGCAATGTACTTGCTGCTTGTGCCAGAGAATCAACAATCTGATTCCTACTCTGAGGTATCAGTTGAATGTTGAAGGCATCAAATCCTTCAATAAGATCCTAGATTATGTGTCTGTAATTGGCCATCCTTCTGTCATGACATGAGTACTATTTTCTAACCTGCCTAACCACTAGCTCAGAATCTCCAAACACTTGGAGGATTTTAACTTTCTTTCTCAATGTCATTAGTAGCCCATGAACTAGAGCTTCATACCCAGCTACATTGTTAGTGCACTGAAATTGGAGTCTGTGAGCAGCAAAGCAGGTTTTACCTTTAGGACTGATCAGCTCAATCCATGCCCTAGCACCTTGCTTGGATTTGGATCCATCAAACCTTAATGTCCAGCAGTCATTAACTTCTTCTCTTCTTGGAATACCTTTGTCCTTAATGTCACCGAGAGGTTCTTCAGGAGGTTTTGGGTCCTTCCCCTTTTGACTATTTTGAATTATTTGTATGTTTCACCCAACAATTGGGGTTGTTTTGATGTGCCTTTGTATTTGTTCTACTACAGTCTGACACAAGCAACATTCTAGTTTGGAATGAGGAGCATCATGGACTCCACACCGATTGGGAAGAAGCAATTCTTCAAATTTCATACTTCTACCTAGCTGAATCTGATCCTCTACACATTTCTAGATAAACTCTTGGAAGTTATCCTACAAGCTAAGTTGTCTTTCTACTTGATCACTAGGTTCCTCCATTTATTCAAATTGCACTTAGGAGCTGCTGGCTTCTGATGTGGATTCACCAGAAGAGATTTGCAACATCAAAATCTCTTCTTTGTCCAAAGCAGGGGAGGCTAGGATGTAGTTCCCCATACTGAATTTTGATACCAATATCTCATTTGAAGTATTCTGATACTCAGTAATGACATACTTCATTCTAGGTTCTCTCTCAATTCTGATATGATTCGGGACTCCTTTCCAGGGGAGCCACATTTGGGAGTGATCTATGGATGTGTATCCATTTATTGCCTTGGTGAAATCTCTACCCAAGATCAGACCATAGGTGTCAGGGATGTCATCTACCTGAATATTGAGCACTTGTTTCACTTTAGGGTCTGAGGAAACTTGCATGGGAATCATATTTAGTTCTCCTACAATGTTCACCTCTATTTTTTCTAATTGGGTGACTTTCTTTTGAGAGGATGTAGGGGTAATACCAAGAGCCCTATAGATAGCAAATGGTATAACATTTGTGGATGTCCCTGAATCCAGCAGGCAATTGTGCAGATTTTTACCAAATATACGAATGGAAATAAGAAAAGGATGGATTTCCATTTTGCCTTGGAATAAACTCAACTGTGAGTCAGCTTGGGCAACCTGACTCTTATCTTTTTCTTTACCCCTATCCCCGAGTTGTGATGGATTAGGACCTTTAGGTGTTTGTGAAATAGGAGGCCTTATAATTGCCTCATTGGTAGCTACTCCTAGTGTTGCTATACTTGAATTAAAGGACCCAAGAACTACATTTATGATTTTAGGAACTCTTAATAACTTGAAAGCAGAAAGACTCGCCTTTACTTTTCTAAGTTCCTCGGTAACATATTCTACCAACTGTTCCACATTCATGTCAATGTGGAGCTACTTGGAATAACCAGTCTTCTTATCCTTTGTTGCATCACCAATGCTTCCTTCGGAAACATTTGGTTATCCCTCCTTCGTGAGGTATTGTGTTGGCACCTGAGGGTAGGATGGATTATTATTGGCATGTGGATCTGGTGGGGTAGTAAAATTGTGTGGAGGGGAAAATGTAGTGAACGGCCCTCCAGCCTATGGATTCTTGTGGGGCTTGCTCCTCAGATCATATTTTCTCATAGGCTGCTAAAACATTTGCACTTCCTCAACACCAACCTCTTCTTCATCCAATGGGCCATTGTCATTCTCAATTTCTTCATCAAACAACTGAGAAATTTCATCTTCATTGAGCACCTGTTCAGCCTCTCCACTCTGGCTGCTTGATTCCTCTTCTAGTTAATTATCCTCATCCCTAGGGAACGAAGCATGATTCAACACTAAAACTAGGGAATCATAGGCACCAATTCTTGGCTGGTAGAGTTGTTTTCAACTTCGTATTGAAAAATGGAAGCAACAGTTTGAAATTCAGGGCAGTCAAGCTCAAAGTGCCGACTTGTCTTATGAAGCCTACACCACCCAGACAAAGCGGCTTCCGCTAGGTACACTCCACCTGGAGGTTTCTTAGGATTGGAAGGTTGATCCAGTGGAGTGGGAACTCCTCCATTGTTAGGCCCAGTGTTCCATGGCCTATTATGCCTAGGTGGTTGTCTTCTTTCAAATCCTTGTCCACCTTGTTGATTTCTATCAAAGTTATGACCAAAACCTTGTCCTCTTTCAAAGTTTTGATTTTTGTCATAGTGTCGCCCTTTGTTATAACTTGATTGCATGCTCGTCTGATTAGCTTGGAGTTGATTGTCCTGGTTCCTCAAGTAGGTTACCTCCATGTTCAACTTCTTCACTTATTTAGTTAGCTCATCTAACCTTTCCTTATCAGGATTGTTGTAAGGGATTGGATTCATAGGGTTTGGGGAATACCCTGACACTCCTCCAAAGCCATTAGACTGATTCAAAACTTTTGAGTTCTGCAAATATGTAGGGAAATTGGCTGGTGGTTGTGAATGGAGGGGATGGTTAGCAGTTTTCTGGGGATAATCAGGCATTGGTTGGACCTAATTTATTGGATGACCCAGGTGAGGGACCAGAGGCCACTGTGGAATAGGATTCATGATGGGCGTGTGATTAGTCAAAGCCTGGTTGAGAGATTGGACTTGGCTTGGGTGAGCAGCTGGTCCCAGAGATGGTAGAGGTCTAGACAAGTGTTGTCTCAGGTCTGTACTGACCTTAATAGCCTCCATATATACAGTGAGCAAGGTAGTTTGTGGGTTAGTTCTCCATTTAAGGAAGGTGGAGGTAAGGTTGTCAAGGGCTTCGAAGTAGACCTCCAGGGCAATATCCTCATTTCCAGCATAAGGCGCCTGAAGTTTAGTGTATGCTTGGTGGAACCTATTGTTGAGTGATCCTATAGGTTCATTAACCTCTCTTTTTACCCCAGTAAACTATATGTATAGCTCATTAGCACTAATGGGAATCTTAAATTTTAGCAGGAATGCATCCTTTAGCTCGGCCCAGTTATGGATGGAAGCAGCAGGTAAGTGATTATACCAATAAAAGGCTTCTTCTCCTAGAGAATAGGGGAAGAGTCTACATGCAACATCCTCATGATTAATCGCTCTATCTCTCAAACAAGTCTGAAAGATCCTAATGTGCTCTTTTGTTGTCCTATTTGGGTCATTCATATGAAACTTAGAGCAAAAATGCTCAGGGTTCTTGGGCATAACATTGTAGTTGTTGAATTTCAGGGGTGATGGGTTATTTGCGAAGAAAGCCATCGATGGAGGTGGTAATGGTCGATGAAGGACTGGTTGGGGTTGTGGAATGGAACTAGCATTAGAATCGGATGAAGATGGAGTGGGTGGAGGTGACGATGGTGGAAATGATGGATTGGATGATGGTTCTTCCCTTCTTCTAGTCCTTCTTGACCCTGTTGGAGGTGGCAATTCTTAGAACTCCTCTTTTGCACCTGGTATAGATCTGGTTCTCCTTCTGAGCCTCTCAAGAGAAATGGCATTTAGAATATGTTGTAGTTTGCTTGTTTGGCCCTCCTTCTAGTGCCAATCTTGTTGTTTGGTGTTTCTGCACAGAAACAACTCAGACAAAATAAAATTTATCCTATCTCTCTTGAAAGTTTGATCTCCATGAGTAAAGAGATAACCCCAAGGTCTCACGGGTGTCAGGTTATGATAATGCAGTGGAACAAACTCAGTGATAAAATCTGAATATGTTGGTAATCACAAGGGGTCTTACGTAAAAATGTTGGAAGCTCTAAACTCATCCAATTCTAAGATATGGTGATGCTCTAACTTCAATTTCTAACCATTTAATAAAAGAAATAGAAAAAGATGAGGGTTTCTGAATTTCTAATTGTTAACACTACTTCTAAGATTAATCATGCAAATGATGAAATACCTGGAATGGACCAATCCCACAAACTAGTTTCTGGTCGACTCAGACTATACCTACAATCTTGTAGAAAACAATGCAATCTTCTAAGGTGTTAAATATTTTTAGGCCGTAGGCATTCATTCAATGAGACTGAATGAATATATATAGTTGAACTAAGCACATGAATATGGGGTACAGGTTGACCTTGCACAGCATTCCCACAATCAAGAAGTTTCCCAAGATATGAACCAGGGATAACTTTACTGGCGAATCTTCACCAATTGGTGAATTCTAGGAATCGAGCAAATCGAAATTGGTGAATTTACCATATCCAGCAAGGTGTTCAAATCACTAGGATTTCATGAACTATCGGTCCAATGCATGTCCATTCGACAGCTTATTTTTTTACGAGGCATGTTTAGGCAATAAATTCGCCATAATAGACTACGCGTTTCCAATGGACCGATTAGTATTTTCGCCTGGAATCCCAGGGAGAAATTCATAAAACACCAACATATTCGCCAATACTATTAAAACAACATTATATGAGGACCCATTTCGCCAACTAAAATTTACAAATAGTTGCTTGTGAAGACCCATTTTGCCAATTAAAATTTATAAATAGTTGCTTATGAGGACCTATTTCGCCTTGAAAATTACAAGGTATCGTTGTATAAGCACGCGGGATTCGCCAAATTTTTAACATACCATTTCAAAATCCCGTGGAATTCGCCAAATATGGATTGATATAAATACAATTGAAACTGTTATTTGTTCTTACACATTTTGTTCGGTTCTGAGGTTCTACTTCTCGATTCAAAAGTCAACGAAACCCGAAAACGTAGACTCAAAGGTGAGTGATCATTTCTTCATACCGTTATTAGTTATTAGTTATAATAATAAGATTTTTTTATTTGTTTTCCATTCTTGCTTCAATATTAACCATAATTTTGAGTAGGGAATGGGATCTATATTCTTTGTCGGTCTGTCCTTCTTAAACAAGAAGACATTTTTTTCCAGCTTTTATTCGAAGTGAGATATCAATATGTCGAGCAGCAAGGGTAAGACTCCTGAGCAGGAGGGTAATGAAGAGACTGGGAGGCCATCAAAATGCCCAAAACGTGGAGGTACCATACAATCTTACTTTGGAATTGGCAAAGCTTCTAATCCATTAGATCAAGGTGGAGCTACACCATCAACTCTTCCACCAAATATTATTGAAGATGGAGTTACATCATCAACTCTTCCGCCACAAGAAGGTCAAGGTGAGATTGTCATTGTATTAAATCAAAATGTATCAAATGAGGATGGCAATACCACAGAAGATGTTCCAAGGGATACCTTGGATAGCTAGAATGAGATAATTGACTTGGATGAGGATGATGTTGGTAGCAAGAAAAGAAAAGGCAAAGCAAAATTGGGGCGCGAGTGGGAAATGACTAGGAATTTTCAAATTGGTTGGTTGTCGAAGTACCCATTCCTTGAACCAAATGAAAATGATATTGAAAGGAAAACAAAGGTCAAATGTAAGATTTCTAGTTGGAAATGTGGAAGAGACAAGACAATGCAGCTAAAACTTGACACTATAGAAAAGCATATCGGCAAAGTTTACGAAAAACAAATCATAGACGGAAAGGAACAATCAGTCGTACAATGGAAATCAAAGGAAGAATGTCTTCATGTTAAGTATGCCACAGATTATGGAGAGCATAACCATAGAATGTCAAAGATTAAAAAATGTGAAGGTAAACTTGAGGCTCATTTTGGACAAACCATGGCAATAGTAAATCTATCAAAAATTGTTCAGATGAGTGTTGTTTTTCATATTTTGTCCAGGGGGCGTCCTATGACAGACTACCCAGAATATTTTGATTTATTATCTTATTTGAGTGTTCCCCATTTTCCCTTCTCACATTGGTCGGTAAACGCTGGATGGGAATGGGCGAACTGTCTTGCTACAGTGGAAAAGCAATATTTAAAGGAGAAATTAAAAGAGTCAAATTTCATTGCATTATCCTTAGATGAAGTTACTACGGTAGACAATACTTCTTGGGTTTGTATGCATTTGTATACTGTAGAAAAACATGTTCGCCAAGCTCATCTTCTTTGTGTTCATAAAATGAAGGACAGTTCAACATCGCAAAATCTATTTGAACTAGTTAAGAAATCTTTGAATGAAATTGCAGGTATGGATGAGTTGATAATTGTCAAAAAGTTGGTGTGTGTAGGAGCTAATGGAGCTATAGTGATGCAAGTTCAAAGGAGCGGTCTTTGCATAAAGTTACAAACTACTTGTGCACCATACATGCTTGGCATTCAATGCATGGCCCACATAATGAATTTAGTATTCAAAATTGTAAGCAAGTTTCCTACAGTATCAAAAGTTGAAAATATAGTTCGTGAGATCCACGTGCATACTTCTATCGAAGTCTCAAATGTTTCCTTGAATTTCAAAATTTTATTGAGGGAATAACACCTAGAAACAAGCTTCTCAAGGATGTCGATACCAGATGGATCTCCCTGCATGGACCGGTGCAACAAGTTATTTCTGAATATCAATCCTTGATTGGAGTGATGTACGAGCATCGCAACACAGTAGACAAAGCTCCTGACCTCTTACATAGGTCAAGCGATATAGAGACACTCTTGACTTTAGCTAGTCTTCTCCCCATGCTGGATGAGATGAACAATCTTGTGAAGAAATCCCAAGATAAAACTATGTATATTTATGAATATGCCAATCTACGTAAACTTACATGCTTATCCCTCGATCATCTTTATCTAGATCTAACACAAGAAGGCACAAATTATTTGATGTGGCAAAAAATTACTGATTTGAATAATCTTGATAATTATTTATAGTTTAATGCAAGCGGGCACCTATGTATTTGTGTACATGGATATGAGATTCCAATGTACCTTTGAAAGACAGTCAGGCACTCTAGAAAAGAAGTACCTGTTAACGAGGAAGATTTTAATGGCATTGTTAAATCTGTTAGTGATAATTTGAAGGAAATTGCAAAATCTCTTTCCTCAAAGATTCGTGAAAGATTCCCTCGACATGAAATACTTGAAGCCATGGGTATTGTGTATCCTCAATTTTGGGTAAACTGAGATAACCCAAAATATTTTCATGATCAAGTAAAAATCTTGATCGAACAATTTTCAAAAAAGGTAACATACAATGAGCAAAAAATAGAAGGAATTTTAAATGAAAATAAGCTTAGAAAGCAATGTGGGATTTTTGCAATAGCTATGAGGGACTAGTATAATTCCATGGGCAAGGAGAAGGCCTTTGAACCGGGATCAATAAAAAAGGTTTGGACAAGCTTAGGTCAGAGTGAAATATTGCGTGGTTCGATGTCAGAATATTTCAAACTTGCTGATTTATATAAAACAATGATATTGAGGTCGGTGGAGGATGAGAGAGCTTTCAGTACATTGGGGTTTTTGAAATCAAAGTTAAGAAACAAACTGGACAAGAATTTGGAAAATTGCTTGAGGATGAAAGGAATTGTGTATAATATCAAAATATTTCCTTTTGAAAGGGCACTCAGAATCTAGAAGTCCACATGTGAAAGAAGAAGGATCGGGTTGTGCAACACAGGCTCTCCAATTCCAAGAGCCATCGGTACCGGTGGTAGTTCTAGTGGCAGTGGCAATGGGCCTGGGACATATGACAATGATATTGAAATTGACACAAATCAAACAATGAATGTTGAATTTCTGACACAGGCCGAAGAAAGTGCAGAGCAGTCTCAGAATCAAGATGACTCTTTTACTTTATCTGAAGATGAGCATCGGTTTGAGGACCCTGACTCCGTTTGGGAAATGGAAGAGAACTAGCAAGTTTTAGGTATTTTTACTACACTTCATGAATCAGTTTCCATTGTTCCAAAGTCCAAATTGTAGTTGATGATATTTTATATTGTATTCAATGAACATTGAAATTGTGAATCATTGCACTTCATGATATCTTATTTTATATTACACTCAAGCACTACATGAATCATATTCCAAACTATAGTTGATGATTTTTTATATTGTATTCAAATAAATTGTGAATCATTGCACTTCAAGTTCAGGATATTTTATTTTATATTGCACTCCAAGTCTCCATGATATTTTATATTATATTGCTAATTGCACTTCATGAATCATATGCCAAATTCAAACTGTAGTTGATGATAATTTATAAATTATATAAAATTCAATACCATCAGCCTAACAATGCTTCATCGGTGGAACCCCCATCACAGTCCCGTCAATGGCCCGATGAAAATAGCTCACAACCTAGTATCGATGTAACAATACTCTAGCGGGTTGAGTCCTAAGGTGCTCTCCCGATATACCGATAGAGTCAAGTTGTCAACAAAAGTAACCATGAATTATAATTTATGACCATGGGGATGAATTATCTTATTTTATCAATAATCACAAAAATATACCACACTTTGATTTTATGAACAATGCAAATTGTAGAAATTTGTGTGACAAGATCCATATTATAGCCTACATTCACATTGCATCCATAAATATTAAACAAATTTAAAATTCCGTAGTGACATAGTCCTTCCCCCATTCCTAACAAAATTCAATACCATCGGCCTAACAATGCTTCATCGACGGAACCCCCATCACAGTCCCATCGATGGCCCGATGAAAATAGCTCACAACCTAGTATCGGTGTAACAATACTCTATCGAGTTGACTCCTAAGGTGCTCTCCCGATATACCGATAGAGTCAAGTTGTCAACAAAAGTAACCATGAATTATAATTTATGACCATGGGCATGAATTATCTTATTTTATCAATAATCGCAAAAATATACCACACTTTGATTTTATGAACAATGCAAATTGTAGAAATTTGTGTGACAAGATCCATATTATAGCCTAAATTCACATTGTATCCATAAATATAAAAGTTAAACAAATTTGAAATTCCGTAGTGACGTAGTCCTTCCCTCATTCCTAAAAAAATTCAATACCATCAGCCTAACAATCCTTCATCGACGGAACCCCCATCACAGTCCCGCCGATGGCCCGATGAAAATAGCTCACAACCTAGTATTGGTGTAACAATACTCTATCGGGCTAACTCCTAACTCCTAAGGTGCTCTGAGCTCTCCTGATATACCGATAGATTCAAGTTGTCAACAAAAGTAACCATTAATCATTGAATTATAACCATGGGCATGAATTATCGAATGCATAAAGTATATCGGGGGAACTATGGTGCATCAGGGAAACATTATCTGGCATCCTAGCAATAGAACGAAGGATAGGTGTCCATCGGTGGAGAGGGTGGCTATTGGTGAAAGACTGATGTGACATCCTAGCGCATCGTGCAGCCATGCTGTGGTGCATTTATGAACTAGATTAAAGTGAATTATATCACAAGTTGATCGCATAGTTGTTACAAAATCTTGCAAAATTTCGCTTAGGGCAGAAGCAGAAAGGCAAAAACTTGGAAATCTGACGCAGCAAAGACCGGTGGACTATGGAGGCAACTCGGTGAGACTCAAGTAATTACTTCACTTTTAGACCCAGCTGAGAAGCTATTTTCATCAAAAGCTTAAGATTTAAATAATGGAAGAGAGTACAGACAAACCCAAAGCTAAAAAATAGAAAACCGAAAAGCCTAAGGGACTCCTAAATGAAGAACTGATAGATCAATGTCCTGGGTCGGGGCCGAGACCCAAGAGGAGTGCTCAAATGAATCCTTCCATGGATCGACTATAGGACAAACAAAAGGGCTTAGGGGATATTTGGACACCGCAACGAGGGTATGACCTCTTCATGTACCATTACAAAAAACAATTTAGGTTTCAACCATTCTGCAATCCATGGAGGTTGAACCTGGGAAGACTTGTGGTGCCCAATGTGTTTGTGAACGTAGAGCTAATTAAAGATATTGCTATCAGATATGACCCCAAGAAAAGAACTATTTGGTCACATGGTGGGGGTGACATGCTTGTTATTTCTAGGGATCTCATTTCTAATGTATTTCAGTTAGAGTGTTCACTAAATTTATCATTCATGGTCAAAGATCTCTTGACAGAGTATCGCCACATGGATACCAGCTATAAGAGATGGAAATTACCTTTGCATAGGCCCAAGGATGAAGGAGGCCAACTCAGGAGGTTCTCTAGCAGTGAAAACCCTCCTTTCCATGAAGATTTGTTTGAAGAGTATTTCTAATACACCTATTATTCAGCTCGTCAGGTTTTGGGAGTAGAGGTTCCACCTCTCATGTTGATTGCCCCAATGGTCTTAGCTGTAGACATATAGAGCAAGGATGCCAGACCATTTGATTATTCTAGCTACTTGGCCAATGCCCTACATCGAGGGCTTGAAAAGATAAAAAATAATAGTGATAATATTAATTTTGAACACTATTCTTTGTTTATGCATTTGCTATTGTATGGGACAAGTCAAAGGTGTCTAGAGTGAAGAATTAAGGATAAAAGATACAGATGAAAATGGAGATTTTAAACCTGTACAAATGTGGACTTCATTGTGGGACAGCTGATTTGGTAGGTCTCATTACCTTTATTTTGAAGATTTTTTTGTAAAACCATTGATGAAGTTGCTAGGATATATGTGCAATAATAACCTATCCCCAGAAGTCCAAAGATTTCTAAGACCAATGGAAAATGACCAGAGAAATAAATTGAATCATAACTAGGGAGACTGGTATGCTTTCCCTGATTGTACAGTGATAAGGGTTTATGGGTTTGAAGGGGCTCCACACTTGATGCCACGAGTAGTTCCTGAACGAATTGCTTATTTAGAAATTGTGAGGCAATTGGAAAAATCTGATTCTAAACACCTCAAAGGACATAGCAAACAATCAATTATGCCCAACACCTTATGTTTTGGAGACTTTACAATGGTTGCCAATGAAGGATATAGAGAAATTGATGGTAAATTAGCACAGTACAACCTACCTCTAGGTGATGTAAGGAAACAATTTGATGCAAAAGGGTTTATTCACAAGGCGAGATTATCATAGGGGCTATCAGGGTATGAACATTTGTTCTCAATCGAAGATGCCATAAGAAACCATGATGAGGCTTCCACCAAGGAAATAGTGGCCACCTATAACAAGATTATGCTTGCAGAGGAATGGAAGAGAAAAAATGTCTCATATTATTCAAAGGCATTTGGTGGGATACAGGATCCTTTAACAAGAATTGAGCAACTCATCGCTCATGTCAATGAACTGGTAAAGGATGTTCCCCCAGTTGTTTTTGATGCACCTCATGCAACCCTTTTAGGAGTACAAGCTGAAGACATAGAGCTCTTGGATTACATACCTTCACAACCTACTCCTGAGGTATATTTTTCTGTAGATACTGATATAAGTGAAGAAGAGCAAGGTGATGAAGACGGTGAGCAGGTAAAACAAATCAGTGCTCCTGTGATTGCACAGTACAAGCCCCCTCAAGAGCAGAATATTGTAAGATTTGAGGCATCAAATGAACTATCTGATGATGTGAGCGTCAGGGTTGGACAACAATTTATTTCTAATTGTGATTTTGTTAAATATTCTAAATTTAAATCATTTGTTTATGAATATAAAGGTAGAAAAATGAGACAACAGATACAGGATATCACTCCTGAACATGAGGCAACTGCTCTAGAGGAATTGAAAAGGGAGGTAGAAAAGGAAATGAAATCCATCACTCCAGAAAGAGGTAGGGAATTGCTTCAAGAAGCTAGAGTGTTGCTCCTGCCAGGGTGGGATATTAGCTCTTCAATTGTATTTGATAGCTTCAGAAAAAGAGGGGATACGACAATGAACTTAAGAGAAGAAGCAAGTGACAAAATGTATTCAGGATCTGGGTACAACCTAGACGAAGCCACCTTGCTTATTTGGTCACTGTATCCCCATAATAAAATACCTACTACAATTAGTAATCCAAACCAAGTGTTTGGTCATCTCTTGGTTCAACAAGTAGTGGATACCAACCCTATTGAGATAGCAGAATTGAACATAAATGTGGCAAAATTTACCAAAGCACAGATCAAAAAAATGATTAAGGAAAATGACAAGCTGAAGAAGGAGCTAGCAAATTAGAGAGAAAAAACATCTTCCTCCTCCACATCAGAGTTGTACTCCCCATGGCTTGAAAAAGATAAGAGAGAGCTTGATGCATTGGCTAATGTAGCCCAGTGGAATAATTTCCATCTGAAATCCCAGGGGAAATGCAAAGAATTGGAGAAAGAAGTGAAAACCATCAAATATAACACTGTATCTAAAATGATAAAAGAAAGATTCAACAAAATGATGAAATGTGCTATTGAATATTGGAAAGTATTCAAAGAGACACGCATTGCATTGGTGGAGAATGAACAATTGCAGCCTAGAATGATGGAGAAAAAAATGAGCTCGTAGATAAGAATGTCATGAAAGGACAAATATTGCTGACATATAACAATTTGGTAGAATCACATAATGGATATCATAACAGGCTTAGGGAATATTTTGACTGCTTTGATTCAGTCCCACTCTCGACACTTCATTTTGGTATTGAAAATCCGCAAGAATATGATGATTGGAAGCAAGAGCTTGTTGGGCTTCTAACTACTGTGTTGCAAGAAATAAATGACGAGGTTATGGTTTTACAAAAAACTCATAAGAAACTCAAAAAAATAATGTCTATGGAATATGATATGAAAGAGGCTATCTCTAACATGGACACCTATGTTGAACAAGAGTACATCCATCACCTCTCTACAGTCAATCTGTTTATTAGCCAAATTGTAGATGTGTCAGAATCAAATCCAACGGGACAACCATCAGATTCAAAGGAAGAACGCCAGCCGATAGCATGATGATCGCCCTATCATGGAGTAGAAGCCTTGAACAGATCTTAGGTGGTCAGTGGTCACGGACTTCTGCTTGTAGATTAAAGGATAGGTGCATTCACCTGCGACATTATTTTATTTATAATTTGAGTTATGTTTAGTTGTCAAACGTCATGACTTTTTGCAAGGGGTTTGTAGCTTGTTGCCTCTCATATATAAGAGAGATCAAGACCCCAATAGGAGATCAATGGATCATCACATCTTTTTTAATTAGAATTTAGAGTAGAAAATATTAAGAAGACAAATAATAGATTGCACCAATTCGCCCATCCATCTTATATCATAAACTATTTTTATAATGCATATCATTTGAACTTTGAAGATCAATACAATGGAGAAGGTTACACATATTTACTGATTTGCTTTTGACTGTTCAACTATTGTGGATTCATATGCTTATAAGTTATTAACTTATTTGGTTGTCTCCAAAGTGGTTGTTTATGTTATTCAAAATGAGTGTGTGGAAGTACATTTAATTTTTCAGTACATTGAATTTGAATTCTTCAGGAATAGGGGTTGTGACCATGGGGTTTTAGGTTTATTTATGGACATGATAATTGATCAAGTAGTAATATGGGCCACAAAATGGATCTTGTCACACAAATCTCTACAATTTGTGCTAATCATAAAATCAAATGTAGTGTATTTTTGCAGTATGTGGGATGTGGGTGAGGTGTAAGTTGGTGGATACTGATCATGATTTTTAGTCAAAACATAACAAAAGCTAGCAGTTCAACATCCATAACTTAGAAGCTCTACCAAGAAGTAGATATAATGAGCTAATAGTTCAACATCCATAACTTGGAAGCTCTACCAAGAAGTAAATATAATGAGCTAACAGTTCACCACTAGTTCAAATGATAAAATAAATAATACAGAATCCAAGTAATTGAACATCATCACATTATTGAAGTCTGAATTTGAGATTTTTAATTGAATTTCACATGAAGGAGTACATATTGGCATTAGCAATGCAAAATCTTTCCAATGCCCAAAGACAAGTCTGCACAGAGCTGAGTTGGAACTTGGAAGATCAATACAATGGAGAATTGAGATTGAAAATAATAAATCAAGTCACTGTAAGACTGTAAGTTGGTGGATACTAATCAGTATTTTTAGTCAAAACATAACAGAAGCTAACAGTTCAACATTCATAACTTAGAATCTCTACCAAGAAGTAAATATAATGAGCTAATAGTTCAACATCCATAACTTGGAAGCTCTACCAAGAAGTAAATATAATGAGCTAACAATTCATCACCTTCTAGTTCAAATGATAAGATAAATAATATAGATAATTGAGCATCATCACATTACTGAAGTCTGAATTTGACATTTTTAATTGATTTTCACATGAAGGAGTACATATTAGCATTGGCAATGCAAAATCTTGCCAATGCCCAAAGACAAGTCTGCACAGAGCTGAGTTGGAACTTGGAAACTCATATTATCAAAGATTGAAAATTAAAAATCAAGTCACTGTATCACCTTTTCTAGAAACTTCCACTCTTCAGGTGGTGGAATTGCCATTTGTTCTAACTGATGTTGTTTGAATTGAAGTTTTGTTAACATTTCATGATTGTAATTGGAAGTGGAACCTGTCTTGAATTCTTCAGTCAATTTTGCATTCACGGTTATCAGTGTTCTGATGGAATCCAAATAGTTCACATCTGGGTTTTGAGGAAACTAGTCCAAATCAATCTTCCTTGCACCTTCCATCTTTTTTCTGAAACCATCCTTTCCAATGAATCACTCATTTGTGTCAAAATCCTCTGGAAAACCAAGCTCTGTGAAGTTCCTTACCTTTTCATCCACCACCTTCATCTTGTCTGCAACCAAATGCAAATATTCCTTTGTTCCACACATTCTCGAACACTTTTCAATGATAGATGACAACTTCATTGAGTTTTCAATCTGATTAGTAATCCCTTTTGATTTCAAATCATTGTCACTGGCTTTGTAGACTTTTTGTAGAACTTGATTTGCAGATTTCTCTAATTCCAACATATTTTGTTGTCCACTAAATATTTGTTGAGCTTCTTATAATGTTGTCTGATAGCATCAATCAATTGAAACATGTCACACAAATGATCAAACCTCTGCATTATTTCATCCCAGATATTTTGTTTCATATGCCTCACTGTATCTCTACAAAATGTAGATAACTTATTTTGAGAAGACCTGATTTCTTCTTTTGCTTTCGTCAGCTCTATCTCCAATCTTTCATTTGTTTTTCTCTGTTTCTCCAAAAAAAAATCACACTGTGCATTTCCATTCGCAATTCTTAGTCTTAATTTTTCTGAAGATGATTTTTCCTCATCATATTTCTTGTTGCTCTCATCTAGCCTTCGCTTCAGGTCATTCACTTCTCTCTCATTTGATTTATCCTCTTTGCTTGTTGATGTAGAGGCAGATTTTATTATTCTTTTTTCTAATTCATTGCTCTTGTTATCTGTTGCTTTCCTCTTTGCTTTCTCACTTACTAGGTCTTCCTGTAACTTTTCTATTTGGGTCTGCAACCTTTTCTTCTCTCTATCTTGCTTTAGCAATGATGTGTACACCAATTCATTATTCTTCTTTGATACATTAATTTTGTCAGTATTTTTCAGGCCAGAAAAATCCAATTGAAAATTGGTTACCTGGTATTCAGATCGATCCATCTGATTTGTTGGTTTATTTTGAACTGTGGGAACAAGAATTGTGTACTCCATGATTTCTTTATTTGTGTCAAATGTGGGTAATACCATGGTTGTTGCAGGCTCTGAAGTTACAGCAGACGCACTCTCCATCAGTTGCTTCTTTTCTTTTTTATTCAAGTCTGATTTCTTTTTAAACTCTTCAATGAAATCATAACCTGGGGAGGCAGGAACAATGAAATGCTTGAATGGCGAAGGAATAGGAGTACTTGTAGTTGCTAATGATGTCGCACCCACACTAACTGGAATTGGGGGAGTGCTTGGAAATAACTCCTTTGTGGTGGATCCACTGATAGTGTGACTTTGACCTGTCAAAATCCTTTGCCTCTTTTGATTGCCTTGATCACCTGGTGTTTCTGTGGTATCTTTTATTGTTTTCCTCTTAGTATTGTGTGTAATTTGTCATTGTAGCACATGTTGACCACTACTAGTACTACTACCCATACCATCGCCACCAATGGCACTCCCAGTTCCACTAAGCTTTCCACCAAGGGCATGTCCTAGTTGTGATTTTATCTGACCGTGAGGATGAGGATTAGAAGCTCTAAAAAATTGAGTTTGACTTGTAGGCCCTTGGTCTACTTTTTCACCTCCAAGCCCAAGCTCAGATTTATCAACTATTTTTCTATGCTCAACATCTGTTATTATCCAAGGGCTTTGTCCTTTGGACCCCAAAGGACCACCTTCATAACCAATTTTTTCAAGTATGGCTACTCCTGAAGTATATGTTGAAGCATATGCTTCTTTTGCGGCCTCACTTAAACTAGGTTTGTAATTGGCATGACTTTGTTTTTCTTCTTCACTATCAATATCATCATTAGATTCATCATCAAATTCATCACTTCCTTTGCTTCCAGGTTGATCAGGATGCTTTATATTCCACAATTTGCTAAACTCTTTATCTTCTTCGTTAGCTCCATACTTTGCAAGAGCTCTTGGATCACCTAGGTCCTTCCTCATAGACCAAAAGGCAGTAATTTTTTATCATGACCAATTTTTATCTATAACTTCCTTCTCTAGAGAACTTGGAATTTTTACTCTACTAGATGTTTTATCACTTTTTTCATAAAAATTGTTGTATGTCCTTGTCTTTCGATGCAATGCCATAATTTTTGCTAACAATTGTTCAAAATAAATACCATTCTCAGTAGCACTTTTCTCCATTGCTATTTTGACCTCATCCCAAGAATCCTTGTTTCTCAAGTTTTCAAGCAAGGGTTTACTTTGATGTTGAATTCTATTTGCAGCATTCCTATTCGCCACAATCATTGATTTAATGATGTCACATGGATCATACTACCAGTGAAAGATAGCATCAAAGTCAACAAAATTCAAAATATTATGTGCCACACTAAATGCTTTTCTCTCGAATGTGAACCCTCCACATGAAAAAGGTAAAGAAGGAAATAAGGTCTTCTTTTGCTGACTAAGAAAGTGTAGTTCATCAGCACTTTGCACCTGCCTTACATATTCCAATGCAAAAACCCTTTCTGTCACATGTATTGGAAGTTTGTATGGTTGTACTCCCGATCCATAAAATCTTAGCATAGTATATTCTTCCATTAAGTACCAATCAACCAATTGTATTTCTTTTCCTAGTTGCATGCAGTTTCTACATGACATAGGCAATCTAGGCATTGGAGTATTTGTAATTACTTGATGAAATGGAGCCAAAAAGTAGTCTACAAAATGATTGTAGTTCCTTCGAGAATCATGCATCCTTATCTCAGTGGTCCATTCATATACTAGAGCCATTTTATTTTCCTCTGCATTACTATAGGGATGAATCTGAAGCCTATTGGTCTGAAACATTCATCTAAATTTGAATAGAAAAAGATAGCACAAGTAGGTTGTGAACCTAAATGTCTTGGTGGAACTTGTTTTAATCATTAAAAATTGTTTATGCATGGATTCTACAATGTGTTGAGTATAATTATATTTGACATGTTCATCAGCATAATGGATATTATATACCATTTCAAGGAGGCTTGCACCCACTTCCAAATTGGTATCTAGACCAAGGCAAAATGCTAGCATGGAAATAGTATCCTGAACCCATGGTTTAAAAATATCCAAATTATAAGGAGGCTTATGATCACCTTTCAATTTGTTTAAATCCTTAACTATTTTATTTAAGAAATTATTTTTCAGCCTTTCTTCCATTGCTTCATAATCACTAGCAAGCTTTTCTAGATCAATGTGGTGGTTTCCAAATTCTTTGGTTGTAAACCCCAACACTTTTCCAAGTTCTTTTGCATTAATGGATAACAATTCTTCTTGGTTATCTTTATTAACAATTTCTCTTTTCTTATCATCATAATTTTTGGCATAGACCATGATAAATTCTGGGCAAGGGAAAACTTCATGTAACATCATGCACCCTAATCCAGTTACCCACGGTGCACTGATACTATCAACTTGTGTTTGCTTTGCAGCCTTATTCTGAGATGAAAATCTAAGTTCTGAGGTACGCCTACCATAGATTTCAGGATCATAAATATCATGTACCCATCGGTGAAACCTGGGGTTTTAAGCAATTTTGCATAATGTATTTTTTTATCGAGCATTTCTCTAGTGGTACTGGTGGTAGAAATGCTTATACAAATGTGAAATTGTGAAATTTGAATTCCCTAATAAGTAATACCTATTAGTCCTCCTTAATTTTAATGAATTCTTGAGTCTCTAAACCCAAACTTCAAACTTTGACAAAATAAGATTTTAAGGAATGTCAAACGATGAAACGTAGCCGTAGGAATTCTTTCACTTACCCAGATTCTGAGTCCCAACTCTTGAAAACTGGAATGGCATTGTTGGAAGTGGAACTGTGGAATCCAAAACAGGGTGGTGCACTACAATGAGCAATCTAAAGAGTGAATACGTTAAAAATCACTGTACAATTTCAAAGTGCAAAGTGTTTTAAATGATTTTTTTCTCGTAATTGGAACGCTAAAGTGAATGAAACATCTTAGGAGTTAGGTCTAAAAGTTGAAAATTCTTAACCATTGATCTTTCTAAATCTAACGGTTATAGGGTAATTCTGGAGGTTTAAGTTGGGAAGCCCATCGCTCTATGCATTTCATTATAGAATGCAACTACAACCATACATCAAATGTTCATCCAATGGTTGAAACTTGAGTAATTTATGATATTAACTTTAAAAATAAACATTAATCACTTGAAAATTGACACTTAGCAGCACAAAGTGCTTTAAATGCTTTGTTTCTTGAAATTGGAACATTAAAGTGAATGAGACGTCTTAGGTCTACAAGTTGCAAATTCTTAATCTTAACCATTGATCTTTCTAAATCTAACTATTATAGGGTGATTCCATAGGTTTAAGTTGGGAAGCCCATCGCTCTGTGCATTTCATTACGGAATGCAACTACAACCATACATCAAATGTTCATCCAGCAATTGAAACTTGAGTAATTTATGATATTAACTTTAAAAATAAACATTAATCACTTGATAGTTTGAGTTGACACTTAGCACTACAAAGTGCTTTAAACGCTTTGTTTCTCGAAATTGGAACATTAAAGTGAATGACACGTCTTAGGTATACAAGTTGCAAATTCTCAATCTTAACTGTTGATCTTTCTAAATCTAACGGTTATAGGGTGATTCTAGAGGTTTAAGTTGGGAAGCCCATCACTCTGTGCATTTCATTACGGAATGCAACTACAACCATACATCAAATGTTCATCCAATGGTTGAAACTTGAGTAATTTATGATATTAACTTTTAAAATAAACATTAATCACTTGACAGTTTGAGTTGACACTTAGCAATACAAAGTGCTTTAAATTCTTTGTTTCTCGAAATTGGAACATTAAAGTGAATGAAACGTCTTAGGTCTACAAGTTGCAAATTCTTAATCTTAACCATTGATCTTTCTAAATCTAATGGTTATAGGGTGATTCCAGAGGTTTAAGTTGGGAAGCCCATCACTCTGTGCATTTCATTACGGAATGCAACTACAACCATACATCAAATGTTCATCCAACAGTTGAAACTTGAGTAATTTATGATATTAACTTAAAACTATAAACATGACACATGTGTTTTAAAGTCAATACCATAGGCATCGACCTAACAATGCTTTATCAGTGGAACCCCCATCACAGCCCCACCAATGGCCTGAAAGCGAAGACTCATAACTCATAAGGTGCGCTCCCCGATATACCAATAGAGTCAACAAAAGTAAGCACATCGTTGTAACACATAAACATCGGTGGAACGAATGATTTCCTCCCCCCGATTGGCCCGATATAACCATGAATTATCAAGTGCATATTGCATAAAGTATATTACTTAATTTCTCAAAGAAAAAAACTGATTTGAATATATTAAATTATTAATAGACATTGAAGTTCCGAACTCAGAAAACAACTCTTTACTCTTAAGCGTAAATGAATAACGAAGAATCAAGAATAACAAAACACAACCATTTATTTTATTGTAACTGAATTTTGATGTCACATTATTACATATATTTTTACAGACGACTAGCACTGTAGCTCCTATTTTGTACAAATAACATATGTCAGGACTCAGTGTGTCACTTTAGTACTTTACATAGACAAAATTTTATAATTTATTCCCAGTTGTTGCTCGTTACAATGGATTACAAATTGATTCCAATTTCCAAGCTTCTGCTACTGAAAAATTACTACAAATGTAACTCTAAAAATAAATGCATGATTCCAAGCTTTTGTTGGTGACAACATAATACAAATGTGGCTCTGAAAATAAATTCATGATTCCATGCTTCTGCTGGTGGATTTACCAACCATGCTAGGGAAAGGGGGTTCTAATTAATCCTGGGGAAATGGGAGTCGTGAAGATACAAAATGTACTTAACCCCTTCGAGAACCAGAGTCATACAAAAGATGTAATACAAATGTCTCTTTGAAAATAAAAGCATGGGGCTTGCCTGGCCAGCCATGCTGGGGAAATGGGAGCTGTTAGAATACAAGAGGAGAAGCAAATCTGCTCCCATCTTTTGCACGCAGCTTCCATGCATTGGTATAGCACTTACCTCCATCAGAGCTCCTCATCCTGGTTCAAAACCTGTCTGAGAAGTCAGGTTAACCAAATCAACTTCTTTCCAATTCCACCCATTCTAAACTTGAAGGAAATTCATCTTTTACTGATTACTCTGTAACTAAATAACTGTAGGTAGGAGAATTTATAGTATCCCCAATATTGCATCATCTTCTTCGTGAATCCTTATTAACCCTAGAAAATAAAAACCCTTATGGCACTATCCACTATTCACTGAATCACTATCCCTATTTATGGGCCACCAGTGCTGCTACCAGCCTGTACAATTAAAATGTTTAATTTGATTTATGTACAGTTAAAATGTTTAATTTGATTGACATCTGGCTACATCTAATTGAACCTTAAGCTGACAAGTTGTCAAAATCACCAATTCCACTCAAAGTTCAAACGATATGAAATCATTACAAATCTTGTTTCATTAAAGCTATGAGTTTTCCAAGAAATTGCTTCGGATGTTCATATCACATATGGCATTAATCATCGCCACTGCCTGCACTAGCAGTACGACAACCACACTTTCTTCAAAAAGATAGAGAATTTCAATTAAATGAAATGTACAATGTCGAGGCATTGAAAGACAGAATGAGTGATGAGCGATGAGCCTTGATCTCGCCACATGTCTACATCTAATGGTTATAGTGTTATTCTGGAGGTTTCAAATCGCAAGTCTAGTGCTTTAGAGATTTACTTCCAGAATGCAATTACAGTCATCCATCGAACATTCATCAAACGGCCCCCATGATTTTTCGTTGGCATATCTGTTTATTTCGCCACTGGATTTTTTTATTATTTTGAGATTCTTTTTAATTCGCCAATGAAAATATATTTTTTGCTTTGAAAAGAGGTTTTAATCGCCAATGGAAAAAAAATTATGGTTTGAAAAATGGTTTTAATGACCAATGAAAAATATTTTATTCGATTAAAAAAATTTGCAATTCACCAAGATTTTCCACGAACTTCTAGGGATTATAAAAGATTCACCAATTGGGATTTTTTTTTCCCGAAAAATGAAAAAAAATCGCCAATAAAATTAATATTTTTCATTGGGAAGTATACAAGATTCGCTAGGATTTTACACCTGCGCTGAGGGGGGGGGGGGGTTTCTTAAAGTTTTCCCTGCCAGGGACTACTACAACACTCCAGGCGTTAAATCACAAGCATTACGAGCTAAATCTAAGCTACATCCAAACATTTCCAAGCGATTTGAAAGATAGAACAAGAAACATGCAAGATTATTCAATGCAAAGGAGGCACCAGTCATATCACAATGTCTACACTTTGTATTAAATCATCATATTAGCAACAATTCTGGTCTATTACAACACTTTCTTGAAATGTGAAAACTAACTTCTAATCTGCTAACATGCTACTCTACTACTAGCTCTACTGATTACAAGTCCTCTAACTTAGTCTGCTAATCCGGATCCAACCTAGCTAATTCCAACCTAACCGAACTGAACCCAACCTCAATAAAAGAGGCAGAGTTCCATACTTATAGAACAACATGCCCACATGAAACAGAGCTAGGGCTACAAAGAAGCACGACCATCAATCAAATCGGCCTCGATAGTCAGCAATAACCCACCGTTCAGCAATGAATGCAACAAGGACCCCATCAGATTGACCTGGGATCGCACGAAGTCAGGGAGATGGATCCTTGAGCCACACCCACCATCAATGCTCCACCCACACGAACAACAACATGTGCGAACACCAGGAGGAACACGAGCCACTGATCAAACCAGAGTCGGGCAAACGAACGGCCCAGATCGAACAAAACTAGGTTGAATCCACCAACCAAATCTGCTTGCCATCAATGAACACCAAACGCATCGACCTTGTGTGCAGTGTGTGCAGTGAGCGGGTTTCGTGATAGCAACCGAAAAGTGTACTTGACTGCACCCACAAATCATGCCAAATCTTTAAATAACACCCAACAAATCCAAGTTCGATTCAACCTGCATTCAAATGGGACACCATTAATGCCCCAATACACCATAAAAATCCAAGCAGGTCCAAACAGTTCCTAAGGTCAGAGAATCATGCATAAACCTAGGCAAAGGCGGAAATAAAGATAGGCGGAACGGGAACCAAAACCCACCCCGGCAGAAGCAGAGGTGGAACGGGAACGGGAAAGGAAACCAAAGGGAAACCAGGTGGAACGGGAACCAAAACCCACCCCGACGGAAGTGGAGGTGGAAGGGGAACGAGAAAGGAACCATAAACTATGCAAAAGTTCACAGTCAAATTCTTCATATTTCCAAAACACATAAAGCATAAATACATTCATTTCAAGCATTTTCACCCAACTAGGTAAAAGTAAATAAGTAGTAGCACAACAAGGTGTAACACCTATCTTAAAATGATTAGTGTTCTTCAGAATTTTGGTACGTGTTCCATTTCTATCTTTGAGTTCCGAATATTTTACCTTTGTTTGCCATCTGATTCAAGTTTTAAGCTTCTCCCTAAGCTTCACTTAAGGGGGTTGTAGGTATTTCATAATTAATTATTTATTTAATTATTAGACTTATTTTCTTCTAATTACTTAAGCTTACTTAGATCATGTCCTTATTATGTCTCATGTCATAGGATGAGAACACATGCCATGATCTTGTTTATCCTTACCGTTTCTAAGTTAATTATTCTTTTATAAGGATTCTCTTTTTATAATCATTAAGATGCACATTCATAATTATTCATGATTTTTTGGATCAATAGATATTTGCCTCCATAGCTTTGCTATTCTCTCTTTATGTGATAGGTGTTTGATTGTAGGTGATCCTTGGGAGCTGTGAAGTTGATTTTTCCCAACTTCAATAGTATGTTGGTGAATGTTGTCTGTAATATCACTGATTGCCTTGTTTTTTCTTGTCAAGGGGGTTGACCTAACATTCACTTATTTATTGACAATCTCCCTAATAATGTCCTTAGAAATCACCTTGACAAGTTTAGTTATTGAGAAGGTGAATGGGAATAAGTTACAAATGCATGTTTTAACAAATAGATCATACACATCATAGATCATTTTCATGCATTAGATTACATCCATGTTGCTTAGAATCTACCTTATAGTTTTTGGATCTAAGCTATACAATTTTTTAAGACTATTATAGCTACTAAGACAATCATTACTCCAAGGACATAAAATTATGAACATTTACAAATCAACTCAACACATAAGCAACATTATTCAAATCATCCATAACATTGACAAAATTAACTAAGCTAAGTATCCCTATTTATCATGTTTAGTTTTTGTGTACACCTATTTATAATGATCAAATCCACCCCTATAATATAGAATAATCATGTGTTTATTGTTTGTACTTATATAATTAGCCTAGATGATTTATAAAAAAAAGTATTCATTTTCCATATAAAAAAATAGAATTAAATTCCATAACAAGAAGAGTAAAAGGTAGGGAAGAAATAAGGAGTAGAAACAATTATATATGACATATTTAAATTTGATCTTTTCACTAAATCATATTATAAGTTTTTAGAAAGATTGTATCACATGAAAGAAGAGATTCCATGTAAAATATATAAAATCATAAATAACTATAATTGTTAAATATAATAGAAAAGAAGTTTTTTAACATCTATGAGGTTGAAGACAACTTAGGGATAGTTGACCAAGCCATTTTAGTTTTCTATATTATCAATATTTTTCTATATGTTTTGATGATGATCTCCCCCATTTTCTAGAACCTTTTCCTTTTTTACTATATCCTAAAAATAAACTACTGCTAAAGCACATGCATAATTGGCTTGAATGTCATTGTAAGCTTCACACTCTAAAATAAGGTGTCTCTAACTCAATTCCCCCAACTATGTAAAAGACAAAGACCCTCTCTTCCCATTCTTCTTTTGTGCTCCTCCATCTACTTTTCACACCCAAGATGATGTGAATTAGTTCTCAATTGGATATAAGCATCCTTGCTCTCAAAGGAAAATTTTCCTCTATATAGACCTTTTGGTGATAGTCATATGTGGGGTTAAATTCATCACAATGATATTTTCTCTTTTTCTTAACTCCTTGTCCCACATAGACTTGAAAAATTTATCAATAATAAATATTGTTATTTTTGTATTATTATTTGGACACACATTTAAGTTGATGTTTCATTTATTCTTTTGTTTCATCCAAAACTTTCTTCTCTTGTTCAACACTTCTTTAATAACAATCTTATATTATCTAAACAGCAGAAGAAACAAAATCAGTAAGCAGTTAGAGGGCAACAAGGAGTAGTTGGTGGGGTCAGCAACTGCTTTGTTTGTTGCAAAGCGCGGTTTCAGTTCTGGTTCCCATAGATTGACTGTTCTTGTGGACGTAATTAAAAGAATTCATTCATTCAATGATGGACAATTATCAACGTTGGAGCCTTCCACCACGAAGCAACGAAAGTCTAGGAAATGCCAGATTTTTATTTTTAATTTATTTGGGCATAGGAATTTATATTTTAAAAAATGACTTGCATTGAAATGTTAATTATTAGTTTATAATTCATAGGTTTTATAAAACGGAAATCATATTATCTAAATTGTAAAGAAAAATTATTATTTTTTACATGAGATTTAAGTTAAATAAATAAGATGCATATAAATTGTTATGCATTTGATCATTATTTTAATGTTATAATAGTTTATAATAGAATAATATTAATGATGACAATTATTCTTAACTAAGATCTATATTAGCAACACTTTTATCATAGTTAACATTCCAAAATAAATAAAACTTGTTGCTTATTTTAATATGGTAACTTACCTCTCTTTGCAAGTTCTTCAGGTGCTTTGCAAAGTCCTCATCACTGACACAACTCTTTTCTCCTTTGTCCATCTTCCTCAAATCAAAAGCATTCCTCAAACTACTCCCATATATAATATAGAAGGGGATTTACAAGTATTCCTATTGACATAATTGTTGTAAGCAAACTCTGTTTGTAGTAAACTTAAACCCCATCCCTTGGGCTTATCTCCTACTAAGCATTGCAACAAGTTGCCCAAACTTCTATTCACTACCTCTATTTTTACATCAATCTACAGATGATGTGCATAACTGAACTTCAAATTAGTCTTCAATTTTTTCCATAAGGTCCTCCACAAATACCCAACAAAATTGGTCTTTGTTTGAAATAACTGAAAAGCATAACATAGTTTTTGGTCTTAATGAGAAAATCAAAGTTCGCCCAAAACGATCCTACCTCCTATCTCCAAATCCATATAAATAGATAACATATTGAAACTGTCTTGAAATAGTTTCTTGAAGACAACCATTTTTTTAAAATAATAGGAAATAAAAGTCTTGTGAAACTAGTAAAGAGCCAAATTTAGAAAATAACATAAACAAGAAAAAACTAATTATGCAACGATCCCATCTTTTGCCTCTTATTTTCAACAACTTCAACATGTTGCTCCTCCAACGCAACCTCCCGCATCTTCATCATGGCCCTGTATTCTCAATATCTGGTGACAATGACATTGATAGTTTTGCTTCCACGTGTAGTGGTGATCTTTAGCCTAGTTCTCCATTTAGTTATTGCTTTATTTTTCTTTGCTAATACTTCATTCATGTTGTCGACCCTAGATTTGAATGAATTTAAATACATTTTCACTTGATTTTCAAAAATTATGAAAATACAACTTTAAATGAGGAGGTGATGCCTTGAAAATCAAAAAAATTGTTGCAATGTCACAAGATCGTGGAAAATCAGAACTATAGAACCACAAGTCAGGGGTTGTGAAGTTTTGAAAACTTTCGACATACCAATTACAAGACAACTAGACGGAGTTTGAAACTCAATGAAAAGAACACCAAGTTGGGGAATCAAGAGGTTATGAAACTCGAGAACTCTATGACATGGTCAGGAAATTTGAAGAACCCATGACAAGGTTAGGAAATTTAAGAAACACACGACAAGGTTAGGAAATTTAAGAAACCTACGACAAGGTTAGGAAATTTAAGAAACTGACGACATCAAATAACTTTTAAAGGGAGCACGAACAAAGAAAAACCAAAAACAAGTAAAATGAAGACTCAATAGACTCAAGAGGGAAAGCCTAAAATTTGCATAATTCAAATTTAAAAATTTTGGGTAACAACTAGCTCTAAATGTGGACAAGGACTAACAGGACAGAGAATTCAGAACAACCATGGCACAAAGCCTTATTCATTGGGCGATGGAGGCAAAACAAACCAAACCAAAATAGAGACAAAAGGAAACTATATACAAGGACAAGCCCAAGAACACTACCAATCAAATAATTTCAAATCTTGCCCATTATAGGCAAGAGGTAAGGGAGTACAATCTAGGTAGGTCAATAGGAAAGCATTATCTCCAATAACCTGTCTGATCTGAAAAGGTCTTGTCCACAGAGAATCAAACTTCTTATGTGCTCCTTTTGGTTCTCTCCTTCTATCCCAAAGAAGTACAAAATCTCCAACTGTGAAACTTTGCCTAGATTTATTATCAAAGATTCCCTTCACCATTTTCTGATGTTTAGCATTCTTGTCCACCACCATTTCTCTTTGCTCTTCCAGTATATTCAGATACACAATTCATTTCTCCAATGTAGATTGAAATTGTTCATCCTCTATAGCCTTTTGCAAATTTAGTGTTGAGAGTTCCAGAGGGATTGATAGAGTGCTATCAATACCATACACCAGTTGAAAGGGGGACATACCAATATCCCTTTTATATGTTATTCTACCTGCCCATAAAGCATCATACAATTACTTATGCCACCCCCTTTGATTTTCATCTACCAACTTTTTAACAATTGAAATTATTTTTTTGTTACCTGACCCAACCAGCCCATTACCTTGTGGATAATAATCAGATGAATTTGCTAGACTGATACCATAATCATAGCAAAAGAGATTGATTTCAGTAGATGAAAAGGAACTAGCATTATCAACGATGAGCTTCTTTGGAGCACCAAACCTTACCAAAATGTTTTCTTTCAAGAAGTTTCACACAATCTCTGAAGTGGTTTGTTTAATTAGAATAGCTTCGACCCACTCGGTGAAATAAGGGTGCACTAGTGTAGGTGCATTGGCAATAGCAACCTTTATGTCTTCAAAGGCTTTCTTTCCTTCATTACTCCATTTGAACACAAGACGATCTTTCATCATGTCAATAATAGGGCCTTGTTAATTCAATGAACTCAAGTAAAAAACTTTCTTAAGAAATTCACTTGACCAAAGAGGGATCTGGTGCCATCTTTATTCACAGGTAATCCCAATTGCATAATAGATTTCACTCTTTTAGGGTCAATTCTAATCCTATCTTTTGAAACTATATGACCCAAAAGCTTCCCTTCAATTACAATAAAAATAGATTTTTTAGGGTTTAAAGAAATCTCGTGTTCTCTGCAGTATTGTAATATTACTTCAAGATCATGCAAGTGATTATCTCTTTTCTTAGAGAAGACTGTTAAATCATCCAAATAAATAATAATGATTTTGTTTTTTAAATCACCAAATGACAAGTCCATAGCCCTCTGAAAAGTTTCCCTTGCATTTATAAGATCAAATGGCATTCTATTGTAAGCAAAAATGCCCATGGGAGAGGTGAATGTCATTTTATGTTGATCCTCTGGGGCTACTTCAATTTGATTATAACCTGAGAATCCATCAAGAATGGACATCATTTCAAATCCAACAATTGTTTGCAATATATGACCCATAACAGGTAGTGGGTAATTATCTTTTAAGAAAGCCTGATTCAAGTTTCTAAAATCAACACATATCCTTATTTCTCCATTCTTCTTCCTAACATGAACTATGTTAGCTACCCATGTGGAATGGTGAATGAAGTAGATAATTTTTGTTTTCAGCATTTTACCTATCTCACTAAAAATAGCTTCTGCTACTTTAGGATTATAGATTAGATACTTTTATTTGTGAGGTGTAGCACCAAATTTTAATGGAATCTTATGTTGCAACTCTCTATTTCTAAACTTCTTCAAATCGGAGTAGAACCATGCAAAGACATATCTGTAATGTATCAACAAATAAATTAATCTTTCTCTCTCTTGAGGAGAGCAACACTTTCCAATATAGACAATTTTAGGGTCTTTCTATGCCAATATTGACCCGATCAAAATCAGCAGATGATTCAACAAAAACTTTACTCTTCTGTTTCATATACTGATCATTTTTGTTGAACAAATCTTCAAGAGAAACTAAACCTTTAGGAATATTGTTACCTTTTAACTGAATAAATTCAGTCCCTTCTCCATCAACAGTAGTAATATCACCTTCCAAAATATAATTACTCTTATCATCACTTCCTTCAAAGAAGATATTGGAAAAAGATTCAACTTTTTCTAGGAATGCAATAATTTGCTAATCACTACTAAATAATTCCCAATGATTCACATTATCAGGAACACTAGGTCGGTATACAATCTCAACTTGATAAGATTTATCCTTAAAATCAGGATGTGATATAAGTAATGATGTTGAGACTGTTAGGGAATCAACCCTAGTGTTCTGATCTCTCAAAACTGCTTCTATAGAAAAGGCATCCAAATCCTCAATGCAATCCCACACTCTATTTTTGTAATGCCTAAGCCGACCATTTTTCACAGTATAGGCCTTCCTGATTTGTTTGACCACTAATTCTGCATCTCCCATAACTCTCAATTGCTTAATACCTTTTTCTTTGGCTACACTTAGGCCGAGGAGTAGGGCTTCATATTCTATTGTATTATTGGTATTAGAAAATTCTAATTTGAAAGAAAAAGGAAATCTATAACCATCCGGTGAAACCAGGACTACCCCTGCTCCTAATCCAGCATTAGAACAACTTCCATTAAATTCAAGTGTCCACAATTCATTGACTGAATTAGGACTGACTAGGTCTGTACATTGTCCTTTTGTTGAAGAGCACATATAGGTACCAAGCCCAGTTTTCACAAACATAATGTATGCCCTTGGATCTCTAGATTTCAACACTGTGAAATTGGCCTTAGGTTCATGGTTTAGGCGTACCTTCTTCCCATCCAATGGTATTAAAGCATGAGACCAGTCCATTTGTATTTCCCCACCCAGATCTTTACAAAAACTACTACTGAGAAGCATCCCATAACTAGTTGGGACATCAACAATCAATATGGTCAGTTTCAACCTCTTTTTAGGAAAAGCAGCTAGAGCCACTTGAGCATATTTGATTTTTCCTAGGAGAGTAACTAGTGAACCATCCATACAGAATAACCTACCATGAGTAGAAGTGAATGATAAACCTAGGGCCTTAGCTACCTGAGCGGGCATCACATTTTTTGAGGCTCCAGAATAAATAATACAATTACTTAACCTAAAACCAACAATGTATAGTGACACATAAAAAGGTTTTGGTTTCGCAAAAGGGTTTTACTGATCTGGGCCTTTATCTATGGCATTTGAACATATCTGGCTTTCTATGTGGACTTCATTTTCATGGGGCACTTGACCATTACATTGGGGAGGTGAAGACTCTTGCTTAATATATTTCACTAGCCTATTCAGTTCTACAGGGTTGAGCTTTAAGTATTCGACTTGTGAGATTTGAATTTTTGTATTTTTACATGACTCAACTATATCAAATGAGGTAGGAATAAGAGTATCAAAGGGGAGAATGGATGGCACCTCAACTGGTATACTTTTGGATACAACCTATTCTGGTTTCTTTTGTTTTGTTGGGATGTATTTTGCGGCAGAAGATGAACCACTTGTGTGTCCTTTGGCTTGTTGTACCCTTGTGAATACTGCACAATTAGGATCATCAACTTTAATATACACATCTTCTCCTACTTTTGTATTTGATTCATACTCAAAGAGATTGACACTAGTATCATTAGGTTAGCTAGGTTCCTCCACATATGGTTCTTCAACATGTTCATTGGTTGAAAGAATTTGCATGAATCTAATCATCTTTGGGTAGGTAGCTCCGTCGTGACCTGAGGTATGATGAAAATTGCACATCATAAGATTGTTTTTCCTAGAGGAAGGCCCAACTTCAATGGCCAATCTTTGGGCTGGGCTAGTCAATGGAAATGCCTTATTATAACCTCCCTGAGGACTCTAATCTTTTCTTGGCACATCTTGATAAAGTGGTTGTGAAGGACCTTTGGGCATTTGTCTCTTTAAAGTGATTATATCATTTTCCATTCTTTGTATAACCGGATAAGTTGAATTCACTGCTGAAGGTTTACCAGTCTATAGTTCCTTTTTCCATTCCCCAACAATGATTAAGGCATCTTCTATGGATATGGCTCTCTCTCGGGCAGCCTCTAGATTAGTTGCACCTTCTCTTTTAATGGTGAAACTGACATTTGGTGGTAGGGTATTAATGAAAAACCATTTCAACAAATCTTCTCCAGGTCTAATATTTACAAGAATTCTATTATACAATTTATTAAATTTGGCTACGAATTCCCTAATTGGCTCATGTATCTCTGTTTCCATAGAGGACAGTTGAACGACAAAAACTTGCTCATTTTTTAAAGATTTAAATCTGCTTTCAAATTTTGATCTCAAAGTGGCCCAGTCAGTAATAGAACCATTTGGAAGATGGTAGAACCAATCGGCAACATCACCAGTCAATGACTCTACAAAAAGTCTCATAGGAACATCCTCATGTTGTACTGGAAGGATAGAGGAAGTAGCAAAGAAAGCTTGCATGTGTTCTTCGAGAGTAACCTTCCCATCTCCTTTGAATTTAAGTATAATTTTCCTTGAACCCTTTGTAAAGTCATGAATTTGAGCCCCTAGGGTGAGAGGACCTATTGTGGCTCCCCATGGAATAGGTGGAGGTTGAGCCATCACAACAAAGTTATGGACAAGAAAATTTATTTGCAAGGGAAGAACAATTCTCTGTAAAAGAAGAGCTTGATAAGACGTATTAGAAACCCTGAGATACATTGTTTAGGAGGAGGAGATGATGGTTTTTTTATAGACTTAACCTTTCGGTTAGGTGGGAAGGATGAGAAATTAACTGCTTCTAATAATTCAAAAGCTTTATCCCAAATCCCTTTCCTTTTATCTCCCTTAGTATATCTTTTAGAAGCTACATTTGAACAAAATAACAATAGTTTTCAGAGTCACCAACTTTCACTTACTAATTGTTTCATGGAAGATTTTGTCTATTGTTCAACTTATTTCTTTGATTTGAGGCCTAGTTCCTGGGCTAATTGTTCGAAGCTTGCACTAGATGGGCTCTATCTCTTTGGGCTACAGGTACAACATTTTCTATGAAAACAATATCCTGAGCTTCCTCAAAATGCAAGGAATTTTCCCTTATAATTTCACCAAGTTCTTCATCTTCTTCTAATACCTCATTAACTTGGTGATATTTAAGGTTGGTTCTTCTCTATTTCCAAGCAAGGAGCCGAAGACCAGTGATTATATCTTCTTGATCACCAACTAACCAATCTACATTAGGCTAGAGAATTGGGGCACTGCGTTGTTGAAGAACCATAACTATTAATCATAAAGCAACTGATAATACACATATTCTCAATTCATCCCCAACAAAGTCTCCAAAGATCTTTTGGTTTACAAATTTGTCACCTAACTCTATTTTCTCATGCCCATAGAGGTGACAAACATATCAACAGTTGAACCAGTTATAATGGTATTTTACACCGATTCTTTGCTTATTTTACAAGGTGGAAGCTACCTTCTAAAGATTTGCAATGAATATATTTTTTAACTTATCTTGCTTTTAACCAAAAAGCAAAGAAAAGGTAGCGCTTTTAACTAGAAGGCTTTGAAAGGAATACACACATGTCTTAATAACTAATCATGAAAGTTCAAAGACTTCAAGCAATTTCCTGTACTAAAATTGTTTCCACGATCACCACATATCCATCACCATAAAATCTTTACTCAAAGATAAGCATTTCACAGTGAGGAAGCAAATTTAACAACCATTATCTCAATATAGATAAAGATAACCACTGGAAATATATTCAACATAAGAAAAATATCATTCAAACACCATAGCACAAAGTTTATGCCTACCTGAACTTCACCATATGTATTTTCTGAATTGAAATAACTGAAAAACATAACAGAGTTTTTGGTCTTAATGAGAAAATCAAAGTTCGCCCAAAAAGATCCTACCTCCTATCTCCAAATCCATATGAATAGATAACATATTGAAAGTGTCTTAAAATGATTTCTTGAAGACAACCGTTTTTTTTTAAATAATAGGAAATAAAAGTCTTTCGAAACTAGTAGAGCCAAATTTAGAAAATAACATAAACAAGAAAAAATAATTATTCAACAATCCCATCTTTCACCTCTTAGTTTTTGACAACTTCAACATCTTGCTCCTCCAATGCAGCCTCCTACATCTTCATCATGGCCTTGTATTCTCGGTATCTATTGATAGCGGTAGTGATACTTTTGCTTCCAGGTGTAGTGGCAATTTGTAGCCTGGTTCTCCATTTATTTAGCGCTTTATCTGCCTCCACTAATGCTTCATTCATGTTGTCGACCCTAGATTTGAATGAATTAAAATATATTTTCACTTGTTTTTCAAAAATTATGAAAATACAACTTTAATCCATGTCGTACACATCATTAAATGAGGAGGTGACGCCTTGAAAACCAAAAACAATGTTGCAATGTCGCGAGATTGCGGAAAATCAGAACTATAGAACCACAAGTCGAGGGTTGTGAAGTTTTGAATTTTTTTGATCTACCAATCACAAGACAATCGGATGGGTTTTGAAAATAAATGAAAAGAACACCAAGTCGGGGAATCAAGAGGTTATGAAACTTGTGAACTCTATGAAATGGTTAGGAAATTTGAAGAATCGCGACAATGTTAGGAAATTTAAGAAACTCACGACAAGGTTAGGAAATTTAAGAAACCCATGACAAGGTTAGGAAATTTAAGAAACTCACAACATCTAATAAATTTTGAAGGGAGCAAGCACAAAGCAAAACCAAAAACAAGTAAAATGAAAACTCGATAGACTCAAGAGGGAAAGCCTAAAATTTGCATAACTCAAATTTGAAATTTTGGGTAATAATATATATATATATATATGTAGCATTATCCATATTTCACATTACAACACTTTAAATTTTTAAAGCATCACTTGATAATATATATGTGTTTTTTACATAGCGCTAATCCCTTTATTACTATGTTGTGCACATTACTTAGCATAAACTATGCTTTAAATTCTGTGCAGTTGTTGAATAATTCAGAGTTATCATTATCATATATACATAATGATTATATATATATAATATATATATATATGTTTATATGTATATATGTATATATATATATCTCGATTCACAAGTTTATATAACACATTAATTGATAAATGAATACACATTCACATATTGATGTAAGCATGTGTACGTATGTATATATACATATGTACATATATATATTAACATATTAGTATGGACGTATCCTTTTCGTCAATACATACTCGTAAGTTAATATATATATATATATATGTATGTATATTATTATATACTATATGTATCACACCTTATATTTAAGCACATATATTTATAGTCATATCGATTGACATATATACATGATATGTATATAGATATATATATGTATGTATATGTCTCCTTGTTTGAATGTAATTTCCATGCATATGGGCAATTTGTACATGAGCATGCATAGATATGTCTATCTATGTATTCTTATGCCTATATTTACTCATGTATATGAGTTTTCTGTTTGCACATTCATATATACATATATATACATGTCATGTATATATATTCCATCAATCAAATATAAACACGCAAAGAAGAACTCACACATATCAAAGAGACTCAATACCTAGACTCCTAAGCAAGAACATTCACAAATATAAACACAAGCAAGACTAAAGATGACTTAATATTTCCCAACTATTATCCCAACTTGACCAAACTAGAAGTGTGTGTGTGAAATCTCAGTTTGGGTCTTTTATCAAAGGTTACCAAACCAAGTTCTTCTCCCTGAGTGATACTTCCCTCTTGTCAGGAGGCTTGATACTTTTCCAACATCCAACTTTGCACTTTGCAATAGTTAGTTGAAAACTATACATTCACTTGCATCATATATTATAACAATCAAGACATTTTATAACATCAATTAAATCAACATTTATTCTTCATATTTCCAAAACACATAATGCATAAATACATTCATTTCAAGCATTTTCACCCAACTAGGTGTTGTACCCCAAATTAAAATTTTCGCTACACTTACACATTTTGAAGAAATGAGTCAAAATACTATTAAATCTATCAAAAAGGTCAAAATTGGGGTTTGCATTTCTTGCATGAGGGTCAAAAACTTAGAAATTTCAAAATCAGGCAATCTGGGTCGGTTCAAAACGATCAAACCTACAATACTCAGATTTTAGTTTTTCATCCCTAAATTTTAGGAAAATTTCTATTTTTAGCAATTTTCTAAAAATAGAAACTTTTTTTGGGGTTTTCTCGGTTTCTTAAGAAACGGATACTTGTCAAATTTTCTAAAAATAGAAAGTTTGGATTTTAGGGTTAAGACTGATTTTGATTGGCTTAAAATACTTCCTCATCAAGCTGGTGCAATCAGAATCACAAAAAGATCAGTTTTACCCTATTGGGTCTATTCTGCTTTTCAGAAGTTTTTTCGGAGATCCAAGGTCATCAATGGAGGTCAGATAGTTGCCAGGTGTCAGAATCAAATGTTCAAGCATCAAATAGAGGTTGTCAATGAACAACATGCACGAAGAACGAGGAACAACCAAAGGAAGTTTGAAAAAGTGAAAAATGCAAAATTTTGTCTAAGTTTGGTGAATCCAGGCGCCTTCAGTCAAGAAGGGTGCCCATACTTCATGCCTTAGAATATTTTCCATTCCGATAGTCAAAGACAAGGGTGGCACGTTAAACAAGGTGAAAATTTGAAAATTACATAAAAATGGTTAACTCTGTCAGCCATGGGTGCCCCTGAAGGAGAAAGGCGTCTAGCTTTTCAAGAGGTCAAAAGCCAGAATTAGGGTTTTCACCTCCAGGCCAATGTTGCTTAGAATCTTCCCAGCTCCGCAACGAATCAGTCAGCATGATCACTCAATCTTGCGATCATCCAGAATATCAGATCAAACAAAGGCATTTCACGCTGGAGACAGAATGAAAATCAGGAAATAATGAAAAAAATTCTAAGTTTGGTGACTTTGGGCGCCCCTGAAGGAAAAGGGCGCCCAAGCTTTTGAGGCATCTAATGATGAAATTTGCAGAAGGTCCCTCCAGCGTAACTTTGTCAGACTGGATCTAGCTATCCAACGCATTCATCAACTCGTTAGTCGGAGTTAGCAGTCATCAGATGTAACAGGCCAAACAGAGGAGAAAAATTATATAAAATGATAGAAGTTGGAAGCAATAGTGGAAAATCCAAACTAAAAACTAAGTCTGGAAGAGATGGGCGCCCCTGAAGGAGAAAGGTGCCTAGGGTTTAGAGCCACCAGAAATCAGTTTCCGGAGATCAAGTATCCAAAAGACCCCTTCCAGAATCTCATTAGCTATCCAGTGAATTCGTCATCCAGTCAGTCTGATCAACACAACGCCTGAAATCACGAAATCATCTGAAGGTCAGAAGACAAGTAAGGTTTTAAAGATCGTGAAAATGGCTAACACTAGACAAAATAGGTGCCCCTGTTAGAGATAGGCACCTAACAATTCGAAGGGTCAAATGAAGTTTTTGACAGATGACGTCTCCAGAACAATGTCGTCAAATCCAATTTGGCTCCGTAATGAAATGTTTTGTTTGTTCGCCGGATAAATCTGGAAGCCAAGTGACAGAGCCGAATCAGGGTTGAAAATTGAGCAGAGGTGAAAACAGTGAAAAAATGGCTAAGTCTGGAGAGATTGGGCGCCATACCTCAAGAAGGGCGCCCAACTTCTCATGCCTTAGAGAAATTTTTAGGATTTTCAAAAAAATTCAAAGAAGAAAAAACGCCTTAGGTCAAATGCATGAGCTGAATTTAGGGTTTTTCAAATTAGGGTTTGAGAAGCTGTTTTCAAAGGAAAAACTTATTTAAGGACACCTCTATGTATTATTTTTCATATTTTCTTGCAGGTGTCTTCAAGGAGAAACATAGCAGCAACTTCAAGCCTATATTTTTCAAGATTTAAGAACCTTAACTTGTTGGTTTTTCATAAATTTTTAGATCGGCACTCAAAGAAGGCTTGCTTTTTCATATTTTTTATCAAGAACATCAAATTTGTGAAGAAGAAGGCCATTACTTTCAATTTTCAACAAGTTGGTCCATATTTGTTCTATCTTCTGGACAAATTGTTGAAGAATTTTCTCAAAGTTGCAGTAGTTGCTTTTATTTTGCATGTCAGAGAAAACATCAAATTCTTCCATTTCTAATCTTTTGGGTCTATACTAAACCTTCTTTTGGACAAAACCCATATCATAGCTTTTTCAGAGAAACTTAAAGTTGTTGCTTTTTTAGTCAGAAGCCAGGGTTTGCAAAATTTGATCAACTGGGTTCATCCAGAATACATTCAAGAACAATACCCAGATGCCAACTTTTTCGACTTTTTTTGGGAGAAAATTAGGGTTTGCTGCTCTTTCAGTCTTTATTTCAAATTTTCAAAAATGGACGATCTGGGTTGGCTTGTAACGAAATTCTAATCAGAACCCATATTTTAGAAAAAAATTCAAAATTTCATCCGTTTGAGAAACAAAAATCGGCAAACTAAAATTAGAAAGTTTGCCAAAACTCGTTAGAACCTAGGAGTGTTTACCGTCAATCTTTAAGTTTTGCAGAATGGAGTACATTCCTACAAAGTTCAAGATGAAATCAGCACTGTATCATGATTTCATAGAGACAACCGAGACTGACTTACATCATATTAAGCCAGTATTCAATCTACGTCTTTTGGAAGATGTAGGCAACACCACCATCAGGCATCTTGGCCATTCAGGTCTTCTTGCAGCAGCGTCCATACCTTTCTCAGTACAGAGCTTAGAATTCATTATTGCTTGTATCAGGCATTATAATCCAGCCACAAGGGAAATTCAGTCAGTTGACAGAAGAATCATATGCAGCTTAAAGCCAGACATGATTGAGAAATGCTTCTCCATTCCACCATGGCCTAGAAGTGTCACCATCGACATTGAAGAATGTGAAAGGATATGGGAAGAGCATCAAGAAAAATATAGCAAGAAGATTGCACAAAGGTGGTTGAAAGATAAATACAGTACATTGCCAAAGAACATCGGGAGAGGAGAGTTCAAAGACGAATTTGGTATAATAATCACCCTACTCAACCAGATTATTGGTCAAGCAGATGCAACAAAGTTTCATCCTTGGATGTTCTACGTGATACCTCACATAATGAAGAAGACAGAGTTCTATGACTAGCCTACATTGATCAGTGATTGCCTTCACCATCAAATAACTGAGTATTTTAATAGACATACATTCCACATGATCTCCTACCTAGTCTACTTGGTTGCCTATCAATGTTCAATATGTCTACAATTATTACACTCAGTTGGAGTTCACTGCAGCATCACATCATTACAAAAGAGTGAATGAAGCATTCTTAATCTACATAGTGTGTGACCTAGACAATGAGCTACATGTTCGCATCTCATCTATTGTCGGGATAGCAATGTCAAAATGGGCTGATTGGTTTATTCAGTTTGCCACTTTCACTTACCTAAGGGTTTATGGTTATTCAGGGGCTCCTCTTATGTTACGAAGGTATCCATCAGATGAAGTCATGTTTATGGAATTTCTCAGACAGGTATCAAATGTGCACACTCGCTTGTGCAACAAAAAGAAACCAACCTTCAACTTTCCTTTTGCTTTAGGTATTTACAGTTGCAGATCATTTGCAGACGCTAAAATAATGGGTAATGAGTTAGATAAACTTGGTCTCAATCCTTTCAGCGAGAGACGATCATTTGATCCCCATGGTGTCTATGCATCTCGACTTGTTCAGAACTATGCTCATGTGCCCGCACTCGATGACTTTTGGGCTAACTGTAGAGACGAGTATGAGGTACGAAGGAGAAGTAATAGTAGGCTCACCCTTCACCAAATGAAAGATTGTTTATCATAAGACATTGAAGGGTTATCAGATGATGATGGGGATGGAATTCTCCTAGCCTATACTAAAAATCAGGTTGAACATCAACCTCTTCCACAAGTCAACTGGGCCAACAAAGAATGCATTACAGCGGAAGAAAGGACACGACAAGTGGTAGATTACAACAAGACTTTCTTAGTCCTCAAGAGGAGGGAGTCCATTCCGGTAGAAGAGTCGCCAAAGAAACATTCATCTCTTCCTTCTTCTTCAAAATCTCAAATGAAGATGAAAGGAAAAGTTCAGTCTCAGGAGGTTACAAAGGGCAGTAGATCAGCAAAGAGTGCCAAAAGGAGGTTGGACTACACATGAATTGTTATACAGGAGCAGCTTACAGCTGAAATAGAAGTTCCTCCACCCGAGCCCATACTTCAAGAAGAAGTACAAAATGAGCCTTTGAGACAAGACCCTTTACCATCTCCTAGGTCTTCACCAATTCATATTGATTTGGAAGACGAGGAGATAGAGGCCAATGTTACAATTATTCCTCCCTTGGATGTTAGTAGAGATACCACATATTGGCTTGAGAGCTCTTTGGGAAGGACGAGAAGAAGGCCTTTGTATTAGGTGATTGATGATGACCTCAGTATATATCAAGAAGCACCCAAAAAGGAGGCCAAGAAACAAATGCATTTTGAGAGGAATCTTGAGGGTGAAATGGTCATGGAGACAACTACGTCTCTTGAAGATAAAATTAGGGATGAGGTGGATGTTGATGATCTCATAATGGTCAAAGAAAACCTTGGTAAAAGTACTCGACATGCTGATATGAGTTTGTTTAAGATGGTAACTGAAAATATTCAAGAAAGAGTGCAAAGGGATGGAGAAGACAAAGCAGCCCTCAAGGCGGAAAATCGTCAACTCTGGTTATATATATCAAATCTTATTCAAGGAACCTCACAAACAACACAGTTATTGCCTCAAGTTTTAGAAACACCAGTTGATCAGCAGCAGTTGAGGCAGTTGGTTATTTGTGGAAAACAAACTCAGGAATGGATTGAAGAGTTCATCGTCAAAGGAAAAGAAATCCTAACATAGGTCTTCCAGTTGAGATACAAAGCTCATGATTTACATCAAGGTATCCAGGATTTTGAGTAGTTGATAGCCGAGTTCAAGCCTATGCACGAGATCACAATTGCAGATTTAGAGATGGCTTATGGCTCTACAATGGCAAGAGAACACAAAAGACAAATCCTGGAGTGGAAATAAGGTCATCTTATCAAGGTAAATACATATGTTAGAATATCTGAGGAGTTTGCAGTGTATAAACAAAGAGTCATTGATACTCTTAGGTTCATCAGAGAATTTGTTGCAGCAATTCCTTGTCAGTATTTCCTTGAGGATGGTTCATACATTGGGCTTGACGTAGTCCAAGCAGAGTGTCTTGCATGGTAGCAATGGGTGTTGAAAGAATGAAGATGATTTCCATGATGTCAGCACAGTTCGAGAAAGCGGCCAATGAGAGTGAAGATTTCTTGATATCTATTGCAGATGGTGAAGAAATCTTGGAAAAGCGGCAATTTGCTATTAATAGTATCAACACTCCCACCACATATGAAGTTGCCCGCTTTTTAGCGGATGTGATCGAGATTTAAATCAGCTTTTTTCTAGAAGCTTCTTCCACCCTTTCTTTCTATTCTTGTCTCAATTCTTATCCATTCTTTGAGGATAGAAAGAAAACAATTGTAACAAGTTGTCATGAGTTGGCACTTTCCATTTTTAGATGCTTTCTAGGGTTTAGATGTTTTAGCTTTCCTAGAATTATAAATAAAGCTTGCATGTTGGCAAGCAGTAGCTGTAAAAGCAAGGATATTTTAGGGTCCCCTACTCCTCTGCTTAGTTATAAATAAGAGAAGTGTTTGCTCATTTTTCTTTAACCGTGCTTGTGATAATAGAATCGCTGAGCTTATGCCTTCATGTTTGTTATCGTTTATTGTCAGTTCACTTTGTGTAAAGAGCAAGTTTGCATGCCTCCTTAGCTGCAAATTCTTGTTTAGTGCATGTATTATGTGTCAATTATAATCAGGTTGATCGCATGTTGCAAGTATTTTTCTACAACTTGTTGTCCCGAAATTGTAATCTGTGTTCCAGAAGTTTGAGTAAATAAAATCTTGAAGCTTGCTTTGCTGCCCTCGATATAAATATCCCAGATTTATGTTTATTGTTTTGTGCTAGAAGTGTGAGGAAATAAAATCTTGAAGCTTGCTTTGCTGCCCTTGAAATAAAGCCTCATATTTCTGTAATACTTTTATGATCTCCTTTTTCAGCTTGCATTGAAATTTAGTAGATGTATGTTGAGGAAAGTTCATTCAAGTATCTTTGTCAGAAAATCAACCTCGTCCATTTCTAGACTTGCTTTGCGTTTACTCGAGAGGATAGAAACTTTTTAGCATAAGTTAAGTTGTAGTTGTCAAGTTTCATTAAAGGGAAAACCTCAGCTACAACATCTAGAGTTATATAACCTTCTGTTCTCGTAGCTGAATCAAAAAGAGGCAAAAATTAGTTTTAGTTTACTTACTTTATGAAACTCGGCAAAAGAGGGAGCTTCCCCTCCTAATTTGAAGAGCAGATTACTGCACATAGCTGTCTGTTTCCAAAACACATTCCAGAGGTACGATTTGAAATGCCAATAGTATTCTGGTGCCCACCATGGGGCACGAGGCATAGAACTTCAAGAAAGCTTGTGCTTTGCAATACATGTATGACTCTCCGGCATCCTACTACTCCAGTTCAACAACCTGATCTTACACCTCCAGTTATCCAACCGAATCTCGAGATAATTGAAGGAGAGCAAGCGGACATTATTAGTAGCTTAAGGATTTTCATCTTTGAGAAGAAGGAGACCCCTTCTCTATGGAGAAAAGCTACCAAAGTACTAGAAAAAGAAGAAAGGAAAGCCAACATTGCAGTCGGAAGACCCGTATTGCCTGATCCTGCTTGGGATTAGCCAATCTTGGCTCACATAGTCTATATAAGAAGAAGGAGGAATCCTCTCTTTCGAGAAGACATGAATGTTGATCCTTTCATAACACATCCCATTTAAGTTGGAGAGCCATCCAATGAAGCTCCTGAAGTCAACATTGTACTTGAGATCAAAGAAGAAGAACTTGAAATCAAGTTGGAAGAACCTGCAATTCAGCGAGGAGCAATGGGTGACAATAATGACAATAATAACAACAACAACAACAACAACAAAAATCGCAACAACAATCGCAATCAGAGGCGAGAGATCAAGTTGCCTTGGGGCAATCAAATTGGACCTTTGGCCTTGGTAGTAAATCATGAACTACCTAAGGGATCTAGAAAGCACTTCCCACGATTCCATAGAGATGGAACACAACATCCTGACAACCATGTTTCAACCCTCTCAACAGTTTGCGGCATCTTGCATGTCGCACATGAAGATGTTGCAGTACGTCTCTTCGTCGAGACTCTCAACAGTGTTGTAGTTGAATGATTCCTACACTTAGAACCAGGTTGCATTACAGACCGGGTCACTATGAGTGAAAAGTTCTTCGCACAGTTCAAGCCCGTAGAAGATAGTGACCGATTGTTCGCTCAGCTATCCAACGCAAAGATGGAAGCTCACGAGCCAATGAGAGAGTTTGTGGCAAGGTTTAATCGCCTTGTTACACATATCTCACACACGCTCGATCCATCACTTGAAATTCTGATGAGAAGTTTTGTTAATTCTCTTCCATCTGAGATAGCCTTCCTCCTCAAGTTGACTAATGAAATAGAATTAGAAAATGCACAGCAAGGAACGATAGAGATCGAGGACAACATGATCACTAGTGGAAAAATGAAGGGTGATTCTATCAGGCCTTTAGTTCAAAGTTCTGTTGATCCACTATTGCAAAAGGTGGCGAATGAAATGACTATTCTCAAGAGGTAGTTGCCCACTCACCCTGCCCCACCTACACCACTTGCATTACCAGCACCACAACAAAATCAAGCACCACAGCAATACCAAGCACCACAACAGCCGTTCCAACCAAGGAGGAACAACTTCCAGCCTTTCAACAACTTCAAGCCATGAGGGCCACCTCCACCAAGGCAAGCAGTTGATAATACACAGAATGATGTGTTTTTCTCTTTTCAAGATACCAACGAACATACCGACTCTTTATGTCCTAAGAATTTGAGGATGACGTGGATCATGGGTTTTGCCGAAACTGCACCAGAATCAAACTTTGTACCTACTCCTAGTTCGAATGTTGTCTTACCTCAAAAGGACAACTTCGATGGCGACTCCGTAATGGGATACTTAGAAAGTGAACCCGATGAAGAATAAGAAGAAAAATAAAAGGATCCCCATCATTACTCTCTTGCCGTGAATCCTAAAAATCATATATCTCCTGTGTTCACACGAAATCAACATCAGAAAGCACAAGATGAAGAGAGACTGAAGGAACAAAGAGAAAAAGAAAAAGCAAAGGAAGTAGCTCCTACTTCCAAGCCTTCTCGGGAGAATGTAAGTACTCAAGACTCAAATTTTGATATAGTAGACTCCTTGATGAAGAACAAAGTGCAAATTTCTCAACTAGAATATCTCCAAGATCACCCATAGCAAGTCGACCAACTTCTCAAGTTTGTAAAGAAAGGACCAGCCAAGCAGCCAACATTGCTCGAGTCATCTGTTCCAGCAGGAGACAAACCCAAGCCCTTCTATATTTATCTATACATGGGAGGTTACAAATTGAGCAATTGTATCATTGATTCAGGAGCCTCAGACAATATCATGCCGCTTCAAGTGATGAATGTTTTAGGACTATCATGCACCAGCACAAAATATAAATGTTACTCACTGGAGTTCAAGTCAGTGCCATTAGTTGGACAGTTGAAAGATGCTCAAGTAAAGCTAGCAGCTTGTCCAGAAAAGAAGATTATGATGACCATCCTAATAGCTGACATCCCAGCTAGCTATGGGATGCTATTAAGCCGAAGTTTTTGCAAGGACCTCGGTGGAGAAATACAAATGGATTGGTCTTCTGCGACCATTCCAGTAAAGGAAGGAACTTTCAAGCTGGAGCCAGAGCTCAAGTCTATATTTGCGGTGGTGAAGTCTCAAGATCCGCAAGCACAAGTTTTATTTCAAGAAACTGGTCCTGGGACCTATGTGTTGCTGGAAGAAATAAATGATGAAGAAGATCGGAACAATGGACTCATCAAAGGAAAGTTCACAAAATAAGAAAAAGGAAAGAACAAGATGTACCCCTTAGGAAAATTCATAGAGAATCTAGAAATATGGACCATGCAATTCGATGGGAGTTGCTCGACTGCTGGTTCAGGGGTGGGAGTTGTCATAATTTCTCCTGAAGGAAAGTTGTATCCATTTGCATATCGCTTGCAATTCGAATGCACGAACAATACAGCTGAATACGAGGCGCTTTTGTTAGGCCTTAAGAATGCTTGAGATATGGGTATTAAGCTACTCGAAGTCGAAGGTGATGCCGAACTGATCGTCAAACAAGTTAGAAATCAATATCAAGTGAAGAAAGATCGCCTTCGAAGTTATAAAGATAGGGTCTGGAATGCAATAGACTGGTTCATAGCATTTGGCATTAAGTATCTTCCGTGCTTGAAGAACAACAAAGTGGATGCTCTCACAGTTTCTACTTCTCTTTTCATACAAAATGTTGATTTTCGTCAGAGTGCATTTTCTATCGAACTCATACACAGGCCCGTTGTTCCTGAAAACAATCAGAATTGGCAAGTTTTCAATGATGATGATCACATCAAGGAATTCCTCACTATGTTAGAAAACTTTGAAAGCCTATTCTTTGAAGGGAGTTCTTTTCCTTTTAGAGAATCATTAACTGAGGATTCAGAGGTAACCGAGTCAGGCGTTATCCAGTTGCAAGGAAATCAGATTTCCAAAGAAGAAGTTTCCTTAGAAGATGTTTTTGACAGACAAGACAAACATAAAGAAGATGTTGAATCTTCCAAGGAAAAATATTTTATACAGTTGAAAGGAAACAAGATTCCTAAAGGTTTAGTTTCCTTGGAGAATCTGTTTGATAGACATGACAGGCACATCCAAAATCAAAGAGATTCAGGTGATAAGACTTCTGCCAAATATCACTCAGTAAACATCGGCTCTGAAGACAAGCCCCGACTTGTAAATTTGGGCAATTGCTGCACACCAGAAGAGAGTGAGAAGCTGATCGCCTTATTCAAATAGTATCGGGATGTTTTCGCTTGGTCTTATGAAGATTTGAAAGTCTTCTCTCCTACAGAATTGTCTCACACAATTCCTTTGAAACTCGATGCTAAGGCTTTCAAACATAAGCAGAGGCATTACAACCCGCTCATTCAAGGTACGATTTATGCTGAGATTCAAAAGATGGTTGATGCTAAGATCATTTTTTCGATACATCATTCTACTTGGGTATCAAATATAGTTCCTGTACGAAAGAAGAATGGAGAAATTAGAATATGTGTTGATTTCAGGAACCTAAATCAGTCTTCTCTGAAGGATAATTACCCATTGTCGATCATGGATCACACCCTACAAACTGTCACTAGGTCAGAAATGCTCTCTCTACTTGACGGTTTTTCTAGGTACAATCAAATTGCAGTTGCTGAAAATGATTAGTTTAAGACCGCATTCACCACCCCATGGGGAACATTTGCATATCAAAGGATGCCTTTCGGTCTCATTAATGCAAGTGCAACTTTCCAGAGAGCCATGGATTTGGCATTTGGAGATTTGAAGAACAAAGTCATTGTGGTCTATCTAGATGATCTTACTGTTTTCTCAAAGAGGCGGAAAGATCACTTCTCCCACTTATTAGATGTCTTCGAAAGGTGCAGGTATCATCATATCTCTCTAAATCCCAAGAAGCCTATCTTTGCAGTGACTGAAGGCAAGCTACTCGGTCACATTGTTTCAAAGGAAGGAACCCGAATTGATTCAAGTCGGGTTGAATCTATCAGAGATTTGTCTCTTCCGACCACTAAGACAGGGGTTCACTCTTTCTTCAGTAAAGTGAACTTCATACGAAGGTTTGTACCGGATTTCTCTGAATTGATAAAGGAAATATCTGCCATGATGAAGAAGAAGTTCACTTTCAAGTGGATGGAAGAAGGAAAGAAAGCTTTCGTTGCAATCAAAGAAGCTATCAGCTGAGTGCCAGTATTGGTTTGTCCTAATTTTGAAAAGAGTTTTATTCTCTATTGTTATGCATTGGAGCACACCATGTCGGCGATATTGACACAAAAGTTGAATGAAGAGATAGAGTCTCCTATCGCATTCATGAGTAGCAGTTTCAAGGCCAGAGAAACGCGGTATTCTCAAATTGAGAAGAATGCATATGCAGTGGTCCGAGTTGTCAAAATTTTTAGGTTCTACATCTTGAACTCCCATACAATAGTCTATGTCATTGATCCAGCAGTGAAAAACATGTTAACACAACAAGAGATGGGCTCTAAGAGAGGCAATTGGGTTGCAAAGGTTCAAGAATACGACCTAGAGATTCAACCGACCAAACTCATCCGCGGGAGAGGTCTATGTCAACTGATAGCTGAAGATGGTGATAAAAAGCTTCAAGAGAAAGTTATACCAAAACTTGAGCTCGAAGAGAAAGAAGATCTTCCTATGGTCTTACTGAATGAATCCGTAGGAGAATGGTTCACGGAGATTTGGTATTACCTCACATATGGTGATTGTCCACATCACTTGGATAAGCAACAAAGGAGGACACTAAGGTTGAAAGCCCATAATTATGTGATAATGGGCAACATTCTATACAAGCATGTGCTTGATGGAACATTTTTGTATGTGTCACCAAAGACCAACAACGACGTTTGTTGGAATCTTTTCATGATCAAGCATGTGGACGTCACTTTTCTTCAAGAGTGAGCTTTTAAAATTTTGCGAGCATAGTTCTTTTGGCCAACTATGTTTCGTGATGTGTATGAATGGGTGCACAAATGCCAGTTGTGTCAGCAGTTTGTTGGCAAGATGAAGTTGGTAGCCATTCCTCTCAGGCCAGTTATTATAGACGCTCCATTTCAGCAATGGGGCCTAGATTTTGTTGGTCCTATCAACCCACGGTCTACTAAGGGTCATATTTATGTCCTTATAGCTACAGATTACTTCACTAAATGGGTTGAGGCCATTCCAACTAAGCGAGCTACTTCTAAAGTGGTGTGTGACTTCTTAAAGGAAAATATTGTTTCACGCTTCGGAGTACCTCGCAAGATTGTGACAAACAATGCATCATGTTTCTCATCAGAGGAACTATTAGAGTTATGTTTTCATCATGGCATCACACTAGCTCGTTCATCAGATTATTACCCACAAGGTAATGGACAGGCCGAGTCATCAAACAAGAATATAGTCATAATAGTGCGCAAGTTAGTTGATGCTAATCAACGAACTTGGCATAAGAAACTTTACGACACTCTTTGGGCTGATCAAATCACTCCCAAGAGAGCCATTGGTACTTCACCTTTCATCATCATGTACAGTGCAGAAGCTATGTTACCCATCACGCTAGAGTTGTCTGCTTTGCAGCTAGCAACCACAGTAGAGGATGGAGAGTTTGCAGATCCGATTGAAAAGCGCATTATGCTCTTGATAAAGCTTTAAGAGGAAAGAGTGGAGGTGGTAGATAGAATCACCCAACATCAGGAACAGGTGAAGAAAATTTTTGACAAGAAAGCTCGTCAGTGAGATTTCGAGGTCGATGATCAAGTCCTACTGTGGGATAAGAGACATGAGCCCAAGGGAATGCATGGAAATTTTGATTCCTTGTGGCTGGGGCCATTCAAGATCCACGAGTTCGCTGGGGAGAATACTTATGTTCTCTCGCACTTGGATGCAAGACTCCTACCGCTGCCTCACAATGGACAGTACCTGAAGCACTTCATCTCTTCAGGGGTGGAGTGAAATTTCTGTAAATAATCTTTTTATGCTTTAGTAATGTGTTTCCCTTTTCTATAATTTTTCCTTTCATAATGTTGTATTTCCCTTTCTCATAACAATTCTATCGTGTTTTAGGTGATTAAGAGTCTTGTTTTAGGTGATTTCTTAGGGAAAGTCTAACTCTTAGGTGATTTATTAGGAAGTCCGGTCACAGGCGATTCTTAGGAAAAGTCTTGCAAATAGGTGATTAGGATGTAATGTTGACTCCGATACCCAATGGACAAGGCATTGGTCTAGCTTGAAACACAAATATTCTACGGTTCTCCTATGTCGAAAGTATCCGGCATGGTCCCCAGACGGAGCCAATGTTGTACCCCAAATTAAAAAAAAACACTTAGGCATTTTGAAGAAATGAGTCAAAATACTGTTAAATCTGTCAAAAAGGTCAAAATTGGGGTTTGCATATCTTGCATGAGGGTCAAAAACTTAGAAATTTAAAAATCAGGCAATCTGGGTCGGTTCAAAACGATCAAACCTACAATACCCAGATTTCAGTTTTTCATCCCTAAATTTTAGGAAAATTTCTATTTTTAGCAGTTTTCTAAAAATAGAAACTTTTTTTGGGTTTTTTTGGGTTTCTTAAGAAACGGATACTTGTAAAATTTTCTAAAAATATAAATTTTGGATTTTAGGGTTAAGACTGATTTTGATTGGCTTAAAATACTTCCTCATCAGGCTGGTGCAGTCAGAATCACAAAAAGATCAGTTTTACCCTACTGGGTCTATTCTGCTTTTCAGAAGTTTTTTCGGAGATCCAAGGTCATCAATGGAGGTTAGATAGCTGCCAGGTGTCAGAATCAAATGTTCAAGCATCAAACAAAGGCTGTCAACGAACAACATGCATGAAGAATGAGGAACAGGCAAAGGAAGTTTGAAAAAGTGAAAAATGCAAAATTTTGTCTAAGTTTGGTGAATCCAGGCGCCTCCAATCAAGAAGGGCGCCCATACTTCATGCCTTAGAATATTTTCCATTCTGACAATCAAAGACAAGGGTGGCACATTAAATAAGGTGAAATTTTGAAAATTACATAAAAATGGTTAACTCTGCCAGCCATGGGTGCCCTTGAAGGAGAAAGGCGCCCAGCTTTTCAAGAGGTCAAAAGCCAAAATTAGGGTTTCCGCCTCCAAGCCAATGTTGCTTAGAATCTTCCCAGCTTTGCAATGAATCAGTCAGCTCGATCACTCGATCTTGCGATCATCCGGAATATCAAATCAAACAGAGGCATTTCACGCTGGAGACAAAATGAAAATCAGGAAATAATGAAACAAATTCTAAGTTTGGTGACTTTGGGCGCCCAAGCTTTTGAGGCATCTAATGATGAAATTTGCAGAAGGTCCCTCCAACGTAACTCCATCAGACTGGATCCAACTATCCAGCACATTCATCAGCTCGTCAGTCGGAGTTAGCAATCATCAAATGTCACAGGCCGAACAGAGGAGAAAAAGTATATAAAATGATAGAAGTTGGAAGCAACAGTGGAAAATCCAAAATAAAAACTAAGTCTGGAAGAGATGGGCACCCCTGAAGGAGAAAGGCACCTAGGGTTTAGAGCCACCAGAAGTTAGTTTCCGGAGATCAAGTATCCAAAAGACCCCTTCCAGAATCTCATTAGCTATCCAGTGAATCCGTTAGCTAGTCAGTCTGATCAGCACAACGCCCGAAATCATGAAATCATTTGAAGGTCAGAAGACAAGTAAGGTTTTGAAGATCATGAAAATGGCTAACATTGGACAAAATAGGCACCCCTGTTAGAGATAGGCACCTGACAATTTGAAGGGTCAAATGAAGTTTTTGACAGAAGACATCTCCAGAACAATGTCGTTAGATCCAATCTGGCTCCGTAATGAAATGTTCAGTTTGTCTGCCGGATAAATCTAGAAGCCAAGTGACAGAGCCGAATCAAGGTTGAAAATTGAGCAGAGGTGAAAACAGTGAAAAAATGGCTAAGTTTGGAGAGATTGTGCGCCATACCTCAAGAAGGGCGCCCAACTTCTCATGCCTTAGAGAAATTTTTAGGATTTTAAAAAAATTAAAAAGAAGAAGAAACGCCTTAGGTCAAATGCATTAACTAAATTTAGGGTTTTTCAAATTAGGGTTTGAGAAGCTGTTTTCAAAGGAAAAACTTATTTAAGGACACCTCTATGTATTATTTTTCATATTTTCTTGCAGGTGTCTTCAAGGAGAAACATAGCAGCAACTTCAAACCTATATTTTTCAAGATTTAAGAACCTTAACTTGTTGGTTTTTCATAAATTTTTAGATCGGCACTCAAAGAAGGCTTGCTTTTTCATATTTTTTTTATCAAGAACATCAAATTTGTGAAGAAGGCCATTACTTTCAATTTTCAACAAGTTGGTCCATATTTGTTCTATCTTCTGGACAAATTGTTGAAGAATTTTCTCAAAGTTGCAGCAGTTGCTTTTATTTTGTGTGTCAGAGAAAACATCAAATTCTTCCATTTCTAATCTTCTAGGTCTATACTAAACCTCCTTCTAGATAAAACCCATATCACAGCTTTTTCAGAGAAACTTAAAGTTGTTGCTTTTTCAGTCAGAAGCCAGGGTTTGCAAAATCTGATCAATTGGGTTCATCCAGAATACATTCAAGAACAGTACCCAGATGCCAGCTTTTTCTGCTCTTTTTGGTAGAAAATTAGGGTTTGCTGCTCTTTCAGTCTTTACTTCAAATTTTCAAAAGTGGATGATCTGGGTTGGCTTGTAACAAAATTCTAATCAGAACCCATATCTCAGAAAAAAATTCAAAATTTCATCCGTTTGAGGAAGAAAAATTAGCAAACTAAAATTAGAAAGTTTGCCAAAACTCGTCAGAACCTAGGCATGTTTACTGTCAATCTTTCAGTTTTGTAGAATGGAGTACATTCCTACAAAGTTCAAGACGAAATCAGCACTGTACCATGATTTCATAGAGACAGCCGAGACTGACTTACATCATATTAAGCCAGTATTCAATCTACGTCCTTTGGAAGATGCAAGCAACACCACCATCAGACATCTTGGCCATTCAGGTCTTCTCGCAGCAGCATCCATACCTTTCTCAGTAGAGAGCTTAGAATTCATAATTTCTTGTATCAAGCATTATAATCCAGCCACAAGGGAAATTCAGTCAGTTGACGAAAGAATCATATGCAGCTTAAAGCTAGACATGATTGAGAAATGCTTCTCGATGCCACCATGGCCTGGAAGTGTCACCATCAACATTAAAGAAATGTTGAGGAAAGTTTGTTCAAGTATCTTTGTTAGAAAATCAACCTCGTCCATTTCTAGACTCTCTTGCTCTGCGTTTACTCGAGAGGCTAGAAACATTTTAGCGTAAGTTAAGTTGTAGTTGTCAAGTTTCATTAAAGGGAAAATCTCAGCTGCAAAATCTAGAGTTCTATAACCTTGTGTTCTCGCAGATGAATCAAAAAGATAGGCAAAAATTAGTTTTAGTTTACTTATTTTATGCAACTCAACAAAAGAGGGAGCTTCCCCTCCTAATTTGAAGAGCAGTTTACTGCACATAGTTGTCTGTTTCCAAAATGCATTCCAAAGTTGCAATTTGAAACACCAACACTAGGTAAAAGTAAATAAGTAGTAGCACAACAAGGTGTAACACCTATCTTCAATTGATTAGTGTTCTTCAGACTTTTGGTATGTGTTCCATTTATATCTTTGAGTTCCAAATATTTTACCTTTGTTTGCCATTTGATTCAAGTTTTAAGCTTCTCCCTAAGCTTCACTTAAGGGGGGTGTTAAAGTAAAAGGTATTTCATAATTAATTAATTATTTAATTATTAGACTTATTTTCTTCTAATTACTTAAGATTACTTAGATCATGTCCTTTTTCTATCTCATGTCATAGGATGAGAACACATGTCATGATCTTGTTTATCCTTACCATTTCTAAGTTAATTATCCTTTTATAAGGATTCTCTTTTTATAATCATTAAGATGCACATTCATAATTATTCATGATTTTTTGGATCAATAGATCTTGGCCTCCATAGCTTTGCTATTCTCTCTTTCTGTGACAGGTGTTTGATTGTAGGTAATCCTTGGGAGCTGTGAAGTTGATTTTTCCCAACTTCAATAGTATGTTGGTGAATGTTGTCTTTAATATCACTGATTATCTTGTTTTTTCTTGTCAAGGGGGTTGACCTAACATTCACTTATTTATTGAAAATCTCCCTAATAATGTCTGTAGAAATCACCTTGACAAGTTTATTTATCAAGAAGGTGAATGGGAATAAGTTACAAATGCATGTTTTAACAGATAGATCATACACATCATAGATCATTTTCATGCATTAGATTACACCCATGTTGCTTAGAATCTACCTTATAGTTTTTGGATCTAAGCTATACAATTTTTTAAGACTATTATAGCTAATAAGACAATCATTACTCCAAGGACATAAAATTATGAACATTGACAAATCAACTCAACACATAAGCAACATTATTTAAATCATCCATAACATTGACAAAATTAACTAAGCTAAGTATCCCTATTTATCACGTTTAGTTTTTGTGTACACCTATTTATAATGATCAAATTCACCCCTATAATATAGAATAATCGTGTGTTTGTTGTTTGTACTTATATAATTAGCCTAGATGATTTATAAAAAAAAAGTATTCATTTTCGATATAAATAAATAGAATTAAATTCCATAACAAGAAGAGTAAAAGGTAGGGAGGAAATAACAAGTAGAAACAATTATATATGACATATTTAAATTTGATCTTTTCACGAAATCATATTATAAGTTTTTAGAAAGATTGTATCACATGAAAGAAGAGATTCCATGTAAAATATATAAAATTATAAATAACTATAATTGTTGAATATAATAGAAAAGAAGGTTTTTAACATCTATGAGGTTGAAGACAACTTAGGGATAGTTGACCAAGCCATTTTAGCTTTCTATATTATCAATATTTTGCTATATGTTTTGATGATGATCTCCCCCATTTTCTAGAACCTTCTCCTTTTTTACTATATCCTAAAAATAAACTACTGCTAAAGCACATGCATAATTGGCTTGAATTTCATTGTAAGCTTCACACTCTAAAATAAAGTTTCTCTAACTCAATTCCCCCAACTATGTAAAAGAAAGAGACCCTCTCTTCCCATTCTTCTTTTGTGCTCCTCCATCTACTTTTCACACCCAAGATGATGTGAATTAGTTCTCAATTGGATATAAGAATCTTTGCTCTCAAAGGAAAATTTTCCTCTATATAGACCTTTTGGTGATAGTCATATGTGGGGTTAAATTCATCACAATGATATTTTCTCTTTTTCTTAACTCCTTGTCCCACATAGACTTGAAAAATTTATCAATAATAAATATTGCTATTTCTTTATTATTATTTGGACACACATTTAAGTTGATGTTTCATTTATTTTTTGTTTCATCCAAAACTTTTTTCTCTTGTTCAACACTTATTTAATAACAATCTTATATTATCTAATTGCCTCCATCTATTCAATTCATTTTTAGATATCCTTACATATAAACACAACAATTGCTTCAATAAGAAAAATATATATTTTTAGAAGAACCTCATAAAACCAAACCTTCTATTTTAAATTTGCTTGTCATCAAAACTAAATCCTCTCTATTTCTAGGAGAGCTTGTATATATACTTTATATACATATTTTTCATTTAGATAAAATATAAATAACTGTCACATGAAAATGCTTGATAAGAAACATTGACTATCGTAGGATCCTTCGTCCGTCGAAACAAACATTTAGAAAATAGACAAAAGACCGACTTGTGAGTTGTACAAACAAGAAATTGGTTTTTGATTGAAACTAAAAACGAACCGAAGATATTTTTTCAGCCAATTTTTTAAGTCTCGCAATAAGAGGGGTTTCCATGTTGGGTCCATTTATGGGTAAAACTTATTATTTTAATTTATATTATTAATAATCATCTGACTTTATATCATCTGTCTTTCATAATATCCCATCCAAGATCCCATATAGATCAGCTGAGCTATGGGATTGGAAAACAAAGAAGAATTTATTTGGGTTGCTTGTTATGCCTGTGGTCTTATATGGTTGTGAAGTTTGGGGCTACAACACATCAACACTAAAATGGAGGCAAATAGAAAGATTACAAAAGCACCTAATCACGAGCAATTTCAAAATAAAAAGTATAGTTCCATATGAGATTGTTTTAGCTGAGGCGAGGGCTTTCCCAATGGAAATGACAACATTATTTTTTTTATTAGGCTATTTGAAGAGAATTGAGAATATGGAGGAACATCGATGGCCCAAAAATGTGGTGGAAGAAACCTTAACTAGAAGGAAGAGCACGTGGATGAGGCAAAATGTCATGTGGATGGGAAAATGGGGGATAAGCATGCAAGAGTGTCCAAACAAAAATGTAAAAATTAAAAGGTATGTAAAAGAGAAATTCAAACATATCATGTGGTCAAAACAACTTGGTCGAAAAGGAGAACACTATGTTCTGAATTTTAACCCCACTTGTGATCGCGAGCAAAAATATTACGTGGGGCCAGATATAAAGTGGAAGGCTAAAATGTTGATAGCCCCATTGAGAACTAGTTCTCACCATTTGAGGTGTGAAATAGGGAGATGTACAATACCCAAGGAGGCATGGGAAGATAGGATTTATTATTTATGCTCTTTGGGTTTAGTGGAAATAGAGTGGCACTACGCCATGTAGTGTAAGGCTTACGAGGACATCATGTGCAGTTACTCGGATCTGTTTAAAGTCAAATCATTAGAGGCCTTGTTTGAAGAGGAGAAGATTGTTGAAACAATAAGTTACCTAATCAAAATTCACAGCAAAAGAAACAAAATCAGTAAGCAGTTAGAGGGCAACAAGGAGTAGTTGGTGGGGTCAGCGGCTGCTCTATTTGTTGCAAAGTGTGGTTTCGATTTAGTTTCTTGGGTCCCATAGATCGATTGTTCTTGTGGACGTAATTAAAAGCATTCATTCATTCAATGATGGACAAATATCAACGTTGGAGCCTTCCACCACGAAGCAACTAAAGTCTAGGAAATGCCATATTTTTATTTTTGTTTTTAATTTATTTGGGCATAGGAATTTATATTTTAAAAAATGACTCGCGCTGAAATGTTAATTATTAGTTTATAATTCATAGGTTTTATAAAACGAAAATCATATTATCTAAATTTTAAAGAAAATTTATTATTTTTTACATGAGACTTAAGTTAAATAAATAAGATGCATATAAATTGTTATGCATTTGATCATTATTTTAATGTTATAATAGTTTATAATAGAATAATATTAATGATTACAATTATTCTTAACTAAGATCTATATTAGCAACACTTTTATCATAGTTAACATTCCAAAATAAATAAAACTTGTTGCCTATTTTTAATATGGTAACTTACCTCTCTTTGCAAGTTCTTCAGGTGCTTTGCAAAGTCCTCATCACTGACACAACTCTTTTCTCCTCTATCCATCTTCCTCAAATCAAAAGTATTCCTCAGACTACTCGCAAATATAATATAGAAGGGGATTTACAAGTACTCCTATTGACATAATTGTTGTAAGCAAACTCTGTCTGTAGTAAAATTAAACCCCATCCCTTGGGATTATCTCCTACTAAGCATTTCGATAGGTTGCCCAAACTTCTATTCACTACCTCTATTTGTACATCAATCTGCAAATGGTGTGCATAACTAAACTTCAAATTAGTCTTCAATTTTTTCCATAAGGTCCTCCACAAATACCCAACAAAATATGTCTCTGTTTGAAACTATACTCCATGGTAGACCATGGAGTCTAACCACCTGTCAAAAAAAACTATGTAATATGAACTTCATCACTAGTCTTTTGACATGGAATGAAATGTGACATCTTCAAAAACTTGGCAACCACCACAATTATTGAATCATGTCCTCTCAATGCCCTTGATAGACCAAGAACAATGTCCATGTTGATATCTTCCCAAGGTCTCTCTAGTATAGGTAATAACCGATATAGCCCAATATTCTAAATTATTCCTTTGATCATCTCACATACTTTTCAACTTTGCACAAATTTATTCACATCCTAGTGCAAATGTAGGCAATAATAATTCTCATTGACATGAGAAATAGTCTTATCTTGACTAAAGTGTCTTGCCAATCCTCTACTATGCTTCTCCTTAATCAAATTTCATCTCTTAGAACTCCTCAAAATTCACAACTATATTTCTCTTAACAACATAACATCTTGGATTATCGATATCCAACAGTCTCGTCCTATCCATAACAGTGGGTTCCAAACAATCTTTCCAAGCCTTTATAAAGTCTAGATATGTAGGATACATATTTTTGAGTTCATCAAACCCAACAACCTCTATCTTCATCTTTGTCAACAATTTTTGCCTTCTGCTTAAGGCATCAACAACTTTGTTTGACCTTCCACTCTTGTACTTGAAAACAAAATTATAATTGAAAAAATCAACCCATTTTAAGTGCCTTTGGATCAATTTTCCTTGAATATTAAGATACTACAAAGCCTGATGATTGATATATAAAACAAGCTCTTTTGGTAACAAATAATGCTTCAATTTCTTCAAAGATTGAACTATAGCATAAAATTCTTGATCATATACATAATAATTTTTCTTGGCATCATTAAGCTTTTCGTTGAAATAAGCAATGAGGTTACCTTCTTGACTCAAAAAAAACTTCTATGATATTACCACTAGTATCACAATCTCCCTGAAATACCTTATTGAAATTTGGAAGTGCCAAAATAAGTTTCTATGTGACTTTTTGCTTCAACATATCAAAAATCTTGACTACTCGTGTAGTCCATTTAAACTCGTTTCTATCCCCTCTCATTGTCTTAGTTAGGGGTGCACGAATGCTACTAAATTTCTTGATAATTTTCCTATAAAAACTTGTCAAACCATGAAAACATATTACTTGTATAACACTTCTTGGTGTAGGCCATTATATGATAGCCCTCACTTTCTTTGGATCCATCCTAAGACCCCCAACTGAGATAAAAAATCTCAGATACACCAACTCCTTCACAAAACTACATTTCTTTATATTAATCAACAACTTCTGCTCCCTCAACTTCTCAAAAATTTTATGAATATGCATTAGGTGTTCCTTAAAGGTCTTATTGAAAATCAAAATATCATCCAAATCAACAATGACATATTTACCCAAAAAAAAATTGAATACCTTGTCCATGAGTCACATGAATGTGCTCAATGTATTATTTAGCTCAAATGGCATGACTAACCACTCGTACAGGCCCTCCTTAGTCTTGAAGGTTGTCTTCCATTCATCTCCTTCACTAATTCAGATTTCATGATATCCACTCTTCAAGTCAATCTTCATGAAGTACTTGGATTCAATCAAGAAATCCATAATGTCATCCATCCTCGACAATGAAAATCTATAATTGATTATGATCATGTTAATGGTTTGAGAGTTTGTACACATTCTCCACTCTCTATCCTTCTTTGGTTCTAGTATTATGGGCACCACACATGAACTTAGGATCTCTCAAATCAATCCTTTCTTCAATATCTCTTGAGTTTGTTTGTTCAACTCCTCATTCTCTATAGGAGGTATTCTATCGGCTATCTTATTTGGAAAACTAGCTCCTAGTATCAAATCCATTTGGTGACTAATCTTTCTCATTGGTGGTAAATACTCAAGTACATTATCATATACAATGTATTGGAACTCTTCCAATAGATTTGAAACTTTTTCTGGTACATCTTCATATCCTTCCTTGTTGACTATAGAAATCAATGCAAAGAACATATGCTCGTACCATCCAAAAATATTATCATCAACCAAATAAATTCTTTGCATTACTACATACCTTTTCTTTCACCTCCTTTAGGAGCTTCAACTTGTGAAAAATTCCATCCTTCATCAAGGAATGAGTGTTGGCATGACCATCATCTACTACATGTTGATCAAATTGCCATGGATTCCCCAATAATATGTGAGAAACATCCATATGCATGATGTCACACAATACCTCACCATGGTAATTCCCAATCTTAAACTTTACTAAGCATTTCTCATTAACTAGAGCTTTGTGGTCCTCCTACAACTATTAATTTGATACAGATGTGGATGTCTCCTACTTTCCAACTACATTTTTTTAACCATCTCTTCTAAAACAAGATTATCAATGCTACCACTATCAATGATATCATCACAACATCTACCTCCAAATTTACATATTTTGCAAAACAAAATTTTCCTTTGAACTAGCTCTTTCTCCTCATGACAAGAGCTTCTCCTCTTCCTACATCTTCAAAATGCTCAGATTCAAGATTTCATCTACATGTGCAACTCGTTCATTACCTTCATGTCTTCTATTTTTCCTTTGTTGATGTTGTGAACACTCGTATGCTCAATGTCCTTCTCCACACTGAAAATAAACTCCACATAAACCTCCTCTTCTAGGTCCTCATTTAGGTCTTCCTTTTCCTCTTTGTTCACTATTATTTTGGTCATGAGGATGGTAAGCATTATCTCCTCATAGTTTTGACTATTACCAAGTTCTTCATTCTTCATTCGACATTTATCTCAACCTCCATAGGATCTTCCACTAGTCTTTCCACCATGATATCTTCCCCTTTTCTTACTTTCAAATATTTTGTTCAACTTCTCTTCTACCTTCATGGAAAATTGATAGACATCTTCTATGGTATTCATTCTAACCAAACTTAGCTCCTCTTGGATAGTCTCAACCCATTGATGTAACGAGCTACCCTCTTCTTAGCCTCAAAATAACCTATCCTGATTATGAACTTGTAAAAATCCTATGTATTCTTTAACATAATTGTTCCCTTGCTTCAACCTTTGCATCTTCTTTAACAAATCTAACTCATAATCAACTGGAATGAACTACTTATTTAACTTCTCCACCATCGAATCCCATCTTGCAATTTTTTTTTTCTTGACTACTTCTTTCTAGTTATACCTCCTTCCACCAAATATTAGCACAATATTTCAGTTTGGTCTTTGAAAATTTGACCCATTTAGGATCTTAGACATCCTCATACTCAAAATACTCTTCCATATCATTTATCCAATCAATTAACTTATATATTGAGATTTCTAGAATAATTAAAAGCTTTAATCTTAAACCTTTTTCCAATCTTGGAAATTTTCCTCAACAACATATTTTTCTTAGAATCTCTTGTAGCATCTTGTTCTTCAAATTGCTCTTCTTTTTCAACTTTAGTCTTCACTTTCACTTTCTTATATTCTTCTAACATCTAATCCCTTAGATATCTCCTATTGGAGTATATAATAATATGTCTCTAGAGGGCTATGTAACCCTCATCTCTGCCAACATTTCTCCCACCACTATGGTTTCTTCGTGGAGGCATCTTGACTTCCTCTTTACTTCTTGACTAACTACCACAAGTCCTAGTGTAAATTGCCTCATGTTCGATGCTTTGTTTACACACCCATAACTCTTGCTTTGATACCACTTTATGAAGGGGAAAATTGCACAACACACAACCACATAGATTTATCATAGGAAGATGAGTATTCTTGTATTGAATTGAACACATATTCATTACATGAATGAGAAAAACAAACAGAGGATGAAATTCTCACAGGCTTCAACATATTATAGCTTCTCTCCCTTGGTTTCTGGAGCCTTCTACCTTCCGTTTCTTTAAATACACCTTCAAATATTTCTTTCCACCCTTCCTCATGGCTTACCACCTTCCCATCATCATTCCCTACTGAAAAATGCTTGAATAATGGTCATAAATGGCCCTTTGGTGCCTTGAAGTAAAATTTTAAAATTTGTAACTCTCACCCAAAATGGCTCATCTTTCGAGAGCCATAACTTTTGATCTGGGTACTCGATTGAGCCTATTTTTTAAATTGAAGAGCTCAAAGTGTTGTATGAAATATTTATTCCAAATTAAGAATTGACTAGTTTTGACCACCCAATCGATCATTTAAAGGTCCAAAATTCAAGTTGAATATTTTTTATATGATTCTTGAACCTTGAAACTTTAATATCTCACTATTTGGAAATGATCTTTGGTTAAAACATAATCATAGGCTATGCTTATAATTTTGGGTAAATTTTCAGGTCCATATGTGCTCAAATTCAAATTTTCTAAAAATAGAAACCTTGCTATTTTTAACCATTTAAAAAAATGTAAAGTTCTAAATTGTTATCCAAAAATTTAAAAGGAAATAAGCCTCATGAATATTTGCCAAACCAAACATAAATCAAAATATTTGTTTTTGGGTGATGCAAGATTTCCTATACACCCTAGATGCTTCTACATCAAGTTCATTATTATGGCATACTAAAATAACCCTAAAAATAAATTATGTAATTCAAAATCTAAAATTTTCACCCCTTCCTACTAGTTGTTGTGGTTTTACTTAATGCATGTTTGTGTGACATGTTATGCCATTGTATTTAAAGACATGGAAAGTACACTTGTTTTCATAAGATAAAATACAATTAGGAGAAAATATTGGACCACATTAAAATTTCTAAAGGGATAACACATCAAATCCACATCATCTTTCAAAAGGCCATTTGTATGTTGGTGAATATTATCTTTAATATCACTTATTACCTTAATTTGGCTTGTTAAGGGGGTTGACCTAAGAGAATATATTCACCTATTGATTGACAATCTCCCTAATATTGTCCTTAGAAACCACCTTGACAAGCTTAACTATTAAGAAGGTGAAGGTGAACAGGTTACAAACTCATGTTTTAACAAATAGATCACACACATTATAGATCATTTTCATGCATTAGAGTGCATCCATGTTGCTTAGGATTGACCCTATGGTTTTTGGATCTGAACTATATAATTTTTTGAGACTATCATAGGTTTTAAGACAATCATTACTTCAAGGACATAAAATTATGAACATTGGCAAATCAATTGAACACATAAGAAACACTATTCAAATTCATCCATAACACCGGAAAAATTAACTAAACTAAGTACCCCTACTAATCACATTTAGTTTTTGTGTACCTATTTACAATTATCAAATCCTACCTATTTATAAAAAAGTATTCATTTTCCATATTAATAAATAGAATTAAATTCCATAGCAAGAAGAGTAAAAGGTAGCAAAGAAATAATGAGTAGAAACAATTATATATGACATTTAAATTTGATCTTTTCACTAAATCATACTATAAGTTTTTAGAAAGATTGTATCACATGAAAGAAGAGATTTCATGTAAAACATATAAAATTACAAATAATTATAATTATAGAATAGAATAAAATATAATAGAAGGTTTTTAACATCTATGAGGTCAAAGACAACTTAGGGATAGTTGACCAAACCATTTTAGCTTTCTATATTATTAATCTTTTGCTATGTGTTTTGAAGATGAACTCCCCCATTTTCTAACCTTCTTTTTTTTTACTATAGCCTAAAAGAAACTACTGCTAAAGCACACACATAATTGGCTTGAATGTCATTGTAAGCTTCACACTCTAAAATAAAGTGTCTCTAACTCAATTGCCCCAACTATGTAAAAGGCACACACCTTCTCCTCCCATTCTTCTTTTGGGCTCTTCCATCTACTTTTTCACATCCAAGATGATGTGAATTAGTTCTCAATTGGAATATAAACATCTTTACTCCCAAAGGAAAGATTTCCTTTATATAGATCTTTTGGTGATAGTCATATGTGGGGTTAAATTCATCACAATGATATTTTCTCTTTCTCCTAACTCCTTGTCCCACATAGACTTGCAAAATTTATCAATAATAATATCGTTATTTTTTTATTATTATTATTTGGACACACTTTTAAGTTGATGTTTCATTTATTTTTTTGTTTCAAGCCTTTCTTCTCTTGTTCAACACTTCTTTAACAACAATCTTATGCTATCTAATTGCCTCCATCTATTCAATTCTTTTTTAGATATCCTTACATATAAACATAATAGTTGCTTCAATAATTTTTTTTTTTCTTTAAAAGAACCTTATCAAAAACCAAACCTTCTATTTTAAATTTGCTTGTCATCAGATTGTCTATTCCCTATGAGATTGTCCTAGCTGAGGCTGGTGCCTTACTTGTGGAGACATTGGCTATGATTCGTTTACTAAGTTATCTAAAGAGGCTAGAGAACATGGAGGTGTCCCGTTGGCCCAAAATGGGAGCAACAGAGAAATTAAATAGAAGGAAGAGCATGTGGATGAAACAAAATAACAAGTGGTTGAGGAAGTGGGGTATCAACATAGATAATTGCCCAAATAACATTAAGGCAATCAAAATGTAAGTGCAACAAAAAGTCAAAGAAAGCATGTGGGCTAGGGAGTTATCAAAGAAAAGGGAGTATTACATCAAGCACTTTAATCCCTCATATGATCATACTCAAAAAGCATATATAGGTGCAGAAATAAAATGGAAAGCGAAAATGTTAATAGCTCAAGTAAGAACTAGTTCGCACCAGTTGAGATGTGAAATCGGTAGATGGACGACACCTAAAGAAGATTGGACTGATAGGATATGTAGGTTTTGTTCGTTAGGGCTTGTAGAGACAGAGTGGCATTTCATCATGGAATGTCCAGCCTACATGGATATTCGGGTCAATTATATCAAGATTTTAAATGTGGACACTTTATACAACTTATTCGAGGAAGAAAGAATAGCGAAAAGTGCTGATTACTTGATAAAAATTCATAGAAAAAGATCCAAAATTCAAAAGGAAAGGAAGATCAAGTAATTGCTGGGCTGTGGCTTCTTTTCTAGATTGTTGTGGTGTTCAGTTTTGCTGCCGATCCGTGGGTCCCATAGACTGTTTGGCCTCGTGGATGTTATTAAAAGTCTTCATTCATTCATTCATCAAAACCGAATCTCTCTATCTCTAGGAGAGCTTGTATATATACTTAATATACGTATTTTTCATTTAAATAAAATATAAATAACTGTCACAAGAAAAATGCTTGACAGGCAACGCTGACTGTCAAATTAAGGTAATGAGGAAATGCTTAAAATATTCTAAAAGGAGAGAAGGAATCGGGCATTGGTTGAAATTATTCGGACGTGATGGCATTGATATTGCCAGAAATAAATGTAAGACTGCAACATAGCCGTCGTCCTTCACTTTATCTATTTCGATCTCGACCTCGAATTCCATTTCCTTCGTTCGGCGTGTAAGTCCTTGCTTTGGCTCCACAATTCCAAGTGAAAGTAAATAATCTTGCACTGTTTTAGTATTTTTTAGTATGGCATTAACTCTCTATCCGTGAACACCGAAATTTTGTTGGGTTTCGTCTGGCTCTGTCAATAGAAGCACGTTTACATTTTTTATATATGTTTTTACCTTAGCGTACTTGTTAAGCTAATTTTCATGGGGTTCATATGAGACGTTTGAGCATGGAGCCTCCCCACCTTAGGAGAAACATCCACACACGGTCATAAGATGCATGTCTTTAGCTTCTATTTAAGTTGAGTTTTCATTCCTGCAGTTATTCTCAAAAGTTCTTTTCATTTCTCATGGCTTTTCTGAATCCTCGTTTAATATGCATTTATACAACTCTGTTCCTTGGGTTGGTTACATGCTTGGTATTTTGTGTAGATTTAGGATTTTTTTTGACTTAGCCGTGAAGTCTTGCAGTGGTGCACAATAGTAAAAGGTTCATTCCTTTTTTCCCCATTTGTCCAATGGTACCACACTACACAAAGTTAGCAAAGAGCAAGCAAGAGAGAATAGAGAAAGGCAAGAAAAGGAAAAAAAAGAAAGAAAACATAATCATTAAAGGGGCAAGGGATTATTGCATGAACGAGGATACATACAATCTTTCATGCGATTTTTTTGAAGGACATGCTTCAATGGAGGGGTCAAATATTTCAAGCAAAAAGAGTTGGAAAACTAAGAGAGGAGAGTTTTAGGCCTATCAAAGTTACCTTAGGAGTTTAGAAGACAAATACCAGCTGCTAAGCCAAAAGAGGCTTTTGAAGGGCTCCTACGTCTTCTTAGATGATCTAACTGTCTTGCAAGAGGCAGTGAGAAGAGAGGAGCTGACCAAAAATAAGAACAGCTAGAGAAGGTAAAAGGGCATGTCTGCTTAATGGAAAAGCAATCATTATCAACCGTTTGTCACAAAATAACACATTCCAGCAGGAGTATAGCAAAGAGAAAGTAAAGACAGCAATGGCAACAACAAATGAGGCACAACAGCAATATTTTGGAGTTGAGCCTTTGGTCCCAAGGTAAATAGATATTAAGGCCCCCCCAGGAAAAACTAAAGCTAGTGTGTTGGAATTGTAGAGGTTATCCGTGGAGAAGAGGACCTGGGTTAGGGCCTATCACTGTTGGAAGAGACATAATATGCCTTGTAGAAACACATGAACATGTTGGCTGCAAGACACCTACTTTTGAAGGCTATACAAAATTTGCAATTCGGAATGAGACAGCTGGTAATGGCAAGGGGTATGGTGGCATATTGGTCCTAATAAAAGAAGCATGGGGAAGAAACATTCAGTTAGAAAAAATGGACCCAAATAAGCAGTACATATGGTTTAAAATCTTGGAAAATAATAAACTCATCATAATTGCAGCATGTTATTTTGTCTCACAAAGGTCAAAAATTTACAAAAGAAATGGTCTAGATGGTAAGGACCCTTATGCAGCTATAAAAAAGATATTTCGTCTTTCTTACAGCAGGGTGAAGTTCTTCAAGTTGGTGACTTCAATGCAAGTTGCAGCTAATGAGCTAGCGAGTAGCTTGTGCAACAAGGAAGATAACAATCCACTTTGGTTAACAGAAAAAGAAAATCAGCATTGGGCAAGGTGTTCAAAGGATAGAGGGGCTATCAACCACTTTGGCAAAGAGTTACTTGCCTTTTGTGGCATTTTTGATCTAGTTATTTGTAATGGCATGGGCAATTGGATAAACTTTGGCAATTTCACATGCAAAACGTATGATGGTGCTAGCGTTGTTGATTATGTTATTTGCTCACAAAGCTTGGTTTGCAAAATAATAGAGGTTGTGAATGAGGAATTCTTGGAGGACTTAAAATCTGATCATAATCCAGTTTGTCTTTTGCTATCTTGGCCTAAAAGCTACCAAAAGCTACCAGTTTATGAAACAGGAACAACTTGCTCATCAAACTCACAAAAAGGGCAAAATTCTCTTAACCCAAGAAAATTGCAATATATTTAAGGAAACTTTAAGGCAGATAATACAGCAAGAAAGGGAACAACAACAAGGTCTAAAAAGTCATTAGCTAACACAAAATTCAAGAAGCCTCTAGAGGGCTGCAAAAGAGCAAAGAATAAGAGGAAACAAATAAGTCAGTTCCCGGCAAATGCTTGGTTTGATGAGGAGTGTAAAGTTGCAAGGAAAGCCAACAAACAGCTAGGTAAAGAAAAGGAGAACACAAGGTTATACAAGCAAATAGTAAAAGCAAGAAAAATAAGGTTCATGAACACTAGGTGAGAAGAATTGTTATACCTTGGGAAGAACAACCCAAAACTTTTTTGGAGGGAGCTTTAATCAAAGAAAGAGGAAACGAAGAATAGCATTACCTTCACTCAATGGTTTGAGTATGCAAAACACTTGTATGAGCAAGATGCAAGGATTGAAGAGCCTCCAAGGGTAAACACATCAACGAAGCTTTTCACTTTGCAAGAAGTTAAAAGAAGGTATGAAGAAGCTAAGGGTAGGAAAGGCTAGAGACATGGTTGAGCTTCAGGCTTAGTATCTAAAATGGGGAGTGGAAATCATAGCTCCTCACATTATGTATATTTTTAACAACATCATCCAACGTGGGTTTCCAAAAGATTGGATCACCAGCTTAGCCATACCCCTTTTTAAGAGTGGGGATGTTAACAATCCATACAATTATGGAACCTTCATGATCAATCCGTTGTTTGCAAAGTTGTTTGGCAGCATGGCTGAGCACAAAAGTAGCAATTGTGCGGAAGTTAAAAATAAGAGAGCAAAAGGGCAAGCGGGTTTTAGACCGAAACACTCAATAATCGATCATGGCATCACTTTGAGACATACCATTGAAAAATTTGGGGTGAGAAAGAGGAAGTTTTTTGTTGTTTTGTCGATTTCAGGAAGGCTTTTGACACGGTTCCTAGGCAAAAGTTATGGGGCAGAATGAAAGATCTTGGTATTCCCGAGTAGTTTAGAGTAGAGGTCCATAGACTTTATGAAGAGGTTCGGGTAAAAATCAGAACTCAAGTAGGAACTTCGGAAAGCTTTAGGAGCGACATTGGGGTTAAACAAGGCTGCCCTTTATCTCCTACTCTCTTTGGCCTTTATATCGACAAACTTGAGGAGTGGTTAAATTTGAAGGGTGGGGAAGGGGCTCTTTGGGAGAGTATGTTGTTAGGCTTCATTTATACATAGATGATCTTATTTTGATTGCTAGATCTGCTCGAGGGTTGCAAGCGCATTTGGCTGCACTTGACCATTTTTGCAAAGACGTGGGTATGCAAGTTAATATTAGTAAGACCAAGATCATGATCTTCTATAAGAAAAGGAAAATGAATCAGTTTGACTTCTATTTTGAAGGTAGTATCCTAGAGGAAGTAACGGAGTATAAATACTTGGGAATTGACTTCAACAACAAGCTTAGTTGGGAAACTTGTAGAAGGAAACGGACTTTGGTAGGCTGGAGAACACTTTTTTCTATTCAAAATAGATGTAGAGAGGCAGAGTTATGGGATTGGAAAACTATCCAAATACTATTTGGGTTGTTGGTTATTCTGATGGTTCTTTATGGTTGTGAAATTTGGGCTAGTAGTACCTTTGACATCAAGTGTGCACAGATAGAGAGAATTCAAAAGTGCTTGATCACAAGCAAATTCAAACTAAAAGCGTCGGTTCCTTATGAAATAATTCTAGCTGAAACAGGGTCAATTCCTATTGAGGCCATCGCTATGGTGAGTCTTTTGAGATATTTGAAAAAGGTTGAGTAGATGGAAGCTCATCAGTGGTCCAATGTTGTTTTCAAAGATGTCATAGGTGAAAGAAAGAAGACATGGATGAAGCAAACTTGTAAGTGGATGAACAAGTGGTACATTAACTTGAATGTGTGTCCTAATAATAGTAAAGAAATAAAGATGTATGTGGTTGAGAAATTTTGCAAGGTTATGTGGGCAAAGGTGGTTGGGAGAAAGAAAAAGTATTATCTTGAAGAATTTAATCCCAACATGGACCATCAACAAAAGGCATATATAGAGGCCAATAACCCTTGGAGGTCAAAGATTCTCATTGCGCAGTTGAGGACTAACTCACATCATCTTCGATGTGAAACAATGAGGTGGAAAAGGCCAAAAGAAGTTTGGGAAGAGAGGATTTGAATCTTGTGTACAACAGGGCAGGTGGAAACTGATTTTTTTTTTATCCTAGATTGCAAAGCATACATCGACATCAGAGACAACTGCATAAGTGATTTAGCAACAACTTCTTTCAAGATTTATTTAGTGTGGAGTGGGTGGAGAGAATGGGAGAGCTCATTATCAAGCTAAACTGCAAGAGATCAGCACTTCACAATGCTAAAATGGCAGGGTCTATTGTCCCATAGGCTTTCTTTGGCATTCTATTCTATTTGTTTTTGTTTTTTAGCTGGTAAAAGTTTTGTGCTAAAAAAAGCATGTTTACATTCGTGCTATACTATCATGAGAATTCATTTTATCCATCGACAATATGAATGCTACTATAATATTCTAGCCAAAGCATTTGAATCCTTGCTTTTAGTATCACCCCATAGGCCAAAAGGTTATTGTTTGTCAATTGATGAAGAAAACATATTAGTGGAAAAATACATAATGTGAGAGTGGTAGCTATAGAGTCGGTGTTTGCGATAAAGTTGTTGGCATGACGGAACATAAGCTAACCTTCTTGTTCAAAGGACGTAAACAATACTCATCAAACAGAGATGCATTATTTGTTACTAGAGACAAGGATGTTTTTGCTCCTAAATCCAATGTTGAAAATAATAGACTTGACATATGACAAGCCTAGAAACCAGTAGTAAAAAGCCTAATTGCTTTCCTCCCTTACTTAAGGTTAAAATTAAATCACATAGCTCTTAAACCTTGAAAAATTGGCATTTTGCACAATTCTATAAGTCATTGTTATGTAAGTTAAATGAAATTGTGGTTATTATTGTTGTTGTAGTAGAATGCTTCAAATTAATGTTAATATTAAAAAAAATTATAGTACAAGCCTCCACTTAATAAAGAAGCATTTGACAAATTGCATTCCCCTTGAAAATATCATGACCATAGTTGAAAAACTTGCCAAGCCCAAAAAACTCAACTTGCCAAAAACTTGGCAACTTAAAAAATTGCTTAAATTTCATTTAAAATGCATTTTTTTGCAAAATTCAATGATAAGATGCATTTCAATGAGTCAATAAATGAGTACATAAAAGAAACAAGTTGAGTCTAGTTGTATTTGATTGATTTGAAAGCAAATTGGGTACAAAATGGCATCCTCATGTGGAATGCATTGATACTGATAGTTCGAAACAAAATGAAAATAGCAAATTGTCTTGTAAAACTGAAAATAACTATTACATTAATATATTTTACAAATTTACATCTTCCTCTTCCCATGTCTAGTGAAAACTAGGGGAGAGGTAGAACTAGACGATATTATAGATGAAGACTTGTAGGCAAACTTGGAAACTTGGACTTGGAGAGTACCTAGAAAATCAAATGAATTCAATGGGAGTTTGAGGGCAATGCCCCCAATGGGGTTGAGGGGCAGTGCCCCTCGCGGGGGTATGGGGGCATCGCCTCTAGCAGGGTCAAGGGGCAGCGCCCCCAGCGGGGTCGAGGGGCAGTGCCTTGGGCGCGCTCCCTGTTGCGATACAGGTTAGGGTTGAGGGCCAGAGCCCCCGCCACCAAGTCCAAATTAAGACCTCCAAAACCACACAAACCTTCATGTTGTACATCATTTTGCACAATTAAATCCAAATTAAGACCATCAAAGCCACAAAAACCTTCATGGAACACATCATTTTAGTTTTTTTTCTGAAGCAGAGCAAATGAAAGAATGAAAAAGACAAGTCGAAATGACCTTTTTCTGGCCACATGGGTTTTTGTTTTGATCAGGTGAGTTTTTGAAAAAAGCTCGCTAAGTTTTTGGAGATTACTTGCCAAAAAATTGGTGAGTAAATGGTGCAAAAACTTGCCGAGTTTTGCATCTATGATCATGACCTTACTGTTGGTGCTCCAATTAGTTCACTATATTTCTTAAAGATGACACTTATGAAAACTTCTTAGCCCTGGGGTATATAGCTGGGCTAAAATGATTAAGTGATACTTTATGATCAAAATATAGGCAGGTTGGACCAAGTGACAAGAGTAGGTGTGACTCTTCTACACTTCAAGCTCAATAAAGCTTAGGAGGGTGACTCCTTGGAGATCTCACAAGACAAAAAGAAACGTTCTAAAACTTTTTGCAAACAAAAAGGTAAATCTTAACACACATATTGAATTCTATTCAATGTTCTCACTTACTCCTTTTTGTATTAGCTTTTGTAATTTCATAGGCAGAGAGATCTTTTAAGTAGAAAATAATTTAGGTCAATAGGCATAAGTTAAAAATATGAGAAAAATTGATTTGTTCAACGTTTCTTTATACAATTAAGCTTTTGGCAGAGCTATGTATCATATAAATTATACGCTTAAGATATTCATTTGATTAAAATTTTGATCAATGACTATTTTGAAATTGGTACCTAATCCCTTAGGAGCAAAGTCAACAAAATGAATTTCAAATGCAAATAAAGCATAGACTACTTTAGCTTCCAATGGGCTTAATGACCAATTTATCTTATAAAATTTAAACTCTCAAAGACATTTTTAATTGACATTTATAAAGCATTTTTTATAGTCCATTATTTGTCACAATACTCCACATATTAAGAAAGAAATTTTTTACAATCACCTGGACTAAATACTAAACTTTTCTTGACACAAACTCAGCAAATATGATCAGAGAGATTCGTCAAATCCCCTGAAAATATTGAGCAAATAATGGAGACAGTATATAAATAAACCAGATATGATTTGTATTGATTTCTGAAAAAACTAAAAATACAACTCTATTTTGGTTGCAGAAGAATTCACTTTATAAACATTGCTCTAGACTCGCCAAGAGCCTATTAATGGATATTGCACAAAGTGCTTATAGAATAGTTAAGCCCTGATGATTAAAATAGGAGCGATAACCTATGTTTATAGCAAGAGAATAATGCTCATCTCACTTGGGTGATTGATACTTGTCCAACTTGCATTACAATCATGAAATTGCAGTTAGGATGTAGTTATCACTTAGAAAATCAAACTTGAATAAAGCCCAAAAGTATTTAAAAATTTATCATAGTAGAATGTTGGTAACTTAATCTGTGTTATATCAATCCATTTAGCACAATAAAGAAACATATGGAATAGTATGCAAACCACAAATACACATGAGAGACAAGGTTTATGTGGGAAACCCTTACAGGAAAAAATCCACCAGCAAAAGGACAATTGAGCTTTGTCTTCATACCAAGTATGAACCTTGTAGCATACTACAAATACACAAGTCACAATTGTATTTGTTGGAAATAACATCCAATACAATAAACCTTTTGCCTAGCATTTCACTTTGTAGACAGTAGTGCACAATCTCCAACTAGGTTTACCACACCTTAGGCAACAATGCATCAACTAGTATCAACTGTTCCATTTGTACAAACAATTAGATATAGTCGTTTCCATGGAATATCAATTGTCTAAATTTGTAACTGCCACATGGAATATTAGTAGTCAAACAACCAAAATCTAATTGTAACATGATGTCAGCATACTGCACATTAAATCAAACGTGATTTCTCCACATAGATAATCACTAAATATAATAAGCCATTGCTGCTCATATTTGGCAAAAAGCTATTGATCATTTTCATCTAAACCGCATACATGTATTCTTGCATTACAATCAAACACCTGATTGCTTCTATGGCTTACAGTAGCAAAGACAAACACCTGATTGCTTCTAGCTGCTTGTGGTACCTTAAAACTTAAAAGCAATGCATGTGCTCCAACAGCGCCACATGTGTACTTGCATTGTCATACACACTGCAGTATTACTTAGACAAATATGCGTTAGTGAGTTCTCCATCAAATGACTTGTGGTTGCAACCATAAAACACTAGACTTACATAATCCTCCAGGTTGAATTGCAAAATTTAAAATTTGTTGCAACTTACCTTGACTCCCCACAATTAGTCCTATAGCTGTTTACCAATGTGCGATCATATACTTAACATGAACTAATAAAGTTCACACAATTTCCCTCATCAGGAACCTTACCAAGAACTCTTTGAAGTGAACAGTGTTGGCTCAACGGTTGCCGTTGCACCAAAAGATCGACCTATTAATGCTCGATACAACCACCAGAGTTAACGGATCCATGGGAGGCGGTTAGTCCATGTCACGAATCCCTAGGGGAGCGCTGACCATTTGCCAACAATCTCCCCCTCAGCGTTACCCAAGGGGATTTGAACCCGGCACCTTTGGCTCTGATACCAATTGTTGGCTCAACGGTTGCCGTTGCACTAAAAGATCGACCTATTAATGCTCGATACAAGCACCAGAGTTAACGGATCCATGGGAGGCGGTTAGTCCATGTCACGAATCCCTAGGGGAGCGCTGACCATTTGCCAACAAACAGTACACCAAAGTTCCAACGTTCTTCCACTTAATATTTATTGTAGGAGAGTTTGTGGTATACACCTTGAGAAGATAACTTAATGCATGAGAAAGGGTTAAACCCATTGCATCTTTGCACAATGAAAACTTAACAGTTCTTACAAGCTTTGTCAAAGAATTAACAATATTTACTTCAGTGTCAATTTTTCTATCTAAACCTTGTTTCAACCGTCTCCCTAAAAAAAGATATTGCACATCCACATATTTATTTAGTTCTAGTATGGTAAATCAAGATTACTAGCCAGACATATTGCAGTTTCACTATCACAGTTCAACACTACATGATTCTTAACACCAATACTATTGCAAAGTCTTTGTAACCACACAATTTCCTTGCAAGCATGCATTGCCATCATATACTCTGTTTTAGTTGTGGACAATGCAACTATCTAGTACTGCTTACTCATCTAATTCACTGCTCTGCCAAACAAGGTAAAGACATATCCACTAGTTGATCTCCAGTTATCTAGATCTCTAGCCCAATCAGAATCAACAAATCCCTGTATGTTCAACACCTTGCTGATATCATTAGAACCATGATAACACAAATAGTAATTTAGAGTTCCTTTCAAATATTTGAAAACTCTTTTAACTTGAGTACAATGTTTTTTATTAGACTTTGACATGAATGTACTTAGAGTTCCCATTGCTTGGGCAATGTCTTGCCTTGTATAGACCATTGCATACATAAGGCTTCCTATTGGACTTACATATGGAACACTGCACATGCCCTCTAAAGCCTTTGTAGACTCAAAACATTATTCCCAACTCAACTTAGTGCCTACTAGTAAAGGGATATGTAATGCCCCACCCTAGTTTGAGTTTAGACTTTGCAATTTTTCTTAGATTATTTCAGTTTGACATATATGGCATTTTGTCAAACATTTAACGTGCATAACTAAAGGAAGTAATACCATCGTTTAGGAGATACAAGAATATCATGCAATATATTTCACCAAATTATCCCAGATTATTACACAGAAGATAACTTCCCCAAACGTTGCAATTCTTCAGTAAAGCATTCATCCATACAACAATAAATATATGTACTAACAACAACAATATAATCTCTGATCATCATAAATATTATAGCATTGCAATCAGGCTACAGAGATAACAGATCTGAGCATTTAAGTACCACTTTTCTGACTTATATTAGTCTCCTGTATGTTGCTACGCTTGGTATAAGGGCACCATGGCTGTAGGAGAGAAATGGCGGCTGTTGTGGATGACTTTACCCTAAAAAATACTCCACATGTCTACAGCAGAAACCTCACGCCACTGTCCAGCAATCTACAATTGAACGAATATGGTGATATGTCTATGGGCAGACCTGTGCCCCCTTCCTAAACCCATAGTTGAAAAACTCGCCAAGCCCAAAAAACACGACTCGGCAAAAACTTGGCTACTTAAAAAATTGCTTAAATTTCATTAAAAACGCATTTTTTTTGCAAAATTCAATGATAAGATGCATCCAACGAGTCAATAAATGAGTATACAAAAGAAACAAGTTGAGTCTAGTTGTATTTGATTGATTTGAAAGCAAATTGGGTACAAAATGGCATCCTCATGTGGAATGCGCTGATACTGATAGTCTGAAACAAAATGAAAATAGCAAATTGTTTTTGTAAAGCTGAAAGTAAATACTACATTAATATATTTTACAAATTTACATATTCCTCTTCCCATGTCTAGTGAAAACTAGGGGAGAGGTAGAACTAGATGATATTATAGATGAAGACTTGTAGGCAAACTTGGAAACTTGGATTTGGAGAGTCCCTAGAAAATCAAATGAATTCAATGGGAGTTTGAGGGAAATGCCCCCAATGGGCAATGCCCCTCGTGGGGGTTTGGGGGCAATGCCCCCAGTGGGGTTGAGTGGCAGTGCCCCTCGTGGGGTTCGGGGGCAGCGCCCCTGACATGAACTCGTTGAGTTTTTTGCATTTTTGTAGCGAGTTTTGACGATGAGTAAATAGCTGAAAAACTCGGGAAGCAGAAAAAATTGCTAGTTTTTTGCAACTCGCCGAGTTTTCTGCGAGTTTTTCAACTATGCTTAAACCCATACGGCTCCCTGACAAGGTCCCTGTATATGTAATCAAATCTTTCACAAAATCGGATCCTAAAACCTAAGAATAAACTAAGGTCTGAAATTCAGTGTAAGAAAATTCTAAGTCAAAATGTGATTTCCAGATTTCTTCTCTAAATGTCGAATTTCAGATTTCTTCTCTAACTGCGAATGTACTGAATGCAGAACATTAATTGATTTCGATGATGCATTCAATGTTTAGAATTCCTATTTGTATGTAGAGAGGCTCGCCTCTAAGGGATGCGTCCCTTGAGAGGACGTGTCTCCAAATGTGGAGACACGTCCGCTCAAAGGACGTGTCCCTTTGGGCACGCGGGCCTTCTTTACAGCCGATTACCAATCAGTTTGATTAACTTAACTCATATATCCCCTCACACATGGTGGATATATATCATAAGAATTCCGATTAAAATTCAATATGAATTTCGATCATCATTTATTAAAATTCGATTTTATACATGCATTATAAAATTCGATTTTACTTATTTTAGAAATATTAAATATGAAGAGCAATTTGTCATATATAAAAGATGAAGGTGTTTATAGCAATCATAGTTTTATATCCGACCTAAGCTACAATTCATCAACACTCCCTCTTAGCTAGGGAAGATATTTCAAATCAAATAAGTCAAGATATCACCTTCACACGTGATATCGAAGATATGATATGTTTTCTCAATGTTGTCAAGTCACATGACATTCTTCATAACACATCTTCATTATGGTATGTGCACTGACATCAAGTCACATGATGCCTACCATAATTCATGGCATATCCACCATGATTACCTCTTAAGGATCACAATGATCTTTAGATGATATCAAGTCCCATGATATCCAT